>CM053755.1:53358173-53374160 GCA_028658305.1 Pachyuromys duprasi | reverse complement strand
TAGGATGATCATTTCCAGGTCCCACCATTTGCCTGCGAATTTCATGATTTCCTCTTTTTTAATTGCTGAGTAGTATTCCATTGTGTAAAAGTACCATAATTTCTGTATCCATTCCTCAACTGAGGGACATCTGGGTTGTTTCCAGGTTCTGGCTATTATAAACAAAGCAGCCATGAACATAGTTGAGCAAATGTCCTTGTGTACTTGAGCATCTTTTGGATATATGCCTAAGAGTGGTATAGCTGGGTCTTGAGTTAGTACTATTCCTAATTTTCTAAGAAAGCGCCAAATTGATTTCCAGAGTGGTTGTACAAGTTTGCATTCCCACCAGCAATGGAGGAGGGTTCCTCTTTCTCCACAACTTCTCCAGCATACGTTGTCACTAGAGGAAAACCCAGTCTTTTACCACCGTGTTTAAAAGCATCGCCTTCCTCTTCTTTCTCTTCTGATTTCTTATCTTCCTTCTCCTATACCAATTATAAAGGCCAATGGATCAGTATTTACTCCTGTAATAAGATGAATACTATCTATCAAAAATTCACATTTATCCAGAACCTGGGAAATTGGGTCTTTGTTGATACAATCAACTTATGACAAGAACATACTGGATTAGAGTGTGTTCTCAGTCCAACATGATGTATGTACTTACAATGTGTTGCGTTTGGCCACAGAGGAAGATGATGCAGCCAGTCCTGATGAGACCTGATAGACTAGGATCAGATGGAAGGGGAGAAGGACCTCCCCATCAGTGGACTAAGGGAGGGGCATAGGGGGAGAAGTGGGAGGGAGAGTGGGATTGGGAGGGGAAGTGGGAGGTAGCTACATTTGGGAGAGAAAGTGAATAAATTATAACTAATAATAAACAAATAAATGAAAAAAGATGAGTTTGGACACAAAGTCACAGACATCCATGAAAGGAAGCCACACAAAGATCAAGCCAGAGACAGTTTCTCTTTCGCAAGCCAATAAGTGCCAAGGATTGTTGATAACAACTAGAAGCTAGGAGAAGCGAGTGCAGGACCTATCTAAGGTCTCATAGTGAACAATGAACTTGACAAACTCTTGATTTAGATTTCTTGACTCCAGGACATAAGAGAACAAATTTTTCTTATTTAAAAAAAGATTTGTTTGTTTGTTTATTTATTTATCATGTATACAGTGTTCTGCCTGCATGTATGCCTTAATGCCAGAAGAGGGCACCAGATCTCATTATAGATGCTGGTGAGCCATCATGTAGGTGCTGGGGAAACTCAGGACATTTGGAAGAGCAGCCAGTGCTCTTAACTTCTGAGTCATCTCTCCAGCCCAGGTTTTGTTATTTTAAGCCATTAACTCATAGCCCCTTTTTCTGGAAGTCTCCCAGAATACATCCTTCAACTCTTCTGTCAGATCTCACACTACTTGACAATTCTGAGATCCTAGTTATTGCATAGATTTGAAAATAATTACATTTTCTCCATCACCCATTCTCTTCTGCCTCTGAATATATGTAACACTTCAGGTTTTTGCTTTTTTTGTCTCATCTTTATGTCTTGTTTCAAAACTGTACAGCCTATGCATAAGCGTACACTTTCCCTAGTCAGGAAGCTTTAATGAAAGAAGTCCTCACACAGTATGGGAGAGCTGTGGTTTCCACCTGGAGAAGATCCTTAAGCAGGAGCCAACATGGCTCCCAAAACAGCTAGTGTGATTTCTAGTCTGACCAGAGCAATCCCTAAAATGCAGGTTAACAGCTCTGGTTTTTAGGAGGCTTGACGCAGAGCTTCAGCGATGTGTGGCATGAAGATGCACCTTTGTTGCGATAGAATTGTAACTGACTCCTTTGAAGGGAGGTGGAAGTGGCTCTCTAGAAGCCTTCAACTATTGCCTAGCCTCTCAGTTGATCAGTCAGCCTCACCTTAAACCTCTCCCTGCTGGGACTGGAATGAAGAGAATCTTTTAAAACAGATTTGCCCGATAGGCAATAGCATTTGCAGTGCGAAGCAAGGGCCAGGAGCACATCAGGGATTTGTTCCACTTCCCTTCCCCTCTCATATTCTAGCATGTTCCACCCACCCCACCAAAATAAATTTCACTACTGGCTAATTTCTTTCCCTGGATTCTGCTTTTGATTTATTCTTTCAACTGTCATGCTGTTTGATTTCCTCTTTCCTTTGGCTTTCTGAATTATTTTAGGGTTATAACCACAGATGGATGCAGGATTGACTTGGCACCATGCATGTGTGCTGCATAAGGAGAGCCTTTTTAACATCAGTCATAATTTTCCTGCCACAAACAGCAAAGAGAACGGGTGCAGGTTTGACTTCCTTCTTGAGGTGAAATGGATCCCAGTGTTCTTTTATGTGTGAAGAGAATTGTTGGCTTGACTAAGAACTTTGAGTTTTGATTGGACCCAGGATTTCTGGAGTTTCTGACAGGAAACTGCTTAAATTGTTTTCTCGGGCTGTTTGACTAAGAACTCTGAGGGATTCAAGGGGAATATCCATAACAAGATGAATTTTAGCATGGGTGTATGCATGGTTAGGCGTTAGGTATCCAAAAAATCTGCCGTGTGAGTTTAGGTGCCTTGGCAGCATGAGGACAGAAAGAGAGGAAACAAAACAAAATTAGTGTTAGTGAAGGCTCTTTATTATGGCTTCTCTTATATGTGAATATCTTCACATCTTAACACAGATGGACTAAGTGAGACTCTCGAGCTCAGGCTAGTTATAAGAATAAAGGCCATGGAACTGCCTATGCAGTAGACTAATTCTAAAAACGTACCCAGAATTCCGTCGCCCTCTTTTTTCCTAGCATTTTTGCAATTTGACACTGCAGCTACTGCCAGAAGTGGTGAAGTTTATTTTTCTACCCCCTGAATCAAGCCTTGTTTTGCTATGCTCTGAATAGGATATGATGCAAACAGCTGTATTACTGTTAGGTCTAGGCTTAAAGAGACCATGCTTGTTCCTTGGACTCTTGCTTCTGCCACATGATCAAGTCCCAGTTTGCTCCCTGACTGATGAGAAACACTTAGCCTAGTCACCCCTCCCCCCTCAGTCAAGAGTGAGCCAACTGCTACATATGAGAGTGGAATGCCTTTGTCCAGCTAGCTCTCAGCTGCCCTGACACTTGGCTGCATATACATATATGAGCTCAGCCGAGGCCTGTTAACCTGGCCTAGACAAGCTAAAAAGTGAAGAAATCAGTCTTACTTGTAGACATGTGACCTATAGTCATGGTATTTTATTTAAACATGTAGTTCTCAATTTGCTGTATAGCAATGGGTAACTGATACTCCCTTGAAAGAATATCCTTATTAGAAAGCAAGTAATACCATCGACCTCAGAGAACAGAAGACTTGAATTGTGGGTAGCATAGCTCTGCAGATTGTGGAGTTTGGAGGTCTCGAAAAAGCCTTTAATTCAGATGACTGTGGTAGCCAGCTGATACAATGATAGAATAAGGGAAAATATCTGCTTATAGAGTTTGTAAAAGCTGGTTTGTAGAAGCGAAAGATGCTTATTTCTAACAGCACCACTGTGGGCCATATAATAGAGTGATTTTAGTGAGATGGCTGCACCCTAGTTTGATTTTACATTGCCAAGATACAACGTTATGACCTAAAGCAATTTGGGGAGGAAAAGGTTTATTTCAGCTGGGAGGTTACAGTCAATTATCATAGGAAGCCAAGGCAAGAACTCAAGGCAGGAACCTAGATGCAGAAACCAAAGCCGAGACCAATGCTGCTGCTTACTTACTTAATCCCTGCTTCTTTTCAGTTACGTTTTGTATTCAACCCAAGCATGGCCCCGCTCATAGTGGGCTAGGCCCTTCTCCATCAATTAGCAATCAAGAATGTGGCCCACAAACCTGCCCACAGGGCAATCTGATAGAATTAATTCCTCAGTTGACTTCTCTTTTTTCCAGGTATATCAAGTTGACAACAAAACCAACCAGGACACTGTCAGAAACATGGCCTCAAAAAGAGGTGGCTCGCTGGAGGTCATTAGGTATCAAGAAAATTGTGTAAGAGGTCCCTAGAGAAGTCTCTGGTCGACTCACTGATATCCCAAGGCAAAGGGTCCATGAGCTCCAAGGCCTAGACACAATAGCAGTCCTCTAGTTAGAGAGTTGTCTCTCTTCCCTTCCATGTTGCTTTCTGTTCATCAGCTCCAGAGTGGTGCAGTTTCCTGTGAAAATGAGTACCAGTCAGACAAATGCAGCAATGGCACACTTGTTTCCTTCATCCTCTGCTCCCTTCCAGGCAAACTATGAAATTTCCACTGTTACTTGCACTTTGGATACAATATATGTTTTAATAGCTAAGCTGTTTCATTATTTTCTCAAACCAAAATGAAGAGAGATCCAAAATTAGCTGCTGGGTGATAAAGCCAGCTAGCTTGCAAAATGCCGTTTGAGATGCTCCCATAGCTCGGGAGAACTATAAGAGGAGAGAAGACACCCATGAAACATAAAAGTATATAAATTGATATTACTTTTTGATATAAGAAACACATTCCTGGGACAATGCATCAGCTCTATGTGGCAGTTTTCTGCCTGAGGTGACAAATGGATTCTGAAAAGGTTTATACCAAAATGAAAAAAATAAATCTAATAATTCCCAGCTACATGCGAGCGGTGGGGCTGGACTGTACCAGTGAAATACGATCATTGCTCGGGATAGAGAGAACTTACGCTTCAGAATCAGACAGGCATGAGCTTCAATTACAGGCTGGGACTTCATAAGGAAGTGAAGCTGTGACTTCCTAAAGAAGTATATCTAAACCCTTGGGACTTCAGTCTCCTCATCTGGAAAAGAGAGTTAACGAGATCTGTCATGCATGATGAAGTGAATGAGATACCACACTGAAAGTAACTTGCTGTGTGCCCAGCACATAGTCAATGCTCAAATAAGAATACTGTAAGTCCTATCTCATGTAATTTGGTAGTTATTTGACTTCAACATGGTATCGGCACATTATCTCTTAAGGGCTGTTTGATTAGAGGGAGGTATAGGGGCTGGAGAGAACAGTCAGTAAAGTGTTTGCTCTGCAAATACAAGAACCCGAGTTTCCGCTCAGAGTCAACATAAAAAATGATACACTGGTCATCTCAGTTTTGGGGAGACAACCTAACCTACTTGGTGAGTTTCAGATGAGTAAGAAACTCTTCATCAAAACAAACAAACAAACCAGACTGAAGCCTCCTGAGAACAACAAATTGGACTCTGGCCTCCACATACTTCATCACACTGACCCTCAGCTTGTATTTTCCTTAGATGATAGACAAGGTACAATGCTGTATGTAGAAGTGATTATTTCCACTTCTTGTCAATAGTCATTGACTCATGAAGAGTAGGGACACAGGAGAAGCATACATCATATTATAAAAGACATATGAGAGAGTGCAGGAAGTTGCTGTTGCAAGTAGGTCTTAGCTGTAACTTGTTAATGCTGCTCTGTGGAGTCCGCTCTGTGAAGAAGGCTGAAGTGCAGCAATCTGATAGAGGAGTTCGTGATCATTGTGGTGGGAAGCATAGTACCACACTGGCAGACATGGCGCTGGAGAAGCAGCTGAGGGCTCTACATCCAGATCTGGAGGAAGCAGGAGAGACTGATACTGAGTCTGGCTTGGGATTCTGAAACCTCGAAGCCCACTGTTAGTTACACATTTCTTCCGACAAGGCTATACTTCCTAATCCTTCCTGATGACTAAGAATTCAAATATATGAGCCTATGTGGGCCATTCTCATTTAAACTACCACACTGTTTTTACTTTTGCCCTCATACACTGTTTCTTTTCAGCTTCTGAAAAAAATCTTCACACCACATGCTATTACTAGCATCTAGAAAAAAGAAATATTATCTTGACTTCTATTTGGAATTTGGCCTCTGCTGCTCTACTGCTCTTGAACCAGTTGACCAGTGCTGAGTGAGTTGGAGACTTCTCCTAAAGTGTCACAGAACCTCTTGGCATTACTCAAGAAAGGCAGGATAGTAAGCCATTCCTGCTTAATCCAGTTGGGCTGATGTGCTAAGGCCTGCAGAGCTTTGATTTCTGAGTCCTTTCTCAGGGAGCTTTATGTTAGTTGTCACTCTGAATGTAATGTAACACTACCATTTTGGTCTTAGCGTGAAATGTGAAATGTTGCTCATGTGTTTGCACACTCATTCTCTAGACCAGTGGTTCTCAACCTTCCTAATGCTATGACCTTTAAAACAGTTCCTCATGTTGTGGTGACCCCCAGCCATAAAATTATCTTTGCTGCTTCTTCATAACTGTAATTTTACTGGTTGTGAATCATAATATAAATATCTGTGTTTTCCTATGGTCCTAGGTGACCCCTGTTGAGAACGATTGCTCTAGATAGTGGTGCTATTTGGGGAGATTGTTGACCCTTTTGGATATGGGGACGTGCTGGCAGATTTTGGACTACCAGGGTGGAATGAAGGGTTTGGGGATGGGTCTGCCTCCAATAGGAGTTTCTGCTTCCTGATCTGTTGAGACATGAAGAGTCCCAGATGCATGCTCCTGTCAACAGAGCCTCTGCCTGGCCTTCCACACTGTGGTAGACTGAACCCTCTCAAACAGTAAGCCAAAATAAATTATTCCTCTCTTAAAATGTTTCAGTCAGGTATTTTGTTGTAGCAATGAGAAAAGTAAAAATCCAGGTCCCTAGATACTCTGATAAATTACTGGGATCCTAAAGACCTTCTGTTTAAGCAAGTTATAACCATTTCATTTCATAAAAAACTTTAAAAATGTTTGAATTCATTTAAACATAACAAACTCATTCTATGTCAACAAAACAGTATTTAAAAATGAAAGATGTTGTATTTTCTGAAACAAAAAGTATTTTAAGAAGTGGCATTACTTTATGGTCCCCCACAGATTCTTTTTGGTAGCTGATGTCATGGAAGATGGCCTCTATTTAGGCACATGTATCTAGTAGGAGAAGCTATGTCCTTTTGTATGCCAACTTTCTTGAGATCTTGGACACGAGAACACAAGCATGCTCTTGGCAGGTCTTGAGCAGCGTCATGCAAGCAGCTTTGGCTCACAGATTCCTTGAAGGAATACAAGGACAGAGCAGACTAGTTCTCCTAGCACCTTCTCCCTGCCCAGCTAGCAGGCTTTCCAAACACCTTTGCTGTCAGATGCTGTCTGCCCTGTGCCATCTCCCATTCCTTCCCTTTTCACTTATCTTGCCTGTAGCCAGAAAATAGAGTATGGATTGTGGGCAAAGAAATCCAAGAGAAATATTAATTGAAATGAGATGATGGTTAAAGTGAAATGTGCTTAACATAAGAAGTAGTTGAATGCTTGCCCTCACTTGCTTGGTGGATGAAGTGTCTGAATACTCTATCTAAAAATATATTCTTTCATCTCCAGTTATCACACATACATCTCCTAAATCATGAGAGCAGCTTACTTCCCTGGTGGTCAGTTCATTAGTTTATCATTTTGTTTTGGGGTACGTGGTTCCTTTTGCATATGATAGTAGCTATTACATGCTGTTATTGTTTAATAACCAAAATCTATATACTTGGTCTGAAGTGATAAAGCCATGTGAAATTTCCCCCTACTGTCACGCACATCAATCCTCCTAGGCTACAATATCAATCAATCAAATTCTCTTGGAGTTAGTTACGTTACCATGGCAATGCCTTCCTGCACAGTTAAAAATAAAGCTATGTTCTCCTGCTGAAATTTGTGGAGAGAGCAAGAATCTAATTGCCTGGTGGTGTTCACCATGGGAAAACTAATACTGTAGCAAAGGTGACCCAGCCACTTTGCACTAGAGAGCCAAGATGAAAGGCCACAGAGACCATTGCTGTCTCCCAAGGCAGTGCAGCCCCTGTGATAAGCACAGCTGCCTTTTGCAGGCTGTTTCATCATGGGTCCACAGAGGCTTTGAAGGTCTTGGGCTCAAAGAAGATGTCTTGACAGTTTGGCAAATCTGTGGGGAAGAAAAGGAAAAATCAGCACGAAGGGCTAGACGAGAATTTAAATCACTCTCTGGAACAGTCTAGATTGTCCATGGGAAGAGGTTTCTGTAAATATCTGGGTCCTGCTAGAGATAGAGCCTGAAACAAGGATTTGAGACAGCTGGTTTATTTGAGAGTCCCTAGGGATATTAGGGAGTGGGTAATATGAGAAAACAAGGCAGCCGATAAAGGCATATTATTAACTCAGTAACATTCAGGGTGTGTTCACAGGAAAAATTTGAGAAGATGGACAAAGTAATTGCCTTTGAGTTGTAGTTGAAGAGGGAGGGACCTAAGGTCTTCCAGTCTAGCTAAAAGCCACTCCCCAGAATATTTTCTTCTAGCAGTTTTGTTCTGTCACACAGGGTGGGCCTGCCTTTGGCTTCTGCATAAAGCAAGAAGTCATAAAGATGTAGCTTGTCTGTAGTGATGAGCTGGTGGATGAGAAATAGTGGGATGCTGACATTCCAGCGGAGGTGTTCACAATGGGGACTGTATTCTAGGAAGTTGCGCAAGCTTGTACAACACTAGCAGTACTGACAAGGAGTGCAAAAATATCAGAAACCAAAATTCAAAAACTGCCTTTTGCCATTTCACTTAGTCTGTAACCTCTTCTCCCTCGCTCCCGTTCCCCTTCCTCGCTCCTTTCCTCCTCCCTCTCCCCTCTCTCCCTGTCTCCTCCCTCTCTCTCCTTTCTTCTTTCTCTCCCTGCCTCCTACTGCTCTCTCTCCCTCCTCCCTCTCTTCTTCCCTCTTTGCTTCCTCTCTCCACCCCTCCCTCCTTTGTCTGTCCCTTTCTCCTCCCTCCCTTCCTCTCTTCCTTCTGCCTTCTCTCCTTTCCTCCCGCTTCCCTCCCTTCCTCTCTTCCTCCTTTCCTTTCTTGTCTCCTCTCTTTCTATTTTTTCTCTCTATTTCTTCTTTTTGAATCAGGGTCACTTGTAATCTCCATGGCCTTGAACTTGTCATGTGTCCCAGGCTATCCTCAAACTTCTGATTCTCCTGTTTTTACCAGGTGGGTGCTGAAACTAGACGTCTGTTCCAGCACAGCTGGCTCTATTTTAAAAATAGAATTTAGAAATGTTTTCTACAGGGTGCTAGATCTTTATTATAATAATATGGCTGCTTCATTCAAGCCTTTGGGACTTGAGTTCTTCAGAGCCACAAGTTTAATCCCAAATATTCTCATGTCACAATGGTATGTGGACCACTTTGTTGCATGTATTTTGATTTTTGATTCTTCTCTTTGAAACTTGCACAGATGACTCTTGGGCATGGTGTTTTCAAATGGGGATGGAGAAAAAGAATGGGATTACCGGAGGGAGGGTTGGTAATAGCTCCCATTCACGTGGGTCTACTTTATGCCACATGCTGTGCGCCTGTGCTCAGTATTCTTCACAGATCATTTTGCTCAAAATTCAAAACAAGTCTGTGACACCTAATGTTCCAGATGAGGAAACATAGGCACCGAAGCTTGTTCAGGGTCCTTCAGCTGGAGAATCCAAACCCAATCTGTGTTTCCCCTGAAAAAGCTTTTGTCAATTTTATTAGCTAGTTTTTCTTCCATTAATTCTACAATCAAAACAGAAGCTGTTTTGGGTTAGTTTTCAACATTCAGATGAACTATTCTACAAGATGTCTCTGTTGGTGGAGGGCTAGTGTGCATCTCTTTATCCCAGGCAGCTCTGGCCCAGAAGCACACAACTTAAATGCAGAGAAACAAGAAGTATGTGGTATTGTGCCCATAGATGCAGGAAGCAGCCTGCGTGTTTACTCTTGACATTTCCCCCAGGTCAAAAATACCTTTTTTGTTCTTCATGGTAAAAATGGGTAGAATTCAGCTGATTTCAGTTTGTCCAGTACCCTAAGAAGATTTGCTAAACGTATCCCTGAAACCAACTGGATATAATCACATACACACACATACAAACACACACACACAAACACACACTCAGACACGCAAGCACGCAGGCACACATGATGACTGCACTATCTATTACATATAATGTATGTGTGTTCATATGGGTGCACATGTATGTGTGCATGTACACATATGTGTATATGTGTGGAGGCCAGAGAACAGCCTTGTATGTTGTTCCTTAAGGTGCTGTCATTTTTTTTTTTTTGAGACAAGGTCTCTCATTGGTCTGAAGCATGCCAAATAGTCTCCTGGATTGCCAGTGAGTTGCAGGGAACTAATTACTATTTTTCCGTCATTGGGATCACAAGTGCATCCCACTACCCTGTTTTTTCCTCTCTCCTTTCTTTATAAATGGTTTATTTGTTTTACTTTATATGCATGAATATTTTCCCTGCATGTGTGCATATGCACCATGTGTCTGTGCCTTGAACTCTGGGAGAGTATTGATCTTCTGAAACTAGAAATATGGATGCCTGTAAGCCACCACTGAATTGAATTGAACCTAGGTACTCTGCAAAAGCAGTAAGTGCTCTTCACCACTGGAGTCATCAACATGGGTCAAAATCTGTTTCTTATGCTTGCAGAGGCAAGCACTCTACTGACTAAGCTTTCTCCTTAGGCCTAAATGACTTACTTTGAGGTTTTCTTTTTGGGTGTAAAAAACATGACTTAGAAAATGATCTTGGGCAATGCACCATTTGTTAGAAGGGCACAAACACAAAACAAAACAGGAACGAGCAAAGAACCAAACAGGAAGGGCAGGACCCATACTGCAGAAGGTAAAAGAAAGTTCTCGTTTCAGAGCTGGGAAACTGCTGTGGCTCAGTCAGTATCCCTTCCCCGGAAGGCCCTGTGACCTCAGCTTTCTCTTCTTTCTATCTGTACAGTATGCCTTAGATGTGTTCTCAGAGCTCTCACTCTCTATTCTATCTTTGTTTCACACATAAAGCAACATCAATCCTGGCTTCCATCTTTCCGTGACCTTTCCATAACTTCAACAGTTTACTGGCCTCACTTCAGTGTTTCTTGGGCTTTAATATGAGGGGAGAGAAATGGAATGGGAAGGCTTATAATTTCAAGTCAGGGTTTGTGGTGGGACTCAGGACACACCAGCCCTAAATGCGGCAGTTTTGAGAATGGAAGGAGTGTTTTGTCGGCACCCTTCTCCTCTGAGGAAGGTTATAAAACCTAGTGGACCTTCACCAGAAGCATGTCACAAAATCTTCATTGCAGAGGTTATCTCCCCCACACCCCATACGGGACTATCCCGACCTTCAAATGTGCAGGGAGACCAAGAGGACTGAACAGGCCTTGCTAAGCACTGCTGCACCAGCCGCCCATTACATCATGGCATACTTTTCTTCTTCTGTCTTTGTTTCTTTTCAGTGAAGTACTTGGCTGTGAACCTTGTGGTAGGTGAAGAAAAAAAAATACTATTTTTCCTCCTCTAAGTATACTATACCATAAATTTTTAATTGTGATTAAGTAACTGCCCTTAGTGTAATTAGCTTTGACCAATCAGTGTTGCGTGTCTTTATCTGGGTACACTGAGCAAATGTTTATGTACCTTAGATAGGGTACAGACAAGAGACAAGGAAGCAGTTCCACTCAAGTCTAGCTTAATCAAACAGTGGGTATGTTGGGTTACTTACAGGAGTATAGATGAGTTAAGTAGTCACGTCATAAAGAGGACCCTCCAGTGTGAATGACATCTCATGAGATCTTGCAGGCAGCCGGCTGATTTTAAAGTCTCCCCTTCCCAGAAACTGTTACTACTTATACAGTCTTGGGGAGGGGCTTTGGAGGTTTTTCAACTTTGAAAGTAAAGTTTCCTTTACTTCCTAATTCTTGGAAACGTCCCAGTTAGGACCAACTGACTCTGCAACAACCTTTTTAGCAAAGGCATTTGCTAAAGTTGGGTCAGGAATGCACCAATATTGAAATCTGTCTCCTCATTAAAGCCCAGCCCCCCACAAAACCACGTATCTGGAGGACATCATTCACATTCATAGAATTATGGTAATACTACATCCTTGACATTTAATATGGAAATGCTCACACAAAGAACCTGTTTGCATCTTTTTTGAAAAGAACCTGTTTGCATCTGTTTTGAAAGTTAATTATTATTGCTTAATATTTATATAAGTTTCTCCAATAATTTTTTTAGCGTCAAAGAGGGAAAGAACTTTGTTTCTATTTAAATGAATGAGATTTACAAAACTTACCAACTTTTCTATTTTGTTTTCTTTTTTTCCTGAGATAGGGTTCCTCTGTGCAGCCATGGCTATCTTGGACTCGCTTTGTGGACCAAGCTGGCTTTGAACTCACAGTGATTCACTTGCCTCTACTTCCCTGAGTGCTGGGATTGATTACAGGCATGTGCCACCACAACCTGATCCTTTTTTTAATTGTTTAATTATTTTATTTTTATTGTATGTGCATACATTATCCTACATGTATGTCTCTGTGAGGGTGTCAGACAGCTGTGAGCTGCCTTGTGGGTGCTGGGAATCGAACCTGGGTTCTTCTGGAAGAGCAGCCAGTGCTCTTAACTGCTGAGTGATCTCTTCAGACCCCCACTTTTTATTTTCTCACTAGAAAAATTTAAAGTGAAATCTAGAACTTAATTATAATGTTCTTTATACAATAATCTGTCAATTACATACCTTTGAAATTGATTCTTAATGATTGAAAAGTCTATGTGTTGTCTAAACAACTTCAAGAATGTTTTGAGGTAACTGTGCTGCAAACAATAAATATGATTCAATATACACTGATAACACTGTTGCTCAGCAGGAAAAATGGTCATTATTTTAGGGAAATTCCAGATGTTACAGGGGTCTCCAGACTAGTGACTGTCTATATTAAAATATACGTAAATGAGATATTAGTTACCACCAAGCTTCTGCCACTAAGAACATGTCTTCAGGGCCCCTGTAGCAATTGATGATGTATTTATGTTGTAGATGGTTTGAATTTAAGAGAGCTGATGCAAAATTTTTTATTGAAAAGGTAAGGGAGGAGTGAGTAGCCACTGCTGAAGAATTACTCATTTCAATAAAGAAATCAAAGAAAACTCGGTAGCAGCAAGTCTTTTATAATTAATATTTTGGGATGCTAGAGGCTTCAACAGTAATTTTAAAAGTCTTTCCTTGTGTCTCATTTTTTAGTTTATGTTTTGCAGTATTGTCCATTTTTGGTTTCTTTTTTCATCTTTATGGATTTATAATTGACAAGTAAAGATTGTATACATTTTAAGTTTATGACTTAGTGCTTTGACATAGGCACTGGGAAAGAATTGCTACCATCAAACTAATTAATATATAAATCACTTGTATTAAAATAAAGACTTTTGACAAATTAAATTTAGTAGAATTGAATTGAGTAGGGAAATGTTCGTGAATTGGGCAACTCCCAGGGCAAGAATGTACAGCTGGCAGGCAGCTTTGAGGAAATATGAGAAAACCTGAATGAGCTGACTGGCTTGGGTTACAGCGTTGTTTTTGCCTTATTTGAACTTGGTCTGATCCTTTGGCCACTTATGACTGCTAAAACTCAGTTACTCTCACAAATGCTTCTCCTGACTTAGGCTTTCAGATAGCTTACTTATTAAGTTAAATTGCAGGTCGTTATGGGCACAAGTATGGAATCTAGTTTAATACCTCACATGGTAGCAATTTCCTTTTTTATTTACTTATTTTTTAATTTTTAGGTTGGTTTGCAAAATAATGAGCTTAATTGTGATGCCATCTTGCATATGTGTCATGCTTTGTCCTGCTCTGCATTATCCTACCCATGCAACCCTCCTCAAGCTGTTTTTCCTTCTTTCTCAAGTTAGTTCCCCATTTTGGCTTTGTATGATACATACTTCTTAGCTCTATCTTGTGTATGCTTTTATCCTATTGTGTATGTGGGCTACATTTTCTTAACTCACTCATCTGTTGATGGACCTTTGAGCTGGTTCCATGTCTTGGCTATTGTGAAAACTGCAGCAATGTACAGACACTTGTGTGTCTCTGTCCTACACCTTCTCCCAAAAATGCTGTAGCTAGTTTTATTTGCAGAGTTGTTATTGTTTTTTGAGGTAGGGTTTCTCTATGTATCTCTGGCTGTACTGGAACTAGCTCTATAGAGCAGGCTAGCCTCTCTAAGAAGGTTTGCCTTCCTCTGCTTCCTAAGTTCTGGAATTAAAGGTATGTGCCACCATGCCTGGCTATTATTTGCAGATTTTTGAGGAAACTCCCTACTGGTTTTCATAGTTTATTTAAAAAAAATCCATATTGTTTCCCTTCCTTCCTTTCTCTCCCCCTTTCTCTCTTCTTCCTTCCTCCATCTACTCTTTTCTTTTCCCCCTTCTCTTCTATGTTTAGAGTTGTATGTTCATCCCAGGGGCTTTAGGCAGCCAGTTGAAAATGTATTGGCTCAGCCGTTTGGTTCCACACTATTAATTGTGGATTGATAGATTTTTCACAACAAAAATAACCAGACAAGCTGGTTGTCTTTTGAGCACCCACAGACATGGATTCAGTTTTAAATTTTAAGTAAGTACATGGCACACAATCTTGCCGGAAAGGAAGCAACTTTTCTGGAAGGCAGCACATCATGTGGCCCATCAAATTATGATCTTGTTTTCTCCTGAGTGCATTTTGGAATTTACATTAGAAGATGAGGTTTACACTCTGAATAAATAAAAGTGGTTGTCAGGGTGACTTGCATCTTTGTGCAGTAGCAGTTTTTGTTTTACTGCTATTTTCTGCTGTTGAGTTTAGTGGTTTGTTGTGGAGGTCTTTTTTTGAAAGTTGCCTAATCTAAAGCCTACAGACACCTTAGTCCATTCCAGGCCTTCTGTAGGCTCTCAGAGACCTTATTCAACCTCTGCTGTGGACTGGGTATGAATGGTTGGTTACCTTGGAATATTTTTCTGTAGCTGTTTGTTCTTTAGTTTCACTTTGGAGGAGCCAACAAATTTGTTTTTGGCACCTGAGCTTGTAACTGTTCCTGAACTTCTCCTTCAAGACCTCTTGTCACAGTCCCAAATCCCAGAGGCACTTCCCAGCTCAGCCCAGATGCCAGGAAGATTCATCCCAGCTGGACTGCCTGACCCTAATGAGTGAAGAGCCATATGCACAGTTAATTAAAACAGAAGTCAAAATGATGAAATGAGTCTTCAGGCTGTACTTAGTAATGACAACATTTCCTTCTGTAAAGTCTGAGAACTGCTCATGCAGCCACTAGTAAGAAGGGACAAGCCACCCATCCCAGACCCCTGTCTTTTAGAATCTCCTTGTAGGAGCTACAATGTACATTTGTGTTGTAGACTGCAAAGGCCACTGAAAGCTAGGTGGTGAGAGAAACAAAGTAATGTCTGTCCTCAGATAGCCTTCTGTCCAGGGAATTGGGGAATTAAACTGGCTGTTTTGGTGGCTAAGCATTATGGTTTCTCTTTGGCAGTATGAAGGCTGTCTTTCCCTCCCACGCTTGTGGTTCTGTGACACTCTGTGCTTGCTTCTGGAGTCTGGAGGCTAACCTGTCTCCCTGGCCACAGCGTGAGGTTTGTTTGCACAAGAGCTGTAGCTTTTCACCTGCTGAGAGCGGATAGTCCATGTTTAGGAATGCTGACAGCTGGTTGTCATGCTGTGGGCCGCTTGATGTTAGCCACAGCAAGAATTACGGAATTTGACAAATGCTCCCAAATCAGGGCTACTGCGGATGCTCTTCCTCCTCCTCTTTTTGTCTTTCTTTCTTTTTTCCCCTCGTCTCTTTCTTTTCTGAGTTAGCTTACCAACACACAGGTCCTCAAAGTGAGGAATATGAGTTTCTTTTTGGGTCTCTGGAGCCTAACAGTTCGTGGCATCTGGTAGGTACTCTATACTTATTTGCACGAGTGAAGGGACTGTGCTTAGTTTCCTGAAGGAAGGAAACAAAATAAAAACAAGCACACATTCTTAAATGAAATGAAACAGGCTGTCACAAAAAGTGTAGTGATCTGAAGTGGCCCATTGAAATGTCCCCACCCACCCGCCACATAGATCTCTCAAAGCCTTGCTGGAGTGTGCAATCCCCACGTCATTGTCCTTTAAAAGTGCACATATTAGTTATT
>CM053755.1:53339852-53357673 GCA_028658305.1 Pachyuromys duprasi | reverse complement strand
TGAGTGAGTATATGCCATGTGTGTCTTTCTGCTTCTGGGATATGTCACACAGGATGATCTTTTCTAGTTCCCACCATTTGCTTGCAAATTTCATGATTTCTTTGTTTTTAATTGCTGAGTAATATTCTATGGTGTAAATGTACTACAATTTCTATATCCATTCCTCAACTAAGGGGCATCTGGGTTGTTTCCAGCTTCTGGCTATTACAAATAAAGCTGCTATGAACACGGTTGAGCAAATGTCCTTGTTGTATACTTGAGCATCTTTTGGATATATGCCTAGGAGTGGTTTAGCTGGATCTTGAGGTAGTATTATTCCTAATTGTCTGAGAAAGTGCCAGATTGATTTCCAGAGTGCTTGTACAAGTTTACATTCCCACCAGCAGTGGAGTAGGGTTCTCTTTTCTCCACAACCTCTCCAGCATGTGTTGTCACTTGAGATCTTGATCTTAGCCATTCTGATGATTGTAAGGTGAAATCTCAGGGTCATTTTGATTTGCATTTCCCTGATGGCTAAGGACTTTGACCATTTCATTAAGTGTTTCTCTGCCATTCGATATTCCTCTATTGAGAATTCTCTGTTTAGCTCTGTACCCCATTTTTAAATTGGGTTATTTGATTTGTTGCTATTTAACTTCTTTAGTTCTTTAGATATTTTGGATATTAGCCCTCTGTCAGAAATAGGGTTGGTGAAGATCCTTTCCCAATCTGTAGGCTGTTGTTTTGTTCTGACAACAGTGTCCTTTGCTTTACAGAAGCTTTTCAGTTTCATAAGGTTCCATTTATTGATTGTTGCTCTTAGAGCCTGTGCTGTTGGTGTTCTGTTCAGGAAGTTGCTTCCTGTGCCAATGAGTTCAAGGCTCTTTCCTGCTTTTTCTTCTAACAGGTTTAGTGTGTCTGGTTTTATATTGAGGTGTTTGATCCAGTTGGACTATAGTTTTGTGCAGGGTGATAAATATGGATCTATTTGCATTTTTGTACATGTAGACATCAAGTTGGGCCATCTCCATTTGTTGAAGATGCTATCTTTTTTCCATTGTATGGGTTTGTCAAAGATCAGGTGTCCATAAGTGTGTGGATTTATTTCAGGGTCTTCTATTTGATTCTATTGATCCACTATTCTGTTTCTATGCCAGTACCATGCACTTTTTTTTTTTTTTTTACTATTGTTGCTCTGTAGTACAGCTTGAGATCAGGAATGGAGATACCTCCAGAAGATCTTTGATTGTAGAGGATTGTTTTATCAATTCTGGGTTTCTTGTTATTCCATATGAAGTTGAGACTTTTTCTTTCAAGGTCTGTAAAGAATTGCATTGATAATTTCACTGGAATTGCATCGCATCTGTAGATTGCTTTTGGTAAGATGGCCATTTTTACTATGTTAATCCTGCCAAGCCATGAGCATGGGAGATCTTTCCATCTTCTGATATCTTCTTCTAAATCTTTCTTTAGAGATTGGAAATATTTTTTTTAATGGACTTGTAGGTCTAATATTTTTTCTATTGGCTCCCCCATCTATTTATTTATTTGTTTGTTTATTTATATTTATTTATTTATTTATTTATTATTGAGTCACTTTACCGCCTGATCCCAGCTCCTTCCCTCTTCTCCCTCCCAGTCCCACCTTCATGCCCTAGACCTTCCATTCCCCCGTCTCCTTCTCAGAAAAGGATATGTCCCCAAGGAGTATCAGCCTGCTGGCACCTCAAGTTGCAGCAGGACTAAGCAAACCTCTCTCACTGGGGCCTGACAAGGAAGCCCAGCTATGGGAAAGGGATCCAAAGGCAAGCAACAGAGTCAGAGACAGCCCCTACTTTCATTGTTAAGTACCCACATGATGACCAAGCTGCATATCTGCCACATATGTGTAGGGATTTTAGGTCCAGTCCATGCATGCTCTTTTGTTGGTGGTTCAGTCTCTGTGAGCCTCTATGGGCCCAGACAAGCTTACTTTGTAGGTCTTCTTGTGGTGTGTTTGACCCCTCCATCTCTCTCTGTTTTTCCTCCCACTCTTCCACAGAACTCCCGGCCTATTCTTTGGCTGTGGGTCAGCTTCTGTTTTATCATGTGGTGGATGAAGCCTCTGGGATGACAGATTTTAATGGATGAGTTAGTGTCCTTCTCTCTCTACTGGAAGTCCCACCAAGCTACAGGAGGTGGCAAATTTTTGTTCTAGCACTTGAGAGGCAGAGACTCCCTGTTATCTTTGTGAGTCAAGGGCAGCCTGGTCTACATAGCAAGTTCCAGAAAAGTCAAAACTTCATAGGGAGACAAAGCATCAACACACACACACACACTCAACACACACCAAGCATAAACAGTCCCTTTTGTCCCCCCAAACAAAACCTTTTTAATTTACTTAATCATATGCCTTTCTACTTTAGATAAACTGTAAGAAACTAGATGGTGGGGAAAAATGCAGATACTAAAAAATATTTTGTAGTGTTAATAAAGCTTTACCAAAGTTTTTGTGGGTGGGATGGTGTTTTCCAGAAATAAATTGAAGGAGATATCAGAAGATGAAAAGCTCTCCCATGCTCATAGATCTGTAAAATTAACATAGTAAAATTGGCCGTCTTCCCAAAAATATTCTACAGATTCAATACAAATCCTCATCAAAATACCAGCACAACTGTTTATAGATCTTGAAAGAACAATTCTAAACTTTATATGGAAAAAAAATAAACCCAAAATGGCTAAAACCGTCATACACACACACACACACACGCACACACACACACATGTATATATAAACTTCTGGAGATATCACCACCCCTGACTTCAAGCTGTACTATAGAGGAATAGTAATAAAAAATGACATGGTATTGACATAGAAACAGACTGGTTGAGCAATAGAATTGAACCAAAGATCTAGAAATAAACCCACATACCAATGGACACTTGATTTTTGACAAAGAAGCTAAAACCATACAATTGAAAACAGAAAGCATCTTCAACAAATGGTGCTGGTCTAACTGGATGTAGGTGAGAAGAGGGAGGGTAGGTGCGACTGGGAGGAGATGGGGGAGGGGGCTACAGCAGAGATACAAAGCGAATAAATTGTAATAAATAATAAATATATAAAATAAAAAACAAAAGAGAAAAATGCAAATAGATACACATTTATTACCCTGCACAAAACTCAAGTTTAAGTCTATAAAAAAACCTCAACATAAACTCAGAAACACTAAATCTACTAGAAGAGAAAGTGGGGCTCAACTTTGAACACATTGCCACAGGAGACAACTTCCTGAACAGAACACTAACAGCTCAGACTCTAAGATCAACAATCAATAAATGGGACCTCATGAAACTGAAAAGCTTTTGTAAGGCAAAGGATATTGTCAGTAGAACAAAATAGCAGCCTACAGATTGGGAAAAGTCTTCACCAACCCTAGGTCTTACAGAGGGCATATATATATCTCAAGAAATTAAACACAAACTAAATAATCCTCCTCTTCCTTTTTTGTCTTTTTCTTCTTTTCTCTCCTTCCTCTCCTCCTCCCTCTCCACTCTGCATTCTCTCTCTGTGTCTATGTCTGTGTGGTTCTTTGTGTGTTTATGTGGGCAGGCATCTACTTACCACATGCCAAGCATTGAGCTAAATCTTCTTCAGGTATTATTTACTTATTTTCTTAACAACATGTGAGCTTGGTACTGCTGTGCTCCTATTCTACAGACAAGTCAGTTGAGGGAAACAGTACATGTGATGTTAATGTGATGTTGCTGGGAGTAGAGGCTGTGGTGAAGTGTCAGCTTGATATGAGCCACCGCATTGACTAAAAACACGAGTTAGGGCTGCGTGTTAGTTTTTGTAGGGGCTAAACCTGGAGTATCGCACACTGTTTATAAGACTGTTTGACCATGCAAAAGCATGTGAGTTTCATTGCCCAAAGGGATGGCCATGGGGTTGTGGATCTGTTTTACATAGGAGCTATTAGCCATACCACCTTTGACAAGGTCCTACTTGTCACTGCTCTGAACATATCATTGCGTTAATGACAGCCTTCCAGGGCTATGATGGCTAAACCTTCTGGTTGTTGTCTGTTGTCAAGGCAGATATATAGGTAAGATCTTTTAGTTGCTCATTATAAATAGGAGATGATTTTAAATTTATCTATGTGTTAGTTAGTTTTCTTGCTACGATGACAAAATATCTGACAAGAAACAACTTAAGAGAGGTAGGATTTATTTTGGCTCAGACTGTGAGGGTACCATGGAGAGGAAGGAAGGCCTGTGGAAGTACACTGTGACATCTGGAGCGTGAAGTTGCCTGCTCATGTCTTGACTGATCAGGAAACAGAGGGAAATGAAGGCTAGTCCTTAGCTGTCTTTCTGTTTTCTCTGTTTATTTAGGCTAGAACCCCTGCCTAAACCCAGGGTGGGTTTCCTCCCAACCTTCACACAGTTAATCCTCCCTGGAAAAAGCTCAGAGCTGTACCAGGAGTTATGTTTCTCTAATGCTATAGGCGTTTCCTAACCCAATTAAGTTGACAGTCAATATTAAACTTCAGTCCATAACACTTGATCCCCGTTACTAGGATAATTCTTCATCTATTTCAGGAAAGAAACTGGAAAAGCAAACAATGGAATTTAAAAGTCACTAAAAGCAAAGCCTCAAGTCTACAAAGAAGGCCACAAGTTGGAGCCATATGACCAATTTCAGGGAAAGGTTAAGGAATGAAGTATAGAGAGAGGACTGCTGTGAACTCTTGTCTTCTGGAGGTGACAGAGCTGTCATACTCATGAACTCTGGTTACCTGCACAAGATCAAGCCAGCCAAAATTCCAGCATAGGTTGGGGAGTTACTTTCCAGCCCCATTTCTTCCAGGTGAGCTGTTGTCAGTTGGTAGCTATTGGGGAAGGGGTAAGCATTCTTCTTTGGGGAGTGTATCCACTGGTATGTCTCCCATATTATTGTGTAACAATTTCTTTCCAGATTGAAGCATTTCAACTTGTAGGAAAACTCTTTGAGACAGAAAGTAAACATCTCAAAAGAGCTTTAGAAAGTCCCCCAAACTGATCACATTCACTGGCCCCTCTCTCCAAGAGCAAACAATAAAGGCTGCTGAGTGTTACTTTCAGACAAGCAAAGAAGATTATGAAGCCAGACCAGCTGCCTGGAAGAAGCAGAAATCAGCCCAGCTACCTTGAAGAGGTTTAGACCAACCTAGTCACTTAGAAAAGTCACTCTCCAACATGTTAAGCTGCCTCCAGGTTGTGTGGTGTGACTCAGGTGCCCAACTTTTCTAAGCTAGAGTAGACTTTGGTGTTACAGCTGTCTTTGAGTCCTTTCTGTTCTGTTAAGTTACCCTTTACCCACATTCATGAAAGTAACCCCAATAAAACCTATTGGTTCATCAAATTGGAATGTGGTGGCATCTGTACTTTGGTCTGTTGTGGGCTTCCTATCTGGAGTGAGTAGATGGGTGTGTAACATCTCCCTAAAGTCTGTCATTCAACACATGCCCTAATGTATGAACATATATCCATGGACATATAGGCAAGTATACGTACACATATATATGTATATATTATAGACATGATATTGGGAGGGTGTGTGTTAAAAGAAATACAGGGAGAGTAAGAGATAAATGTGAGGGTAGATGTGGTCATTGCTGTATACACAAATGAAATTCTCAAGTGTAAAGAAAAGTTATAGAAAATAAAAATTAATCAAACAATAATTGTAATATTAAAAATAAAGAAATTTATTGGATATATCTTTATTTTGGTAAGAAAGAGAGAGGGTGATTTCTACTATTTATTTATTTATTTTTATTTTTTTAATATTAGTTACAGTTTATTAACTTTGTAGCCCTGCTATATCCTGCTCTCTCATTCCCTCCCAATCCCACCTCCCTCCCTCATCTCCTCCCTGCTCCTTTCCAAGCCCATTGATAGGAGAAGACCTCCTCCCCTTTAATCTGACCCTGGTTTTATCAGGTGTCTTCAGGACTGGCTGCAAAGTCCTCCTCTGTGGCCTGGCAGGGCTGTTCCTCCCTCAGGGGGAGGGGGAGGTGATAGGAGGAGGTCAAAGATCCCACCATTGAGTTCATGTCAGAAATAGTCCCTGTTCCCTTTATTAGGGTACCCACTTGGATACTGAGCTACCATGGGCTACATCCAAGCAGAGGTTCTAGGTTATATCCATACATGGTCCTTGATTAGAGAAACAGCCTCATAAAAGACCCCTGTGTGCCTTGATATATTTGGTCCTTGTGGAGCTCCTGTCCTCTCCAAATAATTTTAACTCCCCCTTTTTTCTTATGATTCACTGCATTCTGCTGAAGGTTTGGTTATGAGTATCAGCATCTGCTTTGATACACTGCTAGGTAGAGTCTTTCAGAGGCCCTCTGTGGTAGGCTCCTGTCCTGTTACTTGTTTTCTCCTACATCCAATGTCCATCCCATTTGTCTTTCTAAGTGAGTATTGATCCTCTTACCCTGGGTCCTCTTTCTTGTTTATCTTCTTTAGGTGTATAGATTTTAGTATGTTTATCCTATCTTATATGTCTATATAAGTGAGTATATACCATGTTTGTCTGTCTGCTTTTCACTCAGGATGATTATTTCTAGGTCCCACCATTTGCCTGCAAATTTCATGATTTCCTTGTTTTTAATTGCTGAGTAGTATTCCATTGTGTAAAAATACCACAATTTCTGTATCCATTCCTCAACTGAGGGACATATGGGTTGTTTCCAGGTTCTGGCTATTATGAATAAAGCTGCTATGAACATGGTTGAACAAATGTCCTTGTTATGTACTTGAGCAACTTTTGGATATATGCCCAGGAATGGTATAGCTGGATCTTGAGGTAGCAGTAATCCTAATTGTCTGAGAAAACACCAGATTGATTTCAAAACCAGACACACTAAATTGGTTAGAAGAAAAAGTGGGGAAGAGCCTTGAACTCATTGACACAGGAGACTTCTTCCTGAACAGAACACAAACAGCACAGGCTCTAAGATCAAAAATCAATAAATGGGACCTCATGAAACTGAAAAGCTTCTGTAAAGCAAAAGATACTGTTGCCAGAACAAAATGGCAGCCTACAGATTGGGAAAGGATCTTCACCAACCCTATATCTGACAGAGGGCTAATATCCAGAATATATAAAGAACTAAAGAAGTTAAAAAGCAACAAATCAAGTGACCCACTTTAAAAATAGGGTACAGAGCTAAACAGAGAATTCTCAGTAGAGGAACACATAGAATGACACAGAAATACTTAAAGAGATTCAAAGCTTACTCATGAGGGAAATGCAAATCAAAACGGCCCTGAGATTTCACCTGATACCCATCATAATGGCTAAGATCAAAAACTCAAGTGACAACACATGCTGGAGAGGTTGTGGAGAAAGGGGAACCCTCCTCCATTGTTGGTGGGAATGCAAACTTGTACAACCACCTTGGAAATCAATCTACTATTTATTGTTTATTGGACTTGAGTTTGTGCAGTGCTCCAGATTTTTAGGTTACAGACACTGAGTAGGTAGTCAGCTCCTGTTCCCCAGTGTCCTGCTGTTTTCTATAGAATTCTTAATTCTCATGCTTGTGGTTTGACTGTCACACTAGTTTATGAAGCAACAGAGGCCTGTGACTGAAAGATGACTCACATTTAAAAGCCCTTTGCATTTGCATTGCTTTCCTGGTCATAGAGTTAGGCTTTCAGTGACTCATCCATATTTCACTGTCTAGCACCCCAAATGTAATCCAAATTTCTTTAAACCTCCTGACTTTATGTGAATTGGGAACTTGAGTTCCTCTGCTCATGCCTCCAGGTGTGGAATAAATAATCTCCCTCCCTGTTCGTGTCTTCACTAAGTTGTTGTTGGGAGCCTCTGGGCCTACCGGTTCCTATTTTGTGCTCTTTCTTCAATGTCTATGGTTTGAGAGCAGCAGCTCATTCACACCTGGCACACTTTACTAATACTTGCTAAACTGCAAACTGTAACAGAAGGTACCCATCTACTCTGCAGTCTTTCCTTCATGTAAGGCAGTTACATGTGTAAGTATTTATATAAAACGATGCCATGCACACAACAGATACTATACGAAAGAGATTTTTGGATGGAGGTGAAGAGAGAGGGAAGGACAGAGAAAGACATGGTGGGGTCCCTCCAGGAAAGAAAGTGAGCCAGAGAGAGTGCAAGAGAAGGGGGAGAGAGAGAGAGAGAGAGAGAGAGAGAGAGAGAGAGAGAGAGAGAGAGAGAGAGAGAGAGAGAGAGAGAGAGAGAGAGAGAGAGAGAGAGAGGGAGAGAGATTGGAGAGAGGGCTCCTTTTATCCTGGGCCCCTGGTGGCAGTGACCAATGATGACATCACAGGTACCTAAGCAACCTGGGAGTGGGCTAATGCATCAAAATTTATGGACTAACAATATGTCTTTTTATTATACCTGGTTTTCTACATGTATGTAGCGCCTTTAGCTTCATTCCAGAGCCTTCTTCAAATGCAGTTTTCTGTTACATAAGCCCTGAAAGATGGCTGAAGTCAGAGTCAGATACAGATACTCCATTAACCCTTCAGACATGCCCTGCCTAACAGTTAATGCAATGAGTTGGTGCAACTGGTATGATACCAGGACCTCCGCTTCTCATGTCATCTACAGGCCAGTATTCTGGGTTAGGGAGAAGCTAATGTTTTCAAGGCCTGGAACATGCACTTTTGTCTTTTTAGTTGTTTTCTTCTGCTGTTCAATGTGTTGTCTTTGATTTGAAGCATCCCCATGAGCAGTACTCTGACTAGGAATGTACAGTCTCAGGCCCTGCCTAGACCTGCCAAAGGCCATCTGCTTCTCATCCAAATCTTGGACAATGTCCATGAATGCACCACACCATACTGGACAGGTTGGAGGATCCATAGAGCAATGCTGACATTAATTTGATATTAGAGAGTCATGCAGTTCTGTGTTCCACATAAAACCAGTAATGGCTATTGTACCCATGATTATTTTTGTATTTATATATTATTTACATTTAAATTCATAGATTTTATTTTGGAATTTTCAATTTCTATGTTTCTCTATACTATAGCTTGATATTGTATATTAACTTAAATTCTCCCTCTCCTCCATTCTTCTTGGGTTCAGAACTTTGATAATAGAAGCAAACTATAGAGCTGACATTCAAGGAAAATCCTGAAAATGAATTCCTTTTTATCTTCAGGCAGAGCAGTGCCAATGAATAGAGCACTGTAATAAAACCCTTTTATATGGCTGTCATAGAAAGACAAACCTTCTCCAAAGCAAATGGATTTGAGCATTTGCGAGATATGATAAACAGCCTGACAAAAAGGGGTTGAATTTCCCTTTTAAATGTTCAGTAGTGGGAGGTTTTAACTTGCCTTGTCAGGTAAAAAAAGAATTCATTATGAAAGCCATTCTAGCTGAAACTCTGAAATGAAAACTAGATGGAATCAGAGTGGAAAGCAATGATTTAGAAATGTGGTAAAGGAGTAGTTTAATGAATAAAGTGTCAACTTCCCATAGGAGCAAAAATAAATCATACAAGGGTTTAACCAGCTTTGTCGTCCTGCATTGGCTGGGTGTAGCCAGCACCCTGAACTCATTATGAGGAAACATTGAAGTCTAATTCTCACTGAGATCTGTATAAGTGAATTGTTGATAATGATGTTAATAATGGCCTTTTACCTATTTTATGACTTTTCTATTTCAGCAACTGCTGAGAAGAAAGAGAATGAGGAGAATTTAATGAAGGTGGCTTTCGTTTTCAGTTTTTCCATGCAGCAGTTGGCCTTGAACCTAGTCCACCCCTCATAGTAGGCCCTGCTGCAGAGCTGTCTGAATTCTTCATGTTGTTTCCCAGCTCTTGCTTCCCGTGTGTATTTTATTGCCAAGGCTGTCCTTCACAGCACCACATGGCAGGTAATTCAAGAGTGCAAACTCTACTGTTCTCTCATAGCTCTTGAGGCTGGAAGCCTGAAATCAAGGTTCTGGAGAATTTGTTTTTTGGAAATCTTGCAGGGTAGTCTGCTCTAATCCTCCCGAGCTCCCTCTGCTTTACTGCAGTGTTTGGAATTCTCCAGTGTATAGGTGAATCTCTGTGTGTGTTTCCATGTGTGTGAGTGTATGTGTGTATACATGTTCACATGCAGGTCGGGGGATAGCTCTCAGGTGTCATTCACTTATTTAGGAGGCAGGTAAAGGACAGGATCTCTCACTTAGAATTTCCCTTGTAGGCTAGGTGAGCTGGCCAGCAAATTCCAGGGATCCTCATCTTTACGTCTCTAGAGCTGGGGTTGCAAATACACACTACCAAATGCAGGTTTTAAAATTTTTATTTTATTTTTTTATTACAATTTATTCATTTTGTGTCCCAGCTATAGCCCCCTCCCTTGTCCCCTCCAAATCCCATCCACCCTCCCTCTTCTCTTCCTTTTTACCCTCCTCCAGTCCACTGATAGGGGAGGTCTTCCTCCCCTTGCATCTGACCCTAGCCTATCAGGTCTCATCAGGACTGGCTGCATTGTCTTTCTCTGTAGGCTGGTAAGGCTGTCCCCCCCTCAGGGGAGGTGATCAAAGAACCAGCTACTGAGTTCATGTCAGAAACAGCCCCCATTCCCCTTCCTGGGGAACCTGTTAGGATTTTGGAAACAAACCTGCTTCTGGGTTGCCTAGTAACCTATGATGTCATCATGTGTCGCCTGCCAGGTGGCTACACCTGGAAGGCATAGTTACTTTGCCTCTTAAAAGGAACAACCCGGCAGTGGTCTCTCTTGCTCCCCTCTCTTGGCCTCTCTTGGCCCTCTCCCCTTTCTCTGACAGGGCACCCTCTCTCTTTCTCCCTATCACGTCCTGCTCTCCCTTCTCTCCCTCTCTCCACCTCCACTGAATAAACCTCTTTTATATAAAATCTGTTGTAATTGTCATATGATTTAATTTGTCCCCTTACAGAACCCACTTGGAGACTGAGCTGCCATGGGCTACACCTGTGCAAGGGTTCTGGGTTATCTCCATGAATAGTCATTGGTTGGAGTATCAGTCTCAGAAAAGACCCCTGTGACCAGATATTTTGGTTCTATTTCTCTCCTTGTGAGCTCCTGTCCCTTCCAAGTCTTTCTATCTCCCCCTTCTTTCATAGGATTCCCTACTCTGCCCAAAGTTTGACTATGAGTCTCAGCATCTGCTTCGATACCCTGCAGGTTAGAGTCTTTCAGAGGCCCTTTGTGGTAGGCTCCTGCCCTGTTCCCTGTTTTCTCCCTCTTCTGATGTCCATCCTCTTTGACTTTCTGAATGAGGATTGAGCATCTTATTCAGGGTCCTCCTTGTTGCTTAGCTTCTTTAGGTATACAGAGTTTAGTATGTTTACCCTATATTCTATGTCAATGCCCTTAGTCATCAAGGAAATGCAAATCAAAACAACCCTGAGATTTCACCTTTCACCCATCAGAATGGCTAAGATCAAAAATTCAAGTGGCAACACATGCTGGAGAGGATGTGGAGAAAGGAGAGCCCTACTCCATTGCTGGTGGGAATGCAAACTTGTACAATTACTTTGGAAATCAATCTGGCGCTTTCTCAGAAAGTTAGGAATAGCGCTTCCTCAAGATCCAGCTATACTACTCCAAGAAATATATGCAAAATATGTTCAAGTACACAACAAGGACATTTGCTCAACCATGTTCATAGTAGCTTTATTTATAATAGCCAGAATCCGGAAACAACCCCAATGTCCCTCAAATGAGGAATGGATACTGAAATTGTGGTACATTTATACAATGGACTACTACTCAGCAATTAAAAACAAGGAAACCATGAAATTTGCAGGAATATGGTGGGAACTAGAAAGAATCATCCTGAGTAAGGTATCCCAGAAGCAGAAAGACACATGGTATATACTCAGTTATAAACACAGGCCTTAAAAGTGGGTTTTAGAAATAGAAATCAGGACCTCTTGCTTTCAAGGGAAGCATTTAAGCCCCCCCCCCCAGATGCATTGCTACCTTCATCTTTATGAGTTTTTTTCCTTGTGCCTTCTTTTGAATGAATTCCACTTGGGAAAGTGGATGGTATTAGGTCTGATTTTACTAACTTTAGCTTGGATTTTTCTGCAAAGACATTGCCTCTGTAACTTCACCTTTTAAGGTTATTGGCATTACAAGTTCAACTTTTCTCTCTTGGGACATTATTTAATCTATTGCACCAGGTGAGGCTGCTTCATTACAAGGTTGTTTGACCTGTAATAACTAAACTCATGGCCTTAGTAGGCTCACAAGCATAAGACCAGATTTCATCAAGTTGTTACTGAGTAAACAAACTAGTACTAGCTCCTCTTTGTCCAGACACAAAGTAAGTTCACATTCCTTTAAGGTATGCATTACACAACAGCCATTCCTGAGAAAGTAGAGGCACTAAAAGGTTAAGATAATGTCTCACACACTGTCATCATCTCTTTTCTTGCTTTTTATTATCTCTTCAGCCCCAGTGACATTATAGACCTTGATTATTTGCTCAATGCTCTATGTCCAGCCTCTCATATGGTGCCTAGCACAGACTAGATACTAGATACTCTACGTTTGTAGAGTGAATGCATGAGTGAAATGACCTAGCCACTGGATGTAAGGGCTGGTTTGCTGACACCAAACCCAACTTCATTTTGTTATGTATACACAGATGTATTCCGACATCCCCGGAGTGTCTAAACACATCTCACTCTGGAGCAAATAATGAGTCGTGTTGCTGTGATGTTATGGGGGACCTTTTTGCACTTAGGTATGAGCTATGCATATGCTCTCAGCTCCAGTGGAAAGTGGGTGGAAATAACATACACACTGTCATGCCTTTCTCATAAAAACCTTCCTGGTAGGTCATTTTGAGTTTCCTTCCTCTTCCTGTGAGCTTCCTTCTCGGTGAGCCCTTGCACCTGCCTTCTGCAGAACTATTGTAGAAGAAATAAATTTTTTTTGTTGTTACCTGCTAAATCTTTAAAATATTTTTCCTTTTAAAAATTAGTCCTTTGAGAGTTTGTACATCTTTTGAGCCTATTCACCCCCACCAACAGTTCCTAGCTCCATCGAACTTTGTGTCATTTTCTTTTAAAAGTGCTTTAAGACCCAAATTGTGCTGCTCAAAATATTCTTGCATGTGTGGTCTTTCACTGGAGTGTTGACAGATTGCCAGGGGCTACACTCTTAGAGAAAACTGGCCTTTACTTCCCAGCAGCTAACTATTGCCAATTACTCCATATCTAGGAGTGAGAGTGTGTGCCCAGGTCCTTGGTATGCTGGGCTTTGCTGTGGCTTTGGCTTGTACAAGTCTGGTCCCTGCTGTCACACTGCTGTGAGATCATATGTGCAGCTGCCATGCTCTGTGTAGAAGATGTTTCCTTGTGCTCATCACCACCTCTGGCTCTTACACTCATTTCACTGTCTCTTCTACAATGACACTTGAGCCTTGGGTGTGTGTGTGTGCAGCATTCCCTTTAGGGATGAGCAGTCCACCATGCTCTGCCTCTTGTCCAGTTGTGGTTCTCTGTGTTGAGAGATTCACTGAGCCCCCGTCAGATGTGCAGCCTGTAAAGAAGACTGCCAGATCGTTTCAGTTATTTATTTGTAAGGGAAGCTAAGCTGATCCTGACTCACTTAATGACCAAGTGGAGATTTGATTAGTGAGATACAGGCCTCTGTTTAAGGCTGTCCCTTGTTGCTCTGAGTTACTTTTAAGTGTGCATCAAAGAGTAGCAATATGCCTAAGAAAAGAGGGGTTGTACCCACAATATGAACTCAAAAGTTCTGGGAGATGAGTTCTTCACCACAACATACTGAATGACTGAACTTTGTATTTGAATATGCCAAATCCACACAATCACTGCTGTCTTCTTATGTGCATCATGGAGCAGGAAAAATAGAATGAAACTATACATTTGTATGAATGAAAAGACCATGTATTTAGTGGGAAAGGAAACACAAATCTGAGTTATTGAGAAACCATCAATATAATTCTTGCATGCCCTTGCAGGTGTCAGTGGGGTGCAAGGTCAGCTGGTCATTTTGTGCCTGTTCTTTGTGTGTTCAGGACAGAGATGCAAAACACAGGCACCAGGTAATTCTTACCTTTTTGTATTCCTTCCCCTTTCCTTTTGGTATGCTGAATCCCGGTGACACACACTGAGATGCTGTTGCTTAAGATATATTCTTTATTAAGCAAGGAAAGCAAAATAATGGAAATTCAGCCCGTATTCTTTACTTTGCTATTCATCTTGTGGCAGCCTTGACAAGCAGGATAACAGCTAAGATTGTCAGAACTGGAAAGGAGCAGGTGGAAGCAGAAAGCTACAGGACTTCTTTTTTTTATTTTATTTATTTTTATATCAATCACAGGTTAGGTACTTTGCATCCCAGGCATAGCCTCCTCCCTCATTCCCTCCCACCCTTCCACTCCCTCCCTCATCTCCCTCCTCCCCACCCCCTCCAAGTCCACCAACAGGGGAGGACCTCCTCCCCTTCCATCCAACCCCAGCTCATCCTGTCTCCTCAGGGCTGGCTGCAATGTCCTCCCCTGGGATCTAGCCAGTCTGTCACTCCCTGGCTTGTATGGGGGAGGGTCGAAGAGTCAGCCATCAAGATCATGACTGAAACAGTCCCTGTTTCCCTCACTAGGGTCTTCAGTCCGACAATGAGCTATCATGGGCCACATCTGTGCGGGGGTTCCAGGCCACATCCACACATGGTCCTTGATTGTAGAAACCATCTCATAAAAGACCCCGCTACAGGACTTCTAATCTGACCCCTTTTTAGACGTGTCTAGAGATTTTCATAAGTTCTTTCTTAAACTATGTCAAGTTGATTGTTGTAGATAATTTTTTTCACAGTCATCTCCAGGACTGGCTAGACTATCACAGAGTTGGATTCTTATAATCCTCTAGTCTAGCATTCTAATTTCATAAGAAGGCACCAAAATACACAAATAAAACACTTGTCCAAGGTCACAAAAATTACTTTTTTTCCAGAGCCTGCCTGCTTTTTTTCATTTATGAACATTTTAAATAATGAACATTTTAAATAATCTTTTCCTCACTTTCCGTTCCTTTCTTCTTATTTTCTTTTTTCACCTCTTTCTTCTCCTTTTGTCTCTCTCTTTTGTTCTTTTTCCCCAATACTACTGATGGTATGTTTACTCTGGAAGAAATGCCATTCTGATACTGTACACTAGACACTGGGATTATTTCTGGGTTGGTCTTGTTAGGGCACTTCTGGTTTGAGTGTCTATATAAATAAGTTAGGACCAGTACAGTGAACATCATGTTATGTCATACCATAACATGGTAGTTGCAAAGTATATCACACCGTGCCACATTATACCATACCATGCACAGGAAAAAAATGATATGCTAGCAATGACTAAACACTAACTGAAGAATCAAATAATTACCCAGGGTAATCAAGCTTGATTTTTGGCAGCCATCATTAACAACTCCCAGCAGCATTTTGAGATTAATTCTTACTTGTTACCTTATTGGTAAAAACTTTAACAAAATGTGGCTGAGGGTGGTCTCAGTTGTGGTAGATATCTTTCTTCACAGTGTCTTCATCTGTCTGATCTTTTTACACGTGACCTTTGCTGTCTTGACCCAGTCAAGGTTTGGTGGTCTCTGGCTCTTGTTAGCATGTATAGGGCATTTTGAGTCCAGCTGTTGCTCCAAGATCATTTTCATCTTAGGGTGTATGTTGATGGTATTTAAACAAGGTTGATGTCCTTCAACACACTTAGCGCTTATATGTTTCCCACTGAACTCAGTTATCAGAAAGGTTCCTTTTCCTTAGGCCCATGAGTTTGCTTTCCTTGCTCTTCTGAACAGTTGCACTCAGCTACACCGTGTCTAGGTACATTTCTGTGTTTTTTCCTATACTCTGATATTAGGAAGAGGCTGTTGGTTTGGCTTGATTTGGTAAAAACAGTAATTTATCTATTGAAAACAAACAAAAGAAGGGCTTCTCCTTGGTTTTAAACAGCCAGTGGGGTCTTTGTGTGTGTGTTCCCAAAGTTTCAAATTTCCTGCTTGTTGATCACATAATATTCTCAGTATGAGTACCAAAGACTCCCCAAAGCAGTGCTGCTCACTTGCTGGAGAGAGGAAATGGCCGTGCATGCTTTTGTAGCGACCTTGAAGTGAGATGGCAAGATCAGAAAGTCTGTCAGTGTTGGCTTTCTGTTTTATGCTGAACAATGGGTTGTTCAATAAGGTCTTGCTTTGATCTCTGGGCCAAGGAGATACTTCGGATGGTAAAGTATTTGCCATAAGAGAGTGTGAGGACATGAGTCTAATTCCCAGACCCATTAAAAAAATATGGCATGGTGGTCTGCACTTATAATCCCCGTGTTGGGGAGCTGAAGAAAGATGGGCCCTATGTCTTACTACTCAGCCAGACTTGCCTACTTGATTAGTCCCTTACCAAATGAGAGGCCCTGTCTCAAAAAACAGGTAGAGCCTGAGGAATGATGCCTGAGGTTGGCCTCTCACCCTCACATGACCAGGTAGATGTGGATATATGCAACCCCCCCACAGAGCATCCTCATATATATGAATAGGTGTGCACACCTGCACATGTACACACACACACACACAGAGAAAGAACTCAATATGCAAACTAACCCTGACATATGTTTTTTAAAAAATATTTTAATTTTAATTTTTATTAATTGCACTTTATTCACTTTGTATCCCCCCTGTAGCTCTCTCCCTCCTTACCTCCCAACCCTTCCCTCCCTCCCTCTTCTCCATGAATGCCCCTCCCCAAGTCCACTGATAGGGGAGGTCTTCCTTTCCTTCCTTCTGATCCTCGTCTGTCAGGTCTCATCAGGAGTTGCTGCATCTGACATATGTTTCTTTTTTTAAAAATTCTTTATTAATTATACTTTATTCACTTCATATCCCTCCCTATGGTTCCCTCCCTCCTCCCGTCCCAATCCTTCCCTTCCTCCCCCTTCTCTACCCATGTCCCTCCCCAAGTCCACTGATAGGGGAGGTCTTCTTTTCCTTCCTTCTGATCCTCGTCTATTAGGTCTCATCAGGAGTGGCTGCATTATCTTCCTCTGTGGCCTGTAAGGCTGCTCCCCGCCTCAGGGGGAGGTGATTAAAGAGCAGGCCAATCAGTTCATGTCAAAGACAGTCTCTGTTCCCATTACTATAGAACCCACTTGGACACTGAACTGCCTTGGGCTACATCTGTGCAGGGGTTCTAGGTTATCTCTATGCATGGTACTTGGTTGGAGTATCAGTCTCAGGAAAGACCCCTGTGTTCAGATTATTTGGTTCTGTTGCTCTTCTTGTGGAGCTCCTGTCCTCTCCAGATCTTACTATTTCCCACTTCTTTCATAAGATTCCCTGCACTCTGCCCAAAGTTTGGCCATAAGTCTCAGCATCTGCTTTGATAGTCTGCAGGGCAGAGCCTTTCAGAGGCCCTCTGTGGCAGGCTCCTGACTTGTTCCCTGTTTTCTCATTCTTCTGATATCCATCCTCTTTGCCTTCCTGGATAGGGATTGAGCATTTTAGCAAAAGTCCTCCCTCTTGATTAGTTTCTTTAGGTGTACAGATTTTAGTAGGTTTATCCTATATTATATGTCTATATGAGTGAGTATATATTGTGGATGTCTTTCTGCTTCTGGGATATGTCATACAGGATAATCTTTTCTAGTTCCCACCATTTACCTGCAAATTTCATGATACGCTTGATTTTTATTGCTGAGTAATACTCCATTGTGTAGATGCACCACAATTTCTGTATCCATTCCTCAGTTGAGAGGCATCTGGGTTGTTTCCAGCTTCTGGCTATTACAAATAAAGCTGCTACTGTTGGACTC
>CM053755.1:53287702-53339352 GCA_028658305.1 Pachyuromys duprasi | reverse complement strand
GATCAAGGCTTTGGCAAAGGGCAAGAAGTGATGATAGAAATGGAGGAGGTTGGTGAAACTTGGAGAGAACAAGAGCTCCACAATGACTAAACTGAGCAGGGCACAGGGGTCTTGTATGAGACGGTTTCTACAACCAAGGACCACGAGTGGATGTGGCCTGGAACCCCTGTGCAGATGGGACCCAGGATAGCTTGGTGTAGGACTGGAGGGGCTAGTGAGGGAAGCAGGGACTGTTTCAGTCTTGAACTTGATGGCTGACTCTTTGACCCTCCCCCATACAAGCCGGGGAGTGACAGACTGGCTGGATCCCAGGGGAGGACATTGCAGCCAGCCCTGAGGAGACAGGATGAGCTGGGGTTGGATGGAAGGGGAGGAGGTCCTCCCCCGTTGGTGGACTTGGAGTGGGCGGGGAGGAGATGAGAGAGGGTTGGGAAGGGTGGGAGGGAGTGGGGGGCCTGCGCATGGGATGCAAAGCACCTAACCTGTGATTGAAAAAAAAAAAAAAGAATATGGTCTAAAATTAAGAGCAAAAAGGAGCCTGGGGCCGGACCACATATGTGCCCCTTCCACTTCCAATAATCAGATAAATTATCTTCCCTCAGAAGCAATCATAACTTACCGCTTAATGGGTCCTTCTAGGCCCCTTCTTTAAAATATTTGGATCATGTTGATATGTATGCCAACAATTTCCATATGTTGTACATAATGAGTTATTCTGCAATTCCTGTCATGCATTCTTTTGTTCTGATATATCTGAGAAATATTTTTTCTTTTTAACACATATATTTATTATATTTATAGACCACATGCCACACATGGGAAGGATTTATCATAAGATATAATTTTTCTCTGAGTATAAAATTCTGGAATAAACTGGTTTCTGTTCTCCATTGTGGATGGCAGTATTTCAGCTAATGGATGGGAAAGTCATCTATCCTCTCTTTGTTTTTATTATACCTTTTTTCATATTCACAATTTTACCACAAGTTTGTGTGTGTGTGTGTGTGCGTGTGCTTGCATGTGCGTGCCTGCATGTGAGTTGATTTTATTTAGCCTTTTTGACATGTCCTGTATCTTGAATTTATAGACTTTCATGTCTTAGCAATATTGGAAAGCCCTTGACTATTACACTTTATTTTTTCTGCCATCTTTCTCTTCTGTCCTTATGAAAGCCCAATTTGTTAAATGTTAGATCTAGCCTTCATATCTCTTATTAAGTTGTCTAAATTTTTGGTACCCTTTCTTTCTCTAATTCTTATCCTGGATAGTTTGCTGGTGACGTTTTTTTTTTTTTTTTTTTTTTTTTTTTAAATTATTCACTGTGCCTTTTGTTGAGATTGTTCTGCTGGTAAACCAAACTATTGAGTTTCAAATGTTAGTTATGATAGTTATGTCTAGAAATTTTGTTTGGCCATTGTCCTAATTAACTACAGCTGTTAACTGGCATAGCCTAGAATAATCTGATGGATTATCAATCAAGAGGTTGCCCACATCCAACTGGCATGCCGTCATGTCTATGACTTATTGTTTTGATTGATGATTGATGTGGTAGGGCTCAGCCCACTGTGGATGGTTCTCTCTCTAAGCTGTTGTGTCTATGTTCTAAGAAAGCTGAACCCTAACCAAAGAAAGATAGCAACTAATCAAGGTTCCTTTATGGACTTGGCTTCAGTTCCTGCCTCCAGCTTTCTGCCTTAAACTCTTGCCCCAACTTCTCTCAGTGATGGACTATTACCTAGGGCTGAAACAAACACTTTCCTACCAAGTTGCCTTTGGTCATGGTGTCTATCACAGCAACAGATATAAAAATAGAAGAATGACATTCAAATCTTCTTGCTAGAAAGAACTTAGGGAAGAAAACAGGAACTACTGAGGTAAGCATAACCAACAGACCAAAAGAGATGGAAGACAGAATCTCAGGTGTGGAAGATACAATGGAAGAAATCCATGTATCTGTCAAAGAAAATGTTAAATCTAAAAAAATTCTTGACACAAATCATCCAAGAAATCCAAGACAACATGAAAAGACAAAATTTAAGAATTAGAGGAAATTAAGGATTAGAGGGAAAAAAAGATTCCCATCTCCAAGGCTCAGAAAATATCTTCAACAAAAAAAATCATAGAAAAAATTTCTCCAATTTAAAAGAGAGGCCTATGAGCATACAAGAGGCCTACAGAATACTTAATAAATTAGACCAGAAAAGAAAAACTTCCCGCCACATAATAATCAAAACAGTAAGTATACCGAACAAGCAAAAAATACTAAATGCTGCAAGGGAAAAAGGACAAGTAACATATAATGGCAAACCCATCAGAATCACGCCTGAGTTCTCAACAGAGACTATGAAAGCAGAAGGGCCTGGATGGATATCATACAGACCCTAAGAGAACACAGATATCAGCTAAGGCTATTACACTCAGCAAAACACTCAGTCATCATAGATGGAGAAAACAAGATATTCAACAACAAAAACAAATTTAAACAACACATACCCACAAATCCAGCATTACAGAAAATGCTAGAAGGAAAAATACAACCCAAGGAAGCTAACTATATTCAGGAAAACACAGGAAACAAATAACCTCACTACAGCAAAACAAAAAGTAGCCAAACACACAAATATACTACCACAACCAACATCAAAATCAAAGGATCTAAAAGCCACTGGTCATTAATCTCTCTCAACATCAATGGATGCAACTCTCCAATAAAAAGACATAGACTAACAGAATGGATGTGTAAACAAGACTAAACAATCTGTTGCATACCGGAAACTTACCCAAGTCACAAAGATAGATATTACCTGTGAGTAAAGGGCTAGAAGAGGGTTTTCCAAGCAAATGGACCCAAGAAGCAAGCAGGAGTAGCCATTCTAATATCTAATAAAATAGACTTTCAACAAAAATTAATCAAAAGGGATGGGGAAGGTCATTTCATACACATCAAAGCAAAAGTCCACCAAGAAGACATCACAATTCTGAACATCTATGCCCCAATACAAGGGCACCCACATTTGTAAAAACAAAACAAAACAAAAAGAACATAAATAAAATGGAGACCACACATAGATCCCCACACATTAATAGTGGGAGACTTCAACACCCCACTCTCAACAAAAGTATAGAAATTAAACAACAACAAAATTAAACAACAAAACAGAAATTAAACAATGACTCTAACAGAAGTCATGAATCAAATGGACCCAACAGACATCTACAGAACCTTTCATTCAAACACAAAAGAATTTACCTTCTTCTTAACACCTCATGAAACCATCTCCAAAATAGACCGTATAGTTGGTCATAAAGCAAGTCTCAACAGATACAAGAAGATTAAAATAATCCCTTGTATCCTATCTGACCACCATGAGTTAAAGCTAGATTTCAACAACAACAGAAACAGCAAAATGCCTACACACACATGGAAACCGAACAACTCACTACTCAATGATAGCTGGGTCAGGAAAGAAATAAGGAAAGAAATTAAACACTTCCTAAAATTCAATGAAAATGAAGGCACAACATACCCAAACTTATGGGACACAATGAATGTAGTGCTAAGTGGAAAGTTCTTAGCACTAAGTGCCTTCAAGAAGAAATTCAAAACATCTCATCAAGCAACTTAACTGCTCACCTGAAAGCCCTGGGTGGGGGTGGGGGAGAAGGAGACACTCCCAAGAGGAGTAGACGGCTGGAAATAATCAAACTCAGGGATGAAATCAATAAATTAGAAACAAATAAAACAATTCAAAGCATCAATGAAAGCAAGAGCTGGTTCTTTGAGAAAATCAACAAGATAGACAAATCCTTAGCCAAACTAACTAAAAGGCAGAGAGATAATATCGAAATCAACAAAATCAGAAATGAAAATGGGGACATAACAACAGTTCCTGAGGAAATCCAAACAATCATTAGGTCTTACTTCAAAAACCTTTATGCTACAAAATTTGAAAATGGACAATTTTCTTGACTGATTCCACTTACCGAAGCTGAATCAAGACCAGGTAAATAAATTAAATAGTCCTATATCCTCTAAGGAAATAGAAGCTATCATCAAAAGTCCCCCATCCAAATAAACAAACAAACACACAAACAAACAAATGAACCCCAGGGCCAGATGGTTTCAGCCAGACCGTTAAAGAAGAGCTAACACCAATATTATTCACAAAACAGAAACAGACGGAACACTACCAAACTCATCCTATGAAGACACAGTCACCTTGATACCTAAACCACACAAAGACCCGACAAAAAAAGAATTTCAGGCTAATTTCCCTTATGTACATTGATGCAAAAATGCTCAACAAAATACTTGAAAACTGAAACCAAGAACACATCAAAGATAACCACTGTGACCAAGTAGGCTTCATCCCAGGTATGCAAGGGTGGTTCAGTATATGGAAATCCATCAATGTAATCCACCATGTATATAAACAAACTGAAAGAAAAAAACACATGATAATCTCCTTAGATGCTGAAAAAGCATTTGATAAAATCCAACACCCATTCATGTTTAAAGTCTTGGAGAGACCTAACATAGTAAAGGCAACATACAGCAAGCCAACATCAAACTAAATGGAGAGAAACTTAAATCAAGCCCACTGAAATCAGGATTAGGCAAGGCTGCCCACTATCTCCATATCTCTTCAGCATAGTACTTGAAGTCCTAGCTAGAGCAATAAGACAAGTAAAACAGATCAAGGGGATATAAATTGAAAGGAAGAGGTCAAAGTATCACTATTTGCAGATGATATGATAGTATACATGAGTAACCCCAACAATTCTAGCAGGGAACTCCTACAGCTGATTAACATCTTCATCAAAATGGCTAGATACAAAATTAACTCAAAAAATCAGTAGCCCTTCTGTATACAAAAGACAAAAGGGCTGAGAAAGAAATTAGGGAAACAACACCCTTTGCATTAGCCATAAATGACAATAAGTACCTTGTTGTAACTCTAATCAAGCAAGTCAAAGACTTGTATGAATAAAATTTCCAGTCTCTGAAGAAAGAATTAGAAGAAGATATCAGAAGATGTAAAGATCTCCCATGCTCATGGGTTGGCAGGATTAACATAGTAAAAATGGCCATCTTACCAAAAGCAATCTACAGATTCAATGCAATTCCCATCAAATTATCAAAACAATTCTTACAGATATTGAATGAAAAATTCTCAACTTCATATGCAATAACAAGAAACCCAAATCCTGTGCAATAAAAGATCTTCTGGAGGTATCTGCATCCCTGATTTGTTGTACTATAGACCAACAGTAATAAAAATTGCATGGTATGGACATAGAAAGAGGCTGGTGGATCAATGGAATTGAATAGAAAACTGAGAAATAAACCCTCACACTTATGGACATCCGATTTTTGACAAAGATGCCAAAATCATAAAATTGAAAAAAAAAGACAGCATCTTCAACAAATGGTGCTGGTCCAACTGGATATCTACATGTACAAAAATGCAAATAGATCCATACTTATCACCCTGCACAAAACTAAAATCCAGGTGCATCAAAGACCTCAATATAAAACCAGAAGAGCCTTGAACTCGTTGGCTCTTCCACAAGAGCAACAGAACCAAAAAAATCTGGGCCCAGGGGTCTTTTCTGAGACCATGGTCCAGAATGGACCATTCATGGAGATAACCTAGAACCTCTGTGCAGCTGTAGCCCATGGCAGTACAGTCTCCAAGTGGGTTCTCTAGTAATGGGAATAGGGGCTGTGTCTGACATGAACTCAGTGGCTGGCTCTTTGATTACCTCTTCCTGAGGGGTGGGAGGGTTCAGCCCCACCAGACCACAGAGGAAGACCATGAAGACAGTCCCGATGAGAACTGACAGGCTAGGGTGTGATGGATGGGTAGGAGGACCTCCCTTATCAGTGGACTGGGGAGAAGAAGAGGGAAGGAGGGTGGGATTAGGAGGGGATGAGGGAGGGGGCTACAGTTGGAATACAAAGTGAATAAATTGTGAATAAATAAACAAATAACTAAAAGAAATCTTGCTTTTTTACATTTTAAAATTTTATTTATTTATTTATTTATTTATTTATTTATTTATTTATTTATTATTACAATTTTTTCACTTTCTATCCGGCTGTAGCACTCTCTCTTGTCTCCTCCCCATCCTCCCTCTTTCTCTCTCCCTATGCTCCTCCCCTTCAATACACCAACAGGGTATTGAAACAGATGCTGAGACTCAGAGCCAAACTTTGGGCAGAGTGCAGGATATAATGGAAGAAGGGGAAGACAAAAAGACCTAGAGGGGACAAGACCTCGACAAGGAGATATTTTAAGTTTTGAAAATGTATTATACAAAGTTTCAAATGTCTTTTCTTTGTTCATGGGAAGTATGGGTATTTTGTGCTTTGATTATTAATTCTTATATCAAAATTATTTTGGGGTCTGGGTTTTCAGGGTCATTCTATGTCGCCTACAGTGCCCTGGAACTGTCAGGGTCATTCTGAGCAGCCCAAGTCGCCCTTGAGCCTGTGACTCTCTTGCCTTGGCTCTTGAGTGCTGTAATTACAAGCCTTCTCATGCCTGCTTCTTGGGGTCTTTCATGTTTTGGACCTGGAACACACTCCGTGTCTCTTAGCTTGGGGTACTCCTTTGAAGGCTGTGGGACCTTCAGAAAGTGGTTTTAGCGGGCGTAGGTTGCTGGGGGCAGACCTATAAAGTCATAGCACTGCTGCGGTTCCGTCCCAGTTTGCTGTGGCGTTGAGTACCTTCTGCCCTGAGATACTCCATATCTTCCCCAGGCGACAGGAAGAACTTGCAGAACTGTGAGCCCGCATTAAGCCTACCTCTTTTAAATAGTTTCTGTTAGGTATTTTGGTCAAAGCAACCCAAAAGTCACAAACACAGGGTAGATTTTTGATGTTTAGGCTGATTTTCGCTTTTGGTGATGTTTCATTTTTCTTTAGTGCTTAATGGATTTTTCATTGAGAAAGCTTATAAGATACCAGGAAGCACATGTGCATGTATGTTTTTATACACATGTATAAAAATTCCTGAAGCACAAAGAAGATGAATTCTATCACTGTGTCTGAAGACATCAGTTCAGAATGATTTAAAACCAAATACTATTTTGGAAACATACATATTTTGAAAAATACTTGTTATGTATTCATTTTAATTGTCAACAATTGTATTAATCATCTACAATGTTTTGTTTTGAAACACATGTACATTATGGAATGTTTAAGAATTGTTTTTAGGTCACTTTAAGGGCTGAATTTGAGCAATAAATTGGCATGAAGAATGGTTTCTGGGTATAAGTAATAGGAAGCTTTGTTTCTCTGTTATTCTTTTATGATTATAAACCTTTGGGGCATTAGCTTTATGGAATGAGAATTTTCTATTAGTCTCCCCAGTTTTCATGGCTCTTGACATTTCTCGGACTGTAAAAGTGAAATAGTAAAGATTCCTTCTAACTCTGATATACACCCTAAGGGCCAGAATAAGCTACTGTGCTTGTCATTAAGAATTTCCTCTTGACATTTCTTCATTATTTTGCAGCTCTTTTTTGCCTCTAAGATATTTTAAATATTTTGCCGAAGCACTTTAATTGTTTTTAGCATGACAGTTGTTCTAGAAGCCATCTACACAACCCTTTACAATCTGTTGAGCCACTTCTCTTGGAGATTTAATATTTTCTCTCATATTTTTTTATTATAAATAACACTTCAATAGACATGTATCTTGGCACCCAAGTGTGAGTATGACTCTAAGGAAGAAAGCTATAATTGGTAGTGCTGGGTGGGTTTTGATTTTGAAATAAAAATACATTACTAGTTTGTTATTTCCAAAATAGCATATGAAAGTGTTCTTTTTATACACTTGCACTAGATTTTCATATTTAAGTTTTCTTAATGTAAGATGAGTTAAAACACACCTTCTGTTTATCTCTTTGAAGAGATACTTTGTCCCTGAATTTATTGAAAATTAAAATTTATATTAACTTTAATATAAATTAATAGTAATATTTAATATATATTATATATTTAAATGTATTTTTATTAATTACAGTTTATTCACTTTGCATCCCAGCTGTAGCCCCCTCTCCAATGACCTCCCAATCTTACCCTCCCTCCCTCTTCTCCTATTCCTCTCTTCCAGTCCACTAATAGTGGAGGTCCTCCTCCCCTTCCATCTCACCCTAGCTTATCAGGTCTCATCAGGACTGACTGCATTGTCTTCCTCTGTGGCTTAGCAAGGCTGCTCCCCACTCAGGGAGAGGTGACCAAGGAGCCAGCCCCTGAGTTCATGTCAGAGATAGTCCTTGTTCCCATTACTAGGGAAACCACTTGGACACTGATGTGTCTATACTGATGGGCTACATCTATGGAGAGGTTCTAGGTTATTTTCATGCATGGTCTTTGTTTGGAGTATCAGTCTCACATAAGAACCCTGTGCCCAGATTTTTTGGTTCTGTTGCTCTCCTTGTGGAGCTTCTTAGATTTTAATGTGTGTTCTTTGGGTTGAACACAGGTCCTGTTGCTTAAGTGGCATGTACTTTATTAACTAAACCAATTCTTCAGTCATATATTCTGGGTATTCTACCTATTTGGTAACTGAAGTAGAATTTGAGATGAGAGGTCCAAACTCCACTGCTGGTGGGAATGTAAACTTATGCAACCACTTTGGAAATCAATCTGGAGCTTTCTCAGACAATTAGGAATAGTGCTTCCTCAAGATCCAGCTATACCACTCCTAGGCATATATCCAACAGATGCTCAAGTATACAGCAAGGACATCTGCTCAACCATGTTTGCATCAGTTTTATTTGTAATAGCCAGAAGCTGGAAACAACCCAGATGCCCCTCAACTGAGGAATGGATACAGAAATTGTGGTACATCTACACAATGGAATAATACTCAGCAATAAAAAGCAAGGAAATCATGAAATTTGCAGGTAAAGGGTAGGAACTGGAAAAGATCATCCTGAGTGAGGTATCCCAGAAGCAGAAAGACACACAGGGTATATACTCACTTGTAAGTAGATATTATACATATAATATAGGACAAACATACTAAAATCTGTACACCTAAGGAAGCTAATCAGGAAGGGGGACTCTAGCTAAGATGCTCAATATCCATTCAGAAAGGCAAAGAAGATGGACATCAGAGGAGGGAGAAAACAGGGAACAGGGCAGGAGCCTAGCACAGAGGGCCTCTGAAAGGCTCTACCCTGCAGGGTATCGAGGCAGATGCTGAGACTCATAGACAAACTTTGGGTAGAGTGCAGGGAATCTTATGAAAGAAGTGGGAGATAGTAAGACCAGGAGAGGACCAGAGAGGACAAGAGCTCCAAAAGGACAGCAACAGATCCAAAAAGTCTGGGCACAGGGGTCTTTTCTGAGACTGATACTCCAGCCAAGGACCACACATGGAGATGGCCTGGAACCCCTGCACAGAGGAAGCCTATGACAGTTCAATATCCAAGTGGGCTCCATAGTAATGGGGACAGGGACTGTCCCTGACTTGAACTGATTGGCCTGTTCTTTGATCACCTCCCCCTGAGGGGGGAGCAGCCTTGCCAGGCCACAGAGGAAGACAATGCAGCCACTCCTGATGAGACCTGATAGACTAGGATCAGAAGGAAGAGGAGGAGGACCTCCCTTATCAGTGGACTGGTAGAGGGACATGGGTGGGGAAGAGGGAGGGTGGGATTGGGAGGGGAGGAAGAAGGAAGGTATAGGGGGGATACAAAGTGAATAAATTATAATTAATAAAAATTAAAAGAAAAGAAAAAAAATCGTACCAGTCATGGAAACAAGTCTGGAGACAGCTGTTAAAGGAGACTAAGCCCTCCATGTCTTTCTATCTCCCCCTTCTCTGGTAGGCTCCTGTCCTGTTCCCTGTTTTCTCCCTCTTCCGATGTCCATCCTGTTTGCCCTTCCGAATGAAGATTGAACATCTTACCTTGGGTCCTCCTTTTTGATTAGCTTCTTTACGTATACAGATTTTGGTATGATTATCCTATATTATATTTTACTCCATAAAATACTCCATATTTAAAAATTTTGTCTACTTATTGTTTCATTTTACTTACGTATGGTTTTCTATTTTTTACACATTTTTCTAATACTGGTAGTTTTCTCTCTCTCTCTCTCTCTCTGTCTTTCTTACTTTCTCTCTTCCTTTCTTTCACAAAGAAGATAAGCCTGATTTATTAGGAAATTCATTACTAAATATGCCACACAGAGGCCAGAAGAAGACATCGGCTCCAGGAACTGGAGTCACAGGTGGCTGTGAGTCTGACATAAGCACAGGTAACTGAATCAGGCTATCTACAAGCTCTCTTAATCACTCTTCCATCTTTCCAGTTTCTTGATCTGTTTTAGAATTGTGGCTTCATTAGTTGTTCATTATCAGCAATTTACTCAACCTTTCTGAGCTGCTGACATTAATTCTCTAATATATATATAAATTTGGTTCTTGTAAATGAATAACACAATTATATATACACACACACATATATATATATGTATATATATAATTTGATAGCAAGGCCTGCACACAGTAGGCAAGCTCTTTACCCAGACCTGTTTTCACCTTTATTTTGAGACAGAGTTTCATTAGTTGGTCAGCTTGGCCATGAATCACTCTACATTCCAGTCAGTTCTTTCACTTGTGAGTCTTCTGCCTAGACCTCTTGAGTAGCTGGAATTCTGGTTCTGTACCACCAGGCTTCAAATTTCATTTTAATCAGGTATTTATTTCATTGAGATTTTGAAAAACAACAGGATTTATTATATATTAAACTTCTATGTATACATTAGATTGTGTCTTGAAATCTCTTTTCTTCCTCCACTAACCCATTCTAAATAATTTTTGTCTATATAGTTCATCTTTCTTACCTGTTTCAAAAATTGCTTGACCATTCTAATATATATTATTATTTTTAAAGTCCCTCATGAAATGTTATAGCCAGTTTGTTAAATAAAATACAAATCTTTTTGTATATTTTACTGTAATGTTATTGACTTATAGTATGGAAAAAACTGAGGTCTTTTCGATAATAGGTATTTCAATTAAAATGTGGAGATTCATTAATTTACTTTGAAAAGCAAAAGTATCCTTTAATAGCTTTTCACAAAGTTTCTTCTGGCTCCCTCACCCCCACTTTAGGTGGAAATCCACTGCTTGTGTGCAGGACACACTAGCTGGAACAGGCAGAGGCCATGCCACTCAGAATAGAGACCACCATGCTGGACAAAAGGCCACACTAGCTGCTAGAAGCCCAGCCTACAACTCTGATGGAGAATCCCTGCTGGGCCACAGGTCACCACGGTTGACAGAAAAACAGACCCTAAAGATCAGAAGACAGAATAAGAAACTGAAATTAAGGAGCAAAACACCCATATTCAAAGAAAAAGGGAGAAATTGCTACCGAGACCAATATTCATTCCAAATCTAGATGCCGAGATGACAGTGTAAGAACACAATAAACAATAGCCAGGGCAATATGGCACCACCAGTTTTTCCTACTACAGCAACACCTGAATATTCTAACACAGTAGAAGCACAAGAACATGACCTAGAAACCAACCTTATAAAGATTATAGATGTTCTTAAAGAGGGAATGAATAAACCACTTAAAGAAATCCAGGAAAACGCAAACAGATGAAGGAAATGAATACAACTGCTGAAGACCTGGAAATGAAAATAGAAGCAAAAAAGAAAACACAAACTGAATGAATCCCAGACATAGAAAATTTAGTTAAGTGTGTATAGGAGCTGCAGTCACAAGAATGCGAGACATAGAAGAAAGAATCTCATGTATAAAAGATAGGATAGAAAAAATGGGTACAATAGTCAAAGAAAACGTTAAATATAAAACACTCCTGACACAAAATATCTAGAAAATCTGGAACACAATGAAAAAACAAAACATAAGAATAAAAAGCATAGAAGAAAGGAAGGAGAAGGAAGAGAGGAGGAGGAAGAAGAAGAAGAAGAAGAAGAAGTCCAGCTCAAAGGCCCAGAAAATATTTTTTAAACAAAATTATACAAGAAAATTTTATAACCTTATGAAGGACATGCCTCTAAATGTGCAGAAAGCTTACAAAACAACTGATAGACTGGACCAGAAAAGAAAGATCTTAACCACATAATAATCAAGACACTAAATATACAAAACAAAGAAAGAATATTAAAAACTGCAAGAGAAAAAGACTAAGTAACATAAAAGTAGACATATTAGAATTAAATTCAACTTCTCAACAGAGACTCTAAAAGGCAGAAGGTTCGTACAGAAGTCATGTAGACTCAAGAGACAACAGATGCCAACCCAGCTACTATACCCAGAAAAAATTTCAATTGCTGTAGGTAGGGAAAACAAGATATTTCAAGACAAAACCAAATTTAAGAAGTATCTATCCACAAAGGCAGCCCTGCAAAAAATACTAGAAGGAACTCCAACCCAAGGAGGTTAACTACATCCAAGACAAATTTAAGCAATACTTATCCAGAAGACCAGCACTATAGAAGGTACTAGAAAGTAATCTCTAGCCCAGGGAGGTTAACTATATCTATGAAAGAACAGAAAATAAATAATTCCCACTAGCAAAAACCAAAAGAAAGGAAGCATGCGCACACACACACACACACACACACACACACACAGTACTACCACCAATAGCATAATAACAGGAATTAACAATCATTGGTCATTAATATCTTTCAATATCAAGGGACTCAATTCCCCAATAAAAAGTCACAGGCTAACAGAATGAATGCAAAGACAAGATACATTTTTTGTGCTACATATAAGAAATATACCTCAACAACAAAGATAGACATTACCTTAGAGTACAGAGTTGGAAAAAGATCCTCCAAGCAAACGAATTAAAAAATCAAGCTGGTGTAGTTATTCTAATATCTAACAAAATAAACTTCCAACCAAAATTAATCAAAAAAAGATGCAGGAGAACACTTCATACATATCAAAAGAAAAATCCACCAAGATGTCATCTCAATTTTGAATGTTTATAACCCCAAAACAAGGGTACCCACATTTGTGGGGAAAAATGCCTAAAGGTTAAATCATACATTGAAACTCACACAGTAATAAGTGGAAATTTTCAATACTACACTCTTACCAATGGACAGACTATTCAGACAAAAGCTAAACAGAGAAAAAATGGAAACAACAGACATCATGAGTCAAATGTGCCTAACTCACAGCTACAGAACATTTCAACCACGGACAAAAGTATATTATCTTCTTAGCACCTCAAAGATATTCCCCACTCCTCTAACCAGCCTAAGATGGCTAGCCTGTATGTTATGACTAAATCCACTTGTAAGTGAGCATACACCATGTGTGTCTTTCTGGGTCTGCGTTACCTCACTCAAGATGATCTTTTCTAGTTCCATCCATTTGCCTTCAAATTTAATGATTTCCTTGTTTTTAATAGCTGTGTAGTATTCCATTGTATAAATGTACCACAGTTTCTTTAACCATTCTTTGTTTGAGGGACATCTAGGTTGTTTCCAGATTATGGCTAACATGAATAAAGCTGCTATGAAAATGGTTGAGCAGATGTCCTCATTGTATGGCGGAGCATATTTTTGGTGTGTGCCCTGAGTGGTATAGCTAGCCATTGGGGTATGGCTATTCCCAGTTTTCTGAGAAAGCATCATATTGATTTCCAGAGTGGTTGTACAAGTTTGCACTCCCACCAGCAATGGAGGAGGGTTCCCCTTTCTTCTCATCCTCACCAGCATGTGTTGTCACTTCAGTTTTTGATCTTAGCCATTCTTACAAGTGTAAGATGAAATTTCAGAGTCCTTTTGATTTACATTTCCCTGATGACTAAGGACGTTGATCATTTCTTTAAGTGCTTCTTCACCTTTCGAGAGTCCTCTGTTGAGAATTCTCTGTTTATCTTTGTATCCCATTTTTAATTGAATGATTTGGTTTGTTGATGTTTAATTTCTTGAGTTCTTTATATATTTTGGATATTAGACCTTTGTCAGATGTAGCATTGGTGAAGATCTTTTTCCCAATCTGTAGACTGCCATTTTGATCTATTGATAGTGTCCTTTGCTTTACAGAAGCCTTTCAGTTTTAAGAGATCTCATTTATTAATTGTAGATCTTAGAGCCTGAACCATTGGTGTTCTGTTCAGGAAGTCGTCTCCTGTGCCAATGAGTTCAACCCACTTTCTCTTCTAGTAGATTTAGTGTGTCTGGTTTTATGCTGAGGTCTTTGATCTACTTAGCCTTTAGTTTTGTGCAAACACACTAAAGAGGAGTAGACAGCAGGAAATAATCAAACTCAGGGTTGAAATAAGTAAATTAGAAATAAAAACAACAACACAAAAATCAACAAAATTTAGAGTTGGTTCTTTGATAAAATCAGCAAAATATGCAATACCTTATCCAAACGAACTGAAGGACAAAAAGAGAATATCCAAATTAACAAAATCAGAAATGAAGAGGGACATAACCACAGACACCCAGGAAACCCAAAGAATCATTAGGTCATACTGCAAGAACCAGTATACCACAAAACTGGAAAATCTAAAATGAATATTTTTCTTGATAGATACCATTTAACAAAGTTAAATAAAAAACAGATGAACAATTTAAATAAACCTATAATCCCCAAGAAAATAGAAGCAGTTGTTAATCATCTCCTCAAAAAAAAAAAAAGGCCAAATGGTTTTAGTGAAAAATTCTACCATAATTTCAAAGAAGAGCTAATGGCAACTCTCCTTCCTAAAATTATTCCATAAAATAGAAATTGAAAGAACACTGCCAAACTCATTTTATAAAGACACAGACACCTTGATACTCAAACCGTACAAAGATTCAACGAAGACAATTGCAGAACAATTTCAATCACAGAACATTAAATCTAAAAAACTCATGCCACAAAACATACAGGAAATCTGGGACACTATGAAAAGACCAAATCTAAGAATAATATAAATAGAAGAAAGTGAAGAGTCACAGTTCCAAAGACCAGAAAATACTTTCAACAAAATCATAGAAGAAAATTTCTTCAACATAAGGAAAGTGATAGCTATAAACATACAAGAAATATACAGAAAAACAATGTAGACTGGATCAGAAAAGAGAATCCTCCCACCACATAATAATCAAAACACTAAATCCACAGAACAAAAAAAGAATATTATAAGCTGCAAGGGAAAAAGGCCAAGTAACTTACAAAGTAAGCACTATCAGAATTATACCTGACTTCTCAACATAGACTAAAAGCTAGAAGAGCCTGGAGAGATGTCTTGCAACCTCTAAGAGACCACAGAGGCCAACCTAGACTACTATGCTCAGCAAAACTCTCAATCATCATCGATGGAGAAAATAAGATATTACAAGACAAAACCAAATCTTAACAATATTTAGCCACAAAGCCAGCCCTACAGAAAAGGCTAGGAGAACTCCAACCCAAGAAGGTTAACTACATTGAAGATAACACAGGAAATAAATAATACCACCATATCACCACCACCATCATTAACAACAACAAACAAAGGAAAGGGAAGCACACATAAATGTGTGGTTCTCCTGCCTGGAGGATGTTTCCTACCAGCCCATTAAGTCAGGAGGAGTACAAGATGAGGAGTGTGCTTGTAATGGCCAGCAAGCACTGTACAGGAATCACACACCTTGGGAACCACTGCAGGGAGTTAGCTCGACTTTAATTCCAGTGACCAAAGGCTATATACCCTTTGGGGAGTGTGTGTGTGTGGGGGGGGGGCTCCAAGGATAGTTGTACATAATTGGTTCAAGGATACTTGATTTGCATTAAACAGCACAATCCTATCATTGGAGTGGAAAAAAGTTCCTAATTATCCTATAGTGCAGGGAGGGGACAGCTAGCAGGCAGCTTTGTCAAATGTCATATATCAAATGTGGTTAGGAGTGTCTGTGTCTAAAGACACTCTACAGCTGAAGTCCAGCAGAGAGCAAGAGGCCCTGCTGAGGGTAGGGAGTCCTGCACCTTAACAACAAGCTCAGAATGTCTGTTCAGACTGGGAGGACTGTGACCTCAAACAGCACAGTCATTCCAACATAAACACACACACACTAACACCACCAGCTTAAAATATAACAAAAATTAACAATCATTGGTCGTTAACATTTCTCAACATCAACAGAGTCAACTCCCTAATAAAAAGACACAGACTAAGAGAATGGATGCAAAAAATGATCCATTCTTTACTGCACACAAAAAGCACACCACAGCAACAAAGGGCTTAAGTGGTTTTCCAAGCAAATGGACCCAAGAAGCAAGCTGACGTAGTCATTCTAATATCTTGTGAAATAGACTTCCAATCAAAATTAATCAGAAGAGATGGAGAAGGACTCTTCATATTCATCAAAGGAAAAAAAATCCACCAATATGACATCTCAATTCTGAATATCTATGTCCCCAATGCAAGGACACCCACATTCAGAAAAGAAACATTTACTAAAGCTTAAATCACACCGAATGCCATACATCAGTCTTAGGAGACTTCCATACCCCTCTCTCACCAATGGACTAGTCATCAAGGCAGAAACTAAACACAGAAAAAATTAAACTAACAGATGTCATTAATAAAATTGTCCTAACAGATGTCTACAGAATGTTCCATCCAAATACAAAACAATATACTATCTTCTTAGGACCTCATGGAACCTTCTCTAAAACTGACCATATAGTTGGTCACAAAACAAACCTCAACCAATACATGAAAATTGAATTATCCCATGGTTCTTTATCAGATCACCATGGATTAAAGCTAGACCTCAACAACAGAAACAACAGCACGCCTACAAACTCATGGAAACCGGATAACTCTCTACTCAGTGTGAAAGTCCTCAAATCACCATGAATTAAAGCACTTTTTTTTGTTTGTGTTTGTTTTTCTTTTCTTTTTTAACTGGATTATTTTTTTTAGTAAAGTTTCTTTGAGATTCATCAAAAATAACATGTTATAGAATCCCCATCTTTTTAAAGGCCAATTGATGTTATTATATAACCATGTTACATTTTATCCTAAACATCTATTAGTTAGTGAAGATTGGGATACTTTTTTGTTTGGCTGTTGGGATTCTTCTGTTACTCCAATCTGCTTTTTACTGTGTCTAGTGAATTTTTTTCATTTCAGCTTTTATAATTTTCAGAGTGAGAAATTTTCTTAAACCTTCCATCTATTTTACGGATAGTTTCTCTTCTTATATTTTTAAAAATCCATCCTCAGAATATACCCCTATTTTTAAGTGGTGCATATCTGTATATAAATTACAGAGATTCTTCTAGTTTATTGTTATTTTCTTTATTCATATCTTCATTTAGTTTTGAGAGCATCTTTAAAAGAGCTAATTGTCGAGGAGACCTGCTTTCAGGTCTTCTGTTGGAACCTTTCCCCCCTTTGAATGGGTCATACTTTCCTGCTTCTTTGTGTGTCTTATAATTTTGATATTGTTGTTGCAAATAGGATACTTCAATCTAATATTTTAAATCTTAATAGTGGAAATCAGATTTTTCCTTGATGTCTTAATCACTGTTCTATTGTTGTGAGACACATGATTGAGGCATCTCCCACAAAGGAAAGCATTTCACTAGAGTGCTGCTTACAGTTTCAGGGGCTTAGGCCATTATAATCATGGCAGGGAATATGAAGGCAGGCAAGCATAGTGCTGGAGCTGGGGGTGAAGAGCACTGGTAGGGGCATGAGTTTTTGAAACCCCAAAGCCCATCCCAAGCCACACACTTCCTCCAAGGCCATGCCTTACAATCCTTCTCAAATAGTGCCACTTCCTGATGACATTCAAATAGATGAGCCTATGGAGGCCACTTTTAGTCAAACCACCACGCCATATTTTTTCTGTCTTTGTTTTTTTGTTTTGTTTTTTGTCTATTATTGTTTATCTCTGTGCTTAGAGTCAGTCCAAACCATAAATACAATACTTTCTCAGTGTTTCTTATCCTGTTTCTAATCCATCATCACTTTTTAGCTCTTCCTGTGTGTGTTTCAATATACTTGTTTTCTTTTCATTAAATGTTTTTTTCCTTTTATTGAAAACATATTTTTTCTCACACAGTATATCCTGATTACAGTTTCTCCTTCCTCTACTTCTACCAGTTCCTCCCTATACCCCCTCTCATCCAGATCCATCCTCTTTCTGCGGATCTCTCATTAGAAAACATACTTCTATGGGATAATAGTAAAATAATATATAATATATTAAGATAAAACAAAAATTGATTTCTTCAACAAGACCATACCTTCCAGTCCTTCTCAAATAGTGCAACTCCCTGAAGACTGAGTGGCATTCAAATGTGTGAGTCTATGGGGGCCATTCGTATCCAAACCACCACACCAGATATTTTCTCTATCTCTGAATTAGACAAAATTAACAAACAAGGAAATAGCCCAAGAGAAGGCATAAGAAACAAAGATACACTCATTAACACAGCCAGGAATCCCATAACTTGGTGCTGACCCATGCCAGCCATATGCATGCTGCCTCAGTATCTATGAGTTCATGTGAGCTTTGATCACACTGGCTTTAGAGACTTTGTTTTCTTGGTGTCCTCCATCCCCTCTGGCTCTTATAGCCTTCAGCCTCCTCTTTGGAAGGATGATCTGAGAGGGATCTGATGGAGACATTTCATTTAGGGTTGAGTGTTCCAAGGCCTCTCACTTTCTGTGTAATATCTGGCCATAGGTCTCTCTATATTCGTTCCCATCTGCTGTAGGAGGAAGCTTCTTTAATGATGGCTACATAGGCACTGATATATGAGTATAGCAGAATGTCATTAGAAGTCTTTTTTTTTTTTGCTACTTTTAGATGAATAGCATTTGGTTTTTGTCATTCTCTGGTTGGCAGGGACCTAGATTTCTGCTGGGACCTGGAACTTGGCTTCAGGATGAAGAATGGAGAATGGGGGCTCTGTTTCTCTCAGGAGTGGCTAGAGTGCTTTAGGGAGAAGCCTAAAAGCTAGGCTGGGGTGTACAAAGTTTCCCCCAGTGTTACAATTTAGCTTTTTTAGGATAAGATTGTGGGTGGCAATGGAAACTTGGGTGTTCCAAAACCTATGGCGATACCGAAGTGTTGCAGCTTTTGGTTAAGTTGCTCTGCTAAGCACAGCAGAGTGCAGGCGGAAGCCCATGCCTGATGGGCTTGCAGCTGAGACATAGGCCCAGTGCGGAGCAGGTCAATGGCTGCCAAGGCAGTTCCACACTTGGGTGAATAGGCTGAAGATCACTCTGGCCCATTCAACTCCAGTCGGTCCAAGAGGTGGCAGTGTTTGGGTGGTGAATCCCCAGGGAGAGGAGAAGACCTCCCTTCTCCAGGAGCAATGATGAAATCTAAGGTGGTTATGGTGAAAAGCTGGTGGTATTACACAGCATGCAGCCAGCCAGCATATTTATTTGAAATCAAAGATTTATAAACTTTAGGCAGTGGGAGGAATTTTGAGAGTGAATGTGTTTGATTCGATGGGGTTAGGGGGTCAGGGATACTTGATTTGGTTGTAGTAGTAGAGTGTTTCATTTTCCATGCAGTTGCATGGTCCTATCATAAGGGTGGGAAAATCTACAAGTAAAATTGTAGGCCACAGCCTCAAATAAGAACTCCTTTGCAGGGTGGGGCATTTCTAGGAATTCCCAGATGCCTGCTGGACAGGTTTTCTTCTCAGGAATGGGTCCAATCTGTAATTTGCCCTGAGGGCTATGAGACAACCTTACAAGACCTGGGGTATCCAGATTGGGGGTGGGGGAAGACTTTTAGAACCTCACTGAGAAAAGGGAGTTTATCAACATAGACCTAGCACAAACAAATGGAGATGTCAGACTTCATCCTAATCCAGCACGTTTTAATTTTGGTCCCTGGGTTATCTAGTCTCTGGTTTTTGGTCATCCAAGCAGTGTACAGTATGGGTTCCATCTTATGGAGTGGGTCTTAAGTCAAATTGGTTGGTTACTCCCACAAGTTTTGTTATGAGTGTAAAAGGTAGGGGGCTGGATCAAGTGCTGAAAAGGAAGGGAAAGGGGGATGAGGGAGGGAATATGGGGAAAACAGCTAAAATCAAGGGCTATTTGTGGGTCACATGGAAACCTAACAGAAGTTTTCTAAAATCAAAACACATATGAAGGCAATTCAAATGAAATTGCCAAATAATTATGAAGACAGAGCCCTGTTAGGATGGTGCGGCAGAATTATACGGGAGGTTCATGAATGTGACTGGTTCCATGTGGGAGATTTTATTAGGAGAAGAAGGGGGTGTCACAGAGACAGTCTCTGGGCAAGAGGGAGAGAGAGAGAGAGAGACAGAGACAGAGAGAGACAGAGAGAGAGGAGAAGGAGAGAGTTCTCTTGTAAGGTGAGCCAGAACATGCACAGGTGGTTGCAGGTGGTCCACAGATGGCTTCACAGATGCCTGATGTCTCGTTTGTCAGGTCCCTTGGCAACTGGCCATAGAGATGCCTGCTTATGGACCCCAATAAGCCCCAGATACCCACCTCTTGTCACTGAATGAAGCTTCATGTCCTCAGATTGGGTTATACCTAATTGAGTTGTTGTTCAAAACAGGTCACATAGGAACCCCCAAATAACACATGCTGTTGCCAAGATTGTAAATTGCTCTTTACAAAATGATGGCAAGACCCGTTGCTGAAGACAATACTTCCAACACTCATTTAACATGGCCTAGCTGGTGCCGCCTACATAACTTCACCTTTATGCTCTAGCGTCTTTGGTATAGGAAGATACTCTTCCAACCCAGCCACAAATCCTCTATAATCATGTCCTACTTATAAGATATGCTAATGTTTCAATATCCTAATATTTAATGTTTGTACCCCAAAGGTTCTCTGGACCTTAGAATTCTGTGGAAATCACTGCAGCCAGAGGAGAAGCAGAGTTGTGACAACAGGAGGTGGGAAAATGACAATGACAGGCATGTGTTTGCGTTTACATTTTTGATGATAATCAGCAATCAGTGATCAGTGTTTGATAATATATGGAAGAAAGATTATTTTTAGTTTGTCTTGGATCCTGAAAGCTGTGAGAAAGTTGTTATATGAACCAAATAGGACTGCCTAGCATGGGATTAAGCATGAAGATGTTGTCGGTTACTATGATAAGAACTTGTCTTAGGGTTTCTACTGATGTGACAAAATATCATGACCAAAAACAAATTGGAGAGGAAAGAGTTTATTTTTCATATGCAATTCAGGGTTTTCCCGAATCACAGTCCCTGAGTCAAGTCAAGGAAGAATCCAAAACATGGAGCAACCCAGAGGCAGATGCTGGTAGTCATGGGGGAATACTCTATTGGCTTGCTCCCATAGTTTTCTCAGCCTGATTTCTCATAGAACCCAGGACCACTAGCCCAGGGCTGTCTCCACCCACAATGGGCTGTGTCCTCCTACATCAGTCACTAACTAAGAAAATGCCTTACAAGCTTGCCTGCCCATAGTCTGATCCAATGGAGATTTTTTTTTTCAATTGAAGTTTCCTTCTCTCACATAACTTTACCATGTGTCAAGCTGACATTAACACTAGCCAGGACAGAGCTGAAGTTAGATAAAATAGCCACAATATACACAAACCTTCCTGTGAAAATTTCAAGCCTTGAATTATCTAAAGTTTCCTAATAGTTATTCACCACATAGCCCAGGACAGATTGCATATACAATGATGGTTCCATATGATTATTACCTTATGACATTACTTTTCATTGGAGTGTGTGTGACTGTACTCTGATATGCACACAGTGATGAAATCACATGAAGATGCATTCCTGACATTAGGTGGTGTATGTTTGTAGGTAAGTCAGTCAGATTGCATAAGCTTTCTGCTGTCAAGGTGCTTCCTACTCATCCACCTTCTCAGAATCCCCTCCTATCTTTGTACTGTGATTATAGCTTAATTTCTGTTTCTGTCTTATTTTCTCTATTTCTTCCTCCTCCCTTCTTACTCTTTTTTTGTGTATGTGTACATGTTTATGTATGTGTTCATGAACGTGTATGTGCTTACATATGGAGGCCAAAGGACAAAATAGACATCTGCCATATTTTTTTGAGACAGACTCTTTCACTGGCTTAGAGCTATCCAAATGTATTAAAGCTGTCTGGCTGGATCACATCCAATAATCTACCCATCTCAGCTTTTCCAGTAGAGGGATTGTAAGTGTGTGACAATACACCTGCTTTATTTATTTATTTACATGACTTTTGACAAGTAAGCTGTCATCCTAATGCTTGCCAGGTACTCACTTTACGGACAGAGTTATCCCCACCATCTCTACTATGTCTTAGCTTCTGTATCAGTTGCTTTCCTCATCACTGTGTCCAATAGTTAACAAGAAGGACCTCACTGGAAGAGGGTTGGTTTGCGGAGTCTATTGTGATAGTCTAGCATGGTGCAGCGGGGAGGGGATGGTGGCAGAAGTGGCTTTTGACTGTGGCGGTGGAAGCGTGCAATGGCTAGTTATGACACGACAGTGACGCGAAGCAGAGAGTGAGCCAACTGGAGCTGGCATCCAGACTTCAAGGGTTGACGTCCAGTGAGCCATTTCCTCCAGCTGAAACCCATCTCCCAAAGGTCTCACAACTTCCTAAACAGCTCCACTATACAGAGTTTCACATTCAAAATTCAACATTCTACTTGTGGCCTCCATAGACTCATGGCTATCTATAATAGAAAATTCTTTCAGTCCTAAGTTCTAAGTTCCCATAGTTATGTTCATGTTGACCACTCATATACTAAAATTGGAATGGCACAGAGAAGATTAGCATGGCTTCTCTCTCTCCCCATATATATATATGTGTGTGTGTGTGTTACAATAAAATTACAGTTGCAATACTATTCAAAAGTACTAATTCCACATTCTCTTCTGAGATTTAAAATCCCCTGATTATATAAATGTTACATATTTCCAATATGGAATGTCACAGAATCAACATTCCCATTTCAAAATGGAGAAAAGCAAGGAAAAAATTAGATCAAAGCAAAACTGAAACCCAGCAGGGCAAATTTCAAACCTTATAGCTCCGTATATGGCATCTTGGACTTGTGATAATATCATCTGGATTCTGAAGGACTTGGACAGTCACACCTTTCTGGTCTGTTGTTGGCAGCATATGTGGTTTGTCTCTCTTTTGGGACAGTTCTACTTGGCACCTGAAGCTTTCCTTGATGAATAAATATCCCATGTTCCTAGCATCTTCTGTATCCTGGGATCCTGGGAAGCAATTTATGCTTCACTTCCACAGCTTCATACACAGCCTACACAGAAGTTCCAGCCAGGAAATCTGACTCTGCTACACACTGCTTCACCTGAGCAGGTTTCTGCGACCTTGTGCACACGTTCATGACCTTCTCACTATTACACTTTGTATATCTATAAAACTAGCACCACAAAGGCAATTCCAAGTACTGCCAGCTCAAGATATAGCTCTTTGACCACAGCTGTAGCAGGTTCCATGTGCCTACTCTGCTGAAGCTGAGCAATATATATATATATATACACACACACACACACAAACATATATTTGTGTATGTATGGGTGGAAAGCCTAAGTCAATTTTTATTGGGAAGAGATATTATCACTTCAAACAGCAACAAACAAAGAATGAATAAAGAAACATTGTGTATTCATAGACAGACTTAACTTCTAAAATATGTGTCATAGGAAAATGTCAATTGTGCCCACCACCCCCAGCTCTAAAACAGTTCTAAAACCCCCAGCTCTAATACTTCTGGACTTCTACAAAAAAGGAATGCAGTAAACACCCATAAAAGTTGGTTTTCCAAAAGGAAACACTGAAAGAAGAATAAGAGAGGAAATGTAGAAATTGAAAAGTTTTGTAGAATACTTTAAATTAAAATTAACTAAATTCTTTATCTTTCAAAACAGTAACTTGTGGACTGGTTATAATTACTTAAATATAAAACACATTTCTAGTTTCTACAAATATGTCTGGAAGTTACTTATATTTAAATGAAATGAAGCTGTTGATACTTTTCTACAGCAGCAACTGTGTACAATGTAGGCCAGAATAAGAGCACATTTGGGAATGGAGTCTTCTGCATGCTTCAGCATGAAGACTGAAAGCAGTTGGCTTCATAAACATGACTGGGGGTTTTTACTAGAGGGAATCCACAGAAAAAGGAGTCAAGATATAGGTTTATTTTAAATTCTTTTTATATTTATTTATTGCCGTACGTCCCCCCCCCCCGTGGAAAACATTGTAACAAAGGCAACTACTTATAAAAGGAAGCGCTGAATTGGAAGCTTGATTACAGTTTTAGAGTGGGAGTCCATGGCATCATGGCCAGGAGGCCCAGTGTTGGAGCAATAGCTGAGAGCATACATGTTACCCACAGGCAGCAGGCAGAGAGAGGGAGGAGGAGAGGGAAGAGAGGGGAAGAGACACAGAGACAAAGCAACAAATAAAGACAGAGACAGAGAGGGCAGAGATACAGAGAGGGACAGAGATATATAAAGAGAGACAGAGAGGGACAGAGATACAGAGACAGAGACACAGAGAGAGTCAGAGGGAGAGAGACTAAGCCTGGCATTCATTTTTGAAACCTCAAAGCTCTTCCCCAGTGACACACTTCCTACACACATCCTAATTCTTCCCCAAACAATTCTATGAGCAAGGGCTTCACTTAACCATCACATTTAATGTGTGTGTGTGTGTGTGTGTGTGTGTGTGTGTACTGTGGTATGTGCCTGGAAGTCAGAGGACAACTTGGAGGAATCAATTCTTTCCTTCCACTTTGTAGGTTCTGGGTATTGAACTCAGATAACTGGACCTGGTGGCAAATGCCCTTATCTGCCAAGCCATCCTTTTGGCCTATAAAAAGGTTTCCTGAAGAAGGAAGGATAACGCATGCTAAGCACTTGGTTTTTGGCACCTTCTACTGTATCACATTCTCTTGCACTTTCTGACATCTGTAGTGTTTTCTCTAAGCCATTGCATGATGTGCAGACACTGTTTGAGCTTCATTCAGAGTATTGAGTTTTGCAATGGTCTCATCAAAAGCTATTTCAGCCAGAATGCAGGCGGGCAAGCTATGGGTCGTAAGATACAAAAAAAGCTTAGAACCATTCTCATGTGTTAAAAAGTGTAGACTTTACTTCTTTATAGATAATATTAAATGCTTCCTGATAAGCTCCTTAGAAATTATCTCTCATTATTTTGATCATCATCTGCATGTTCATGTAGAGGATCTTACTCTCTGGGTTAGTTATTCAGCTATTGAGTACTTACCCAACAGTTCCAGTATTGTGGTGTAGATGGATTTCAGCTCCAATTCTTTCTCTCCCTGATCTCTCATTGAAAGTGGTGGTTTCTGCTCTGTTGAGATGAACCATACAGGTAGAGCTATGGCCCCAAAACATTCTGATAGGTGGCTGAGAACAGGTGGCACACCCCCTTAGGCAGCTTAAATCATGGCTGCCTGAAGCCATCTCACTGGAGCAATGGTCTACTTGGCCAATTTGACCTTTTGCTTTTATTTTTTGTATTTTTGAGACAGTTTTACTATATATAGCCTTGGCTGCCTGGAGCTCCCTATGTAGAACCAGGCTTGCCTGGAACTTACTGAGATCTCTATCTCTGCCTACCAAATGCTAGCATTAAAGGTGTATGCCATAGCATGCCTGGCTTAGCTTGGCCTTCTGGGTCAGGTATCTTCCTCATGATACAAGGCCTGAATGTGAGGCAAGCAAGAGAGCTTCTAGTCTCTGTTGCTGTAACGTGACTCCCACCACTTTGGCCTGTTTTTGGATTTTTCTGTTGTCTCTCCTTTCCCAATCTAGCTAAGATTCTTGAAGGCTCTAAAAAGGCATTTTTTTTTTCAAATAAAATTGCACCATAACATTTTTGAGTTCTCAACAGGAGGGGCCTTGTCTTTAAGAAGTCTTATGTTTCCTATTGTCCCACTACAAAGTCCATGATTTTGTGTGTATGTACAGTATATGCATTTTATCTGCTCATGCATGTTTACATGTGTATGTGGGTATATATATGTGAGTGCACATTTGGAGGTCAGAGGTCAATGTAATATGTCCTTCTTTATTGTTCTTCACATTATGTTGTGATGTAAGATCTTTTATTGAAATTGTATCTTGACTATTGGCTAGACTAGCTGGAAATTTCCAGGACCCTCTTGACTCTGTCCCCTTTCCATGGGTGCTGGGGTTTCAAAGTCATGTCTTCACACTGGTGTGGCAAGAACTTTAGTGAACAAAACTTCAACTTGTCAGTCCCTATAGTATCTCTTTCATGGTGGGCTTTGTCTGACTCAGCATTGCCAGGCTCTTTTCTTTACCCAAACTGCACATTTTTATCTTTCTATTTATCTGACTGAGAATAATGAGTTTGGATGTCATGATATCGTGAAACTTCCCTGGCCAAACAACTTAGTCTATTTGGATACAGTTTTTGGATACAGGCTCACTCAACATTTCAGTCCAGGCGCAGAGCGCAGTCAGGTTTCATGCCATCATAGACGGCCTCTAGCCCAGTTCTCATTCCCTTCTGGAATCTCATGAGCAGTCTTTACTGTCTGGACTTCCATGAGCATTACGGTCTTTGGTACTACTACAAGAATGGCCCATCAAGCCCCGCTTACAGCATTTTGAAACTGGCTTTCAACTGCAAACACTTCTGCATTTTTCTTACCAACCAGATCCAGAGGCCTGAGACTCACACGGTCAGGCTTATCACAGGGATGACCCTGTTTCCTGGTACCAGTGTTCTGTACTGGTCACTTTTCTCAGTGTGGTGACTAAATGCCTGACAAGCAGCTTCGGAGAGGAGAGGTCGATTTTGGCTAATGGTTTGAGGGGTAGAGAAGGCAGGTCCCTAGGAGCTGTTCATAGCTGTGGCAGGGCAAGTGTGATGTGGCTCTTTACATCACGTCTGCAGTCGGGATGCCAGGAAAGAGGCTGACCCAAAACCAGGGCCAGGCTACAAACTTACAGCTAACCCTTCCTCCCTTAGTGGTCAGTCTCTTCTCCCATTAGGCTTCACCTCCCAACATTTTTGCACCCTCCCCCCCACAACAGATCTGTCATGTGTATCTTTGGGGACATTTCACATTCTAACCATAATAGCTTCTATTATGTAGTGTACATTTTTCTTCATAAATACTTTGTCTCTTTCCTTCCTTCCTTCCTTCCTTCCTTCCTTCCTTCCTTCCTTCCTTCCTTTCTTTCTTTCTTTCTTTCTTTCTTTCTTTCTTTCTTTCTTTCTTTCTTTCTTTCTTTCTTTCTTTCTTTCTTTCTTTGAGATCTGGGATTATAGGCTTGTGCTGACACACCTGGATGTCATTTTCTTTTTTATTTTTTCCTATTGTTTTAATCATTTATTTTATTTCACTACATGGTTATAACATGGGCTGATTACAAATGAGTTAGAGTAAAATGGGGCAAACAGTGTTTTAGAACAAATTGTGCTTTTCCTATTAATATAAGCTCTTCCCCAGGCATTCTTAGAACATTTCAACAGATAATTAAACATTCTGTAAATAACTGTTATAATCCTTGTTAACTTTGATTAGACATATCAGAAAAAAAATCACCTATTTTCAGGTTCACTTAAAACATTTTTTTAAAAAAGAATTCTTTGTTATTTTAGGATACAAGATAATCAATGGCTATGGCTAAAGTGCTTTTAATCTACAAGCCTCAAGTAAGAACAAATACAATGATTTTCTCTATTTCTTGATATTATACTTTGATTTTTTTCTGTTAAAAAGGCCCTTTACTTGAAATTACAATTGTTTCCCCACCATTTGCTTTCTATATTTATGGTTTCTAATACAGAATTTGTACACCATTAATCATATATCATTGGCAATTTACTATACATTGGTCCTTCCAGAACTCTGAGCAAATAACATTATGATTGACAGGGGAATTATAAATGTGAGAAAACTCACCTAACAAAGAGGAAAATAAATGTTTTCCAAGTAATAATGATATAAAGAGCAAATATATTTTTAAATTTGTAAGTTTGATGTCATCCGTTTATTTATTATAATTTTTTCACTTTGTATCCCAGCGATAGCCCCTCCCTCATTCCCTCTCAATCCCATCCTCCCTCCCTCTCCTCCTCCCATTCCCCTCCACCCTCCCTTCCTCCCTTCCTCCCATGCCTCTTCCCCAGTCCACTGATAGGGTAGGTCCTCCTCCCCTTCCATCTGACCCTAGCCTATCAGGTCTCATCAGGACTGGCTGCATTGTCTTCCTCTGTGGCCTGGTAAGGGTGCTCCCCCCTCAGGGGGAGGTGATCAAAGAGCAGGCCAATCAGTTTATGTCAGAGACAGTTCCTGTTCCCATTACTATGGAACTCACTTGGGCATTGAACTGTCATGGGCTATGTCTGTGCAGAGGTTCTAGGTTATCTCCATCAATGGTCCTTGGTTGGAGTATCAGTCTCAGAAAAGACCCCTGTGCCCAGATTTTTTGGTTTTGTTGCTCTCCTTGCGGAGCTCCTATCCCCTCCAGGTCTTACTTTTCCCCCTTCTTTTATAAGATTCCATGCACTCTGCCCAACAGTTGGCCATAAGTCTCAGCATCTGCTTTGATTGTCTGCAGGGCAGAGCCTTTCAGAGGCCCTCCGTGGCAGGCTCTTGTCCTGTTCTCTGTTTTCTCCTTCTTCTGATGTCCATCCTCTTTGCCTTTCTGAATGGGGATTGAGCATCTTAGCCAGCATCCTCAGTCTTGATGAGTTTCTTTAGGTGTACAGATTTTAGTATGTTTATCCTGTTTTACATGTCTAATATCCACTTATGAGTGAGTATATAATCTGTGTGTCTTTCTGCTTCTGGGATACCTCACTCAGGATGATCTTTTCCAGTTCCCACAATTTAGTTGCAAATTACATGATTTCCTTGCTTTTTATTGCTGGGTAATATTCCATTGTGTAAATGTAACATAATTTCTGTGTCCATTCCTCAGTTGAGGGGCATCTTGGTAATTTCCAGCTTCTGGCTGCTACAAACATGGTTGAGCAGATGTCTTTGCTGTATACTTGAGCATCTTTTAGATATATGCCTAGGAGTGGTATAGCTGGATCTTCTTAACTGATATCTCAATAGCTATTCCTCTATTGAGAATTCTCTGTTTGGGTCTCTACCCCATTTTTTAATTGGATTACTTGATTTGTTGCTTTTTAACTTCTTGAGTTCTTTATATATACTGGATATTAGTTCTTTATCAGATATAGGGTTGGTGAAGATCCTTTCCCAATCTGTAGGCAATAGTTTTGTTCTGATGACAGTGTCCTTTGCTTTCCAGAAGCTTTTCAGTTTCATGAGGTCCCATTTATTGATTGTTGATCTTAGAGCCTGTGCTGTTGGTGTTCTGTTCAGAAAGTTGTCTCCTGTGCCAATGAGTTCAAGGTTCTTCCCAATTTTTCTTCTAAGTTGTTCAGTGTGTCTGGTTTTATATTGGGGCCTTTGATCCACTTGGACTTTAGTTTTGTGCAGGGTGATAAGTATGGATCTATTTGCATTTTTGTACATGTAGATATCCAGTTAGACCAGCACCATTTGTTGAAGATGCTGTCTTTTTTCTATTGAATGGTTTTCGCCTCTTTGTCAAAAATCAGGTGTCTGTAAGTGTGTGGATTCATTTCAGGGTCTTCTATTTGATTCCATTGATCCACCAGTTGGTTTCTATGCCAGTACCATGCAGTTTCTATTGTTGTTGTTCTATAGTACAGCTTGAGATCATGGATGGAGATACCTCCAGAAGATCTTTTACTGTAGAGGATTGTTTTAGCAATTATGGGTTTCTGGTTATTCCATATGAAGTTGAGAATTTATCTTTCAAGGTCTGTAAAGAATTGTGTTGGTAATTTGATGGGAATTGCGTTGATCTGTAGATTGCTTTTGGTAAGATGTCCATTTTTACTATATTAATCCTGCCAAGCCATGATTATGGGAGATCTTTCCATCTTCTGATATCTTCTAATTCTTTTTCAGGGACTGGAAATTTTTTTCAGACAAGTCCTTGACTTGCTTGGTTAGGTTCACACCAAGGTACTTTGAGTCCTTTGTGGCTATTGTGAAGGGTGTTGTTTCCCTAATTTCTTTTGTACACAGAAGGGCTACTGATTTTTTTAGTTAATTTTGTATCCAGCCACTTTGCTGAAGGTATTAATCAGCTGTAGGAGTTTCCTGGTAGAATTTTTGGGGGGTAACTCAGGTATACTATCGTATCATCTGCAAATAGTGATACTTTGACTTCTTCCTTTCTGATTTGTATCATCTTGATCTCCTTTAATTATCTTATTGCTCTAGCAAGGATTTCAAGAACTATGTTGAAGAGATATGGAGAAGGTGAGCAGCCTTGCCTTGTCCCTGATTTCAGTGGGATTGATTTAAGTTTCTCTCCATTGAGTTTGATATTGGCTATAGGCTTGCTGTATATTGCCTTTACTATGTTCAGGTGTGTGCCTTTTATCCCTGATCTCTCCAATACTTTAAACATGAATGGATGTTAGATTTTGTCAAATGCTTTTCAGCATCTAAGGAGATTATCATGTGGCTTTTTTCCCCTTCAGTTTGTTTATATGGTGGATCACATTGATGGATTTCTGTATATTGAACTACCCCTGCATGCTTGGGATGAAGCCTACTTGGTTGTAGTAGACGTTATCTTTGATGTGTTCTTTTATTCAGTTTGCAAGTATTTTATTGAATATTTTTGTGTCGATGTTCATAAGGGAGATTGGTTTGCAAGGGCACCCACATTTGTAAAAGTAACATTAATAAAACTTAAACCATACATAGATCCCCATACATTTAATAGTGGAAACTTCAACACCCCACTCTCAACAAAGGAGAGGTCAACAAAACAGAAATTAAACAAAGAAACAATAACTCTGACAGAGGTCATGAATCAAGTGTACCTCACAGACATCTACAGAACTTTTTACCCATACACAAAAGAATTTACCTTCTTCTCAGCACATCATGGAACCTTATCCAAAATAGACCATATACTTGATCACAAAGCAATCCTCAACAGATACAAGAAGATTGAAATAATCCCTTGTATCCTATCTGATCACCATGGACCTCAACAACAGAAATAGCAAAAGGTCTACACACACATGGAAACTGAACAACTTGCTACTCAAGGACAGCTGAGTCAGAGAAGAAATAAAGAAAGAAATTAAAGTCTTCCTAGAATTCAATGAAAATGAATGCACAACATACCCATACTTATGGGACACAATGAAACCAGTGCTAAGAGGAAAGTTCACAGCACTAAGTGCTTTCAAGAAGAAATTTGAAACATCTCATTCAAGCAACTTAATAGCTCACCTAAAAGCCCTAGAAAAAAAAGAGAGGCAGACACACCAAAGAGGAGTAGATGGCTGGAAAGAATCAAACTCAGGGCTGAAATCAATAAATTAAAAACAAATAAAACAATTCAAAGAATCAGTGAAACCAAGAACTGGTTCTTTGAGATAATCAACAAAATAGACAAACCCTTAGCCAAACTAACTAAAAGGCAGAGAGAAACTATCCAAATCAACAAAATCAGAAAAAAGGGGGACATAACCACTGAAGAAATCCAACCAATCATTAGGTCTTACTTCAAAAGCCTATATGCCACAAAATTTGAAAACCTAAATGAAATGGATAATTTTCTTGACCGATTCCACATGCCAAAGCTGAATCAAGACCAGGTAAATCAATTAAATAGTCCTATAGCCCCTAAGGAAATAGAAGCGGTTATCAAAAGTGTCCTATCAAAAAAAAAAAAAAAAAAAAAAACCCCAGGGCCAGATGGTTTCAGCGCAGAATTCTACCAGACCTTCAAAGAAGAGCTAACACCAATACTCTTCAAACTATTCCACAAAATAGAAATGGAAGGAACACTACCAAACTCATTCTATGAAGCCACAGTCACCTTGGTACCTAAACTTTACAAAGACCCAACAGTTATGACTTTCTTAGCCAGGTGTTTTTCAAGGGAGTTTTCAAACCTTCAAACAAATCAGTTTCTTTGATTTTAAAGGCTGTGACTATATTAGTTTCTTATGTTGTACTAAATCATTACAAATTTAACAATTCAAGTCAACACAGTTGTATTTTGACATATATTTTCAGAAATCAGATGTGTGGAGTTGGTTTCTCTGGGCTGAAGTCAAAGTATTGCAAAGACTCCTGTTAAAGGTTCTGAGGGACAGACTGTCTTTCTTGTTCCTTTCATTATTTTGTGATTAGCTGTATTCCTTGGCTTGTCTGTATTCTATGTGTTAAAACTGATAGGAACATGATATATAAGAAAGACAAAAAAGGTCCACAGCTCAGAAAAAAAGTCAATTAATGTTTATATAAAATCAGATAGAAAGAGTCTTGATGACCTTGCATTCAATGACCCCCTCCTTCCAGCATGTCCCTACAGTCTCTGCTTTGCTGCCACATTTCCTGGTGCTACTGTAGTTTCACATCCATTTCTCCCTATGAGAACACTTGTGAACACAGCTTGTCCCCACATGGGTGTGCTGGATACTCTCACTACCCGCAGGTTACACCACAAAGTCTCTTCCCTCTGGCCATGCAATGTAACATATTTAAGGTTCTTAACATGTAGACATTATTCAGCCCGCCTCAGAGAAGTTTTACTCTAACTACAAAATTTTATTTTGTTTTAGTTTTTGCCTGGCAAATGTAATTTTATCCAATCTGAAAATCTGAAAGCTTTTGTACAGCAAAGAAAACTAATCACAAAAGAGAAGAACTTTCAGAATGGGCAAAATTCCTTGCCAAATATACATCAGAGAAGATTAATATGTAGAATAATAAAGACTGCAAAAAATCTCACCCAAATACTTGAACTCCCAAATAAGTCAATAAATAAATAGGCAAATAAAATGGACAGATAAAGTATAGATGGCTAATATATACATTAAAAAATGCCAAACAAGGGAGGAGCTACAGCTGGGATACAAAGTGAATAAATTGTAATAAATTAAAAAATTTAAAAAATTTAAAAAGTGTCAAACACCTTTAACTATCATGGAAATGCAAGTCAAAGCCAGCTGCATTTCACCTCTGTTAGAATGATCTTCATTGAGAAGATGAAAAACAAATTCTGTTGAGGTGCAGTTAGACAGGACTCTGCACAGTTGGTGGGAATGTAATGTAGGGCAGCCAGCATTAAAATCAGTTCCTTAAAACTTCAATATTCTATCACACCAGACCAGAAATGAACCCAGCTCAGCAAGAACAGAGATAATGGATGTCAGTGTTTACTGAAGCATTGTTCATAATACCAAAGAAAATATGGTACACATGCAGAAGGGAGTTTGGTTCAGCCATAAAGACGAACAAAAAGAAAAAATAAAAATGAGTGTTTATCAGCCCTAAATATAGCAGGAAAGGATCTGATGGATCTGAAGGTCAGGGGGTAATCTGGGAGAAGAGGAGACTGTGTCAAAAACTGGGGTACACTGTGGTCAGAGGCAGATCCAGGAGTGAGTGACTACTTAATCTTGGAGATGAAGGCTCTGGAAGCTGATATTTCCAGGTGGATGATGATGTTGCCTAAAATACAACAAGGAGAAGGGCCCAGATGCAGGACTTTATTTTTAAAAAAAGGGAGGTTGCATGGATTACCTGGATGATAGGTGACATGAAATGCAAAAGTTGTTACAGTTACTAGGACCAATTCCTCCAATGCAGAATTTACATGTGAAGAATTTACTGGAAACTCTGGGAAGAAGTACTGGGAATTCACTGAGAAACAAGAGTGGAGCAATAGCTTTTAAGAAAGAATTCACAGCTTTCACAAACAAAACAAAAAAACAAAACAAAACAAAACAAAAAGGCCAGGGAAAGATTGAGGATATGGGTGTTCTGATAGAGAAAGGCTCCTGAATAGTGGGGGTTTGCAGGCAAAGGGAGAGGAGGTATGGGGATGAGAATGGATGTGAGGATAGCCTCTATAGAACTTATATTTAAAAATAATAAGCAGTAGATTTTGGTGGGGTTAGCTAGTTCATAGACCTCATAAAGAACTTTTTTTTGCAGGATCCTGGTGGGTGGTGGCAGTTTAGAAGTAGCCTGATAGAAATGTCAAAGAAAATGCCTGGCAGAAGTGGGGACTCTGGTCCCTCAAACAGTGGAAGCTAAGGATTTGTGAATGCTAGGGCTAGGAAGGTGCTAGGTAGCTTGCCTAAATCCTTAAAGCTTTACCTGTGTCATTGGCTCCTATAGCTTTCCACTAATGCTCTTGTTGCGTGTGCTATTTTCTTGTGACTGCTGCAACAAATTACTACAAGCTTTTGTTGGTGGGGGTGGGGGCTCAAGACAACATCTGCTTGTTCTTTCATAGTCATGGGAGCTAGCAGTCTAAAGGTAGTTTCTTTTAGGGCTGAAGTTAAGGCCTCAGCTAGGCTGATTTCCCTCTGGAGGCTCAGGAGGAAGATCTAGTCTTTGCCTAGTCCAACTCTGAGTGGCAACTTAAATGCATTGGCTCATGACTGTAGCACTCTAATATCTGATTCTGTGAATACATTTCTTTCTCTTCTGTCTCAAATTTCTCTTGGGAGGTGTGGTGGTTTGAATAGGAATTGTCCCCGTAGACTCATGCATTTGAATACTTGGTCCATATGGAGTGGCGCTACTAGGAAGTATGGCCTTGTTGGAGGAGCTGTGTACCAAGTGGGTTTTTGGATCTCAGAAGCTCAAGCCAGTTCACTTTCTGCTGCCTGACAATTCAGATGGAGAAGTCTCAGCTCCTTCTCCAGCACCATATCTGCTTGCACAATGTCATGCTTAATGACATTAGATTAACCCTAATGTCATTAGATTAACTGTACATAGATTAACTGTAAGCCAGCCAAAATGTTTTCCTTTATAAGAGTTGCTGTGGTCATGGTGCCTCTTCAAGCAATAGAAACCCTAAGACAGAAGGATAACAGACAACAGTATTTAAGGCTCATTCATATGACCAAGGATAATCTTATTTTAGCTTAGTCAGTTTTACAGTTTACTAATAAGGTAACTTTTGTAGATTCCAAAGTTCGGGACCTGATATCTTGGCAGACAATATACCTACCATATTAGGTCTACTAGATACTTTTTGGATAGACTCACTTAACATATCTTTTCTTATTCTATCTGAGAGCTCACCCATAACTGGGTTAGAAATTTTAAAAGATTAGGGTTCTCATGTATACAACTATCAAAGAATAATAACATTTTATGAAAGTAACAAACATTTCATAATAAAGAAAAAAGTTTCTTGTTATCAGCAGCACTTTTAGAAGTAAAACATATTATGAGAACTAATTACAGTAGAATAAAATAATATTATCATTGCCACATCAGACAAAATTATACTATACAGAAATCAAACTGTTAGAAAAATATCAGAAGTTATTTGGTATAATAAACTTATTTTTATGTTTTTTGTGCAGCTATGAAGACAGTATGGCCTATATCTACATGGAAGGAAGAATAGTTAGAAGACTAAAAATTTTGGGAATAAAGACAAAACAGGGATACCTAGAAGAAAGAAGTGTGTCATAAAGAAGTGATGAATTGAATCATGAAGAAGGATTAATTGCATGGAAACAAATCTGATAGGATAATACTTATTTAAAATATTTTACATTAAAAAGAAACACAAAAACTTTTGGAAGATTTTATATATCACTTCTTGGTGACCATAATATTGGCAGCTTCCCTTCATGTCTCCAGATTTGTTTTGGACAGGGAAATATGTTTTGCTAACTAAGCAGTTTTCAAGGAAAGCCAGTGGTATTAAGAATATTGGGTTCCATAGTAATTGGAACAGGGACTGTCTCTGACATGAACTGATTGTCCTGCTCTTAGATCACCTCCCCCTGAGGGGGAGCAGCCTTACCAGGCCACAGAGGAAGACAATGCAGCCAGACCTGATGAATCCTGATAGATTAGGATCAGAAGGAAGGAAAATAAGACCTCCCCTATCAGTGGACTTGGGGAGGAGCATGCATGAAGAAGGAGGAGGAAGGGAAGGGATGGGAGGGGAGGAGGGAAGGAGCTACAGGCAGGATACAAAGTGAATAAAGTACAATTAATATTTTTTTAAAAGAATATTTTAGTTACTAGCAAGGGGAAGTGCTTTCTTTCAGCTTTAAAAATAATCTCCTTTCCTTATTTTTTGAATCTGGTCTATACACCTTACAGGTACAAAATCTTTAGAGATGAATTCATTTTTTTCCAATTGTTCTTCCCATAGGATTCAACTTAACATTTGTGGATATAATTTCTCTGTATAGATAAGTATGGAAAGAATTGACATATTTTATGACCTCAGATATTTTGCTAAGCAATGAAAGATATTGAAGTTACCATTAATCAGGGCAGAATGACTCCAGGTAAAGTGAGGGGAAGTAAGTAATGAGAAAATAGATCCCCTTGTTGGCAAAGCAGACAGCCATTATCCTAGCATACCTGGAATAATTTCCTCTGTGGCTCTTTTGTGTGTGGGTCTGTAGAGAGGTAGAGTGTGGCACTGCAAGAGCCTGTCCTGTGCTCCTGTCTCTCTTCATAGAAGGACATCAAAACCTCTACAGGAGGCCAGAAGGATGCTTTTCATTAGTGCTATTGAATGCCTGCACCCCACACTTGTATTCTGTCTTAGAGTCAGGAAATGTGTCTTTGAGTACTGCATCTTCAGCTGAGCTGTGTAGGCATAAGGTTATTGTGTAATTCAAATGCTGATTTCTGTATCCCCCATATCTGATTGCAATCCATGTTCTGAAAATTTCCTGTCTCAATGTTGTGTAAACACTGCTCTCCAATTGTCCCCTGATATGCCAATAAAGCAGCTTACAGTCAGTCTTTGAGCAGGGGAGAGAATAGGGCTGGACTTTCTGCCAGCCAGGGGAGGAGGAGTAAAAGGGGAAAGTAGAGGATTCAACCCAGGGCAATGTCCAGGAGGGACCAGGAGAGAAAGTCAGCAAAGATAGCTACAAAGTGCAAGTATCTCTGGGAAGTAAACCAAATTAGTTTAGAGGGCTGCGAATAGAGTTAAAATTGCTCAGTTCTTGTGTTGTGAAGCTTATTATTAAACAAATATAAGAGTCTCAATTATTTGTGTGATAGCTGGGTTAATAGAGAAACTGAGAAACAAACACAATTTTTTTAAAAATAACTTAACAGAGCTGGGCCACTGAAAGTTTATTCTTTCAGCATGGGCTTTGATGTTGAGCCATTCTACTACACGGAGACGTGTTATGAATGAATCTATGAGACACCCTCATGCAACTGTTAATGGATTTTTGCTACAAGGTCACCATTCACATGTAGCCTGTTTTACCATCACATCATGTAGGTCAAAGTAAGAAAAAAAATTTTTTTGCATCCTCTATCTAGACAAGTCTTTTAGTAGAGGGAAGGGAACACCAACCCACCCACAGAAACTTCAACTCAAAATTCACCCTGCCTGCAAAGATGTGCAGGGATAAAGATAGAACAGACATATCAGAGAAGGTTCAACCAATGCCTGACCCAATCTAAGATCCACCCCACAGATAGAACAGATATATCAGAGAAAGTTCAACCAATGCATGACCCAACCTAAGATCCACCCCATGGAAGAGAACTAACTGCAACCCTATTAACAATATTCTGCTCTGCTTGTAGACAGGAGTCAAGTAGAGTTGTCCTCTGAGAGTCTCTGCCCAGCAGCACCTCAAAACAGATGCTGAGACTCACAGCCAAACACTGGATGAGGTGTAGAGAGCCTTGTGGAAAGGTGGGAGGAAGGATAAAAGGACCTGGAGGCGACAGGAGCTCCACAAGAAGACCAACAGAGACAACTAACCAGGGCCCAGAGGGGCTTGCTGAGACTGAAGCACCAAACAAGGACCTTGCATGGACTGGACCTAGGACCCCTACAAAGTTGTAGCTGATGGGCACCTCAGGCCTCATGTGGGTTCCCTAGTAAGGGGAGTGGACACTGTCTCTGACATGAACTTTCTTGCCAGTTTTCCAATTTACTACCCCCTGGAGGGACTGCCTCAACAGGCCACAGGGGAAGAGGACACACTCAGCCCTGATATGACTTGATGAGTGAGGGCGGATGGGAAGGGGACCTCCCCTTGTCTGAGGAGTGTGGGAGTGGGAAGGGGAGTGAGAAAGAGGATGGGACTGGGAGGGCAGGGGGTGTGGGGCCGTGACCAGGATATAAACTGAATGAATGAATGAACGAATAAGTAAATAAATAAGAGTATTTTTGTTTGTCTCAGTGTCAAGATAGGGATTGTTACTCTACTCGGCCTCTAGTTTGTTTCTGATTTTATGGATACTGTAACATACATAAGTGAATATATTTTCCCCCTTGACTGGGAGGTATAAAGCCAGACTTGCTGCTTTCTTGTACCAATGCACAGATACTATAGCTGTCTATGTTGTATACAAATTCAAATGTCATGTTACAAGATAGAAACAGAAGGAACATTGCCCAATTCATTTTATGAGGCTACAGTTTTCCACACCACATAAAAATCCAGCAAAGGAAGAGGATGCAGACCAATTTCTTTTATGAACATAGATGCAAAATGTCTTCATAAAATATTTGCAAACCAAATCCTGAACACATCAAAAGATCATGTAAAAATTTTCAATAAAATTCTTCCAAACAAAATCCAAGAACACATCAAAAAGGTCATCCATCAAGTAGGCTTAATCCCAGAGATGCAAGGATCATTAAACATGTAAATTGATGAATTTAATATACCACACAAACAAACTGAAAGGCAAAAACTGTATGATCATCTCATTAAATTTGTAAAAGGCCTTTGACAGAATCCAACAGCCCTCCACGATAAAAATCCTGGAGAGATCAGGGATACAAGGGACATACCTCAACACAATAAAGGCAGTTTACAGCAAGCCCATAGCCAACATCAACTTAAGTGGAGATAAGCAATTCCACCCAAATAAGGAGTAAGACAAGTTGTCCACTCTCCATAATATTCAATATAGTTCTTGAAGTCTAATATAGAGCAATAAGACAACTGAAGAAGATCAGGGGGATACAAATTGAAAGAATAAATCAAAGTATCTCTGTTTGCAGATGATATGATAGTATATGTAAGTGACCCCAGAAAATCATCTGGAAAACTCCTAAAGCTTACAAACACTTCCAGTAAAGTAATTGGATACAAAATTCATTCACAAAAATTAGTTCCCTTTCTACATACAAAGGACAAACAGATTGAGAAAGAAATCAGGGAAACAATACCTTTCACAATGGCTTCAAATAATATAAAATATCTTGGAGTAACTCTAGCCAAGAAAGTGAAAGGCTTTATTAAAAACAAAACCAAACAAAACACAACCACCACCACCACCACAAAACCCAAAAACTTTAAGACACCGATTAAATAAATTAAAAATGGAAAGCTCTCCCATGCTCATGTATCAGTAGGATTAATTTAGTAAAAATGGTCAGCCTACCAAAAGCAATCTACAGAATCAATACCTTCATACATCTTGAAAGAACAATTTTCAGCTTCATATGGAAACACAAAAAACCAAGGATAGCTAAAACAATCCTGAATAATAAAAGAACTGCAGGAATATCACCATTCTGAATTTCAAGTTGTATTACTGAGCAATAGCAATAAAAGAAGCATAATATTGTCAAAAACCATACACATTGCTCAACATACTCTTATTGAAAACCCATATATAAATCCACTCACCCATGGACTCCTGATTTTTGTTAGCTATATATGCTAACTGAAAAAAAAAAGTGAACAAATGGTGGTGTTCAAATAGGATGGATACATGTAGAAGAATTCAAATAGATCTAAACTTATCACCCTATACCAAACTTAACTCCAAATAGATCAAAGATTTCAACATAAGACATGCAACAATGACCCTCATTAGCACAGAAAAAGACTTTCTGAACAGAATCCCATCAACACAGGCACAAAGATCAGTAATTCATGATGGATCTGGAAAGCCTCTTTACAGAAAGGACACCATCATTCAGATAAAGTGGCACACTATAGAACAGGTAAAGATTTTTTATCAACTACACATCAGAAGGCTAATATGAAAAAATATATACAGAACTAAAACAAAACAAAACAAAACAAAAAAACAACCCTCCAAACAACAACAAAAACAACAACCCAAAAACAAAAACCAACTGGATATCAAGAAAACAACCCAGTTAAAAATGTGGTATAGACATAAACAGAATTCTCAAAAGAAGAAACTCAAGAGGTTAAGTAACACTTGAAGAAAGTCTCAATACTCCTAGTCACCAGGGAAATGTGAATGAAAACTACTTTGAGATTTCATCTTATTTAGATCAGAATGGCCAAGGTCAATAAAACAAATGACAGCTCATGCTGAAGAGGATGTGGAGTAAGGAAAAAGAACTCATCTGTGTTTTTGGGACTGAAAACCTCAATACTCACTATATAAATCATTGTGACAGTTCCTCCAGAAAGATGGGAATCCATCTACCTCAAGCTATACTACTCCTGGGCTTGTATCTGTAGGTTGCTTCATCTTATTCCAGAGACACTTGCTCAACGATGTTCAAAGTTGTTCTTTTTATAATGACAGTTAATTGGAACAACCTAAATGTACCCTAATAGGGGAATGGATAAAGAAAATGTAGTGATTTACAAAATAGAACATGACTCAGTTGCCAGCCAGCCCTGGCCTGTCAAATCTAGCAGTGGAGAGCACTGCTTGGCCCCCTGTGTGTGCCCACCTCAGGTCCACCGCCCCATTCCTGGAGACCCTTAGCGGCCACCTGGGGAAGACAGATGAGACCCCCATGGACCACAGTTGCTAGCCTGCCCTGCCTTCATGGCAAACCTAGCAGTGGAGAGGCATCATCCCCAGACCAGTGCCCCGATCCCTGGAGGCCCTTGGTGGGAAAGAAAGGTGAGACTCCTGCGGACCACAGTTCACAACCTTGCCTCTCTTCTTGGTAAACCTAGCGGCAGGGATCACCACCATGCCTGTTGCACACCCCATTCCCAGTCTAGCACCCTGATCCTTGGAGGCGACCTCCTGGGAAAGACAGTCTGCCCTGTCTTCCTGGCAAACTAGCAGCAGAGAGCGCTGCCCCATCCCCTGCCCACCCCATTCCTGGTCCAGTGCCCTGATCTCAGGAGGCTCTTAGCAGCCACTTGGGGAAGACAGGCTTAGGGACGACAAGGCCACAAGGCAAACATAGCAGTGAACTACCCAAGAACCCATACCCACCATCTACTTGACCTCACACCTATGTGCATTCCTGGAAGCCAGCAGCCCCCGAAACCACTAGCCAATACCAGACACAATCAGATGGCCAAAGGCCAGCACAAGAGCACAAGGAATAGGAACCTGGGCAATATGGCAACATCAAAACCCAAGTATCATACTATAATAAGCCCAGGATTGCTTCACACAGCCGAGGAACAAGAAAATGACCTTAAATCTGGTCTCCTAAGATGATAGAGGACATTTGGGGGTAGCTGCCATGACAGCTTATGAGGAGACTGAAAGCGGGCTTTCATGGTGTGAGCTCCATTTTGGCCTGGAGCATGCCTGGTGTTTTAGGCTCTGTGGGGACTCACCAGGCTTTGTGGGTATTCATTAGTACCAGCAGGAGCTCACTTTGTGGGAGACTACATAACCCTTATCTGGACTCTGAAGCCTGTGCCAGGAAGGAGGGGAGCAACTTCTGGTCTTCAGACTCTTTGAACAAGTGCCCATGGTGTCCCTTCTCTGGGGCCGTGTGCTTGTCATCTGGAAGAAAGGGCTCTGAATGCTGTGGAGCCCGCCGGAGCCCGCCGGAGCCCGCCAGCAGAGCAGAACGGGGTTCTGAGTCGGGAGTGAGGATTGAAATTAATAATGTACACTACACATATTATGTTCTGAGAGGCTTCTGGCTGCTTGCTCGTGGCTCCAATGAGTCCTATAGCGTCAATACGCTCTGTACCCAAAAAGCCACGAGGCCAGCCAGCCTTCTTTATGTAAACAAACAGCTTACACAATGGGTTAATTTTTACAAGGGTGTGAGGCAGAGTTGAGATTTCAAACAAGCTCTCCCACCTGCTGTCACTAAACAAAAGGCAAATGGACTTGCAAATCCTTCCCTGTCTGCAGGGAAGGCCTGAAAAAAGCCTGTCTTCCAGTGCTGAGACTTGAATGACAAACAGCCGCCAAAGCAGCTTTGACGCAGCCCACTATAATTCCAGTACAACCTGGGAGGCTGTGGGAGAAGAGCTCTGCTTTTCCAGCTGCTGTGGTCAGCACTCAACTTTCAGGGTCCCTTGTCTGATTACTGGTTCCAGCAAGTTATAAGGCTTCTTATCTGGAAAGATTTTGACTAATTAACAGAAACCGTGGCCTCATTGTCCAAGTCACTGATCTGTTCCAGGTGCTGTGCCATGCGCAGATGGAGATCGAAAGCTGCAGAGTCTGGGGCGGTGGTGTCCCTGTGACACAGCCCTTAGGTGTGTCCACCCAGTGGCTTGAGGTAGAGGGGCCTCATAAGCTCATGTTTGAGTACTTGTGATTGGATTGTTTGGGAATGGATAGGAGTGTGGCTCTGTTGGAGAAGATGTGTCACTGAGAACAGGCTTTGTGGTTTCAAAGATTCATTCATGGTTCACCTTCTGCCTACTACCTGAAGATCAAGATGTGAGCTCTTAGTTGTTTCTTCAACCCATGCCTTTGCTTGGCCATCAAGGACCCTAACCCTTCAAAACCATAAGCTCAATTAAACGCTTTCATGGTGTTTCATCACAATAGACTGAAAGTAAGGAGACAGGAGCTCCATAAAAAGACCAATGAAGTCAACTAACCAGGGCCCAGGGTGGCTTGTGGAGATCGAAGCACCAACCGAAGACCATGCATGGACTGGACCTAGACTCCTGGCACAGATGTAGCCTATGGCCAGCTTGGGCTTGCTTCAGGTGGGTTCCCTAGTAAGGGGAGTGGGAGCTGTCTCTGGAATGGACTCTGTTGCTTGTTTTTTGATCGCTTCCTCCTGGCAGGGCTGCCTCACCAGGCCACAGGGAAAGAGGATACACTCAGTCTTGATGCAACTTGATGTGCTGGGTTGGGTTGGGTGGGGGCTCCCTTTTCTGAGGAGTAAGGGAAGGGGAAAGAAGGGGAGAGAAAAGGAGGGTGGGACTGGGAGGAGATGAGGGAGGGGGCTATGATCAGGCTGTAAAGTAAATAAATAAATTTATTAATAAATAAATTAATTAATTAAAAAGAAAAGAAACTAAAAAATATTAGAGGCCTTTAAAGGAGAAGTGAAATAAATTGCTTAAAGAAATACAACAACAACAACACCCCACAATTAAACAGGTGAAAGAAATGAATAAAACTATCCAGGGCCTAAAAATGGAAGTAGAAAAAATAAAGCATAATCCGAAGGATTTTTGGAGATGCAAAACCTAGAGAGAGAACAAAAATAACAGAAGCAAGCATCTCCAACAGAATCCAAGAGATAGAAGGGAGAATTTCAGGCATAGAAAATATGATAAAAGAAATTGATACATCAGTCAAAGAAAATATTAAAGTTAAAAAGTCCCTGACACAAAACATCCAAGAAATCTGGGATACTATTAAAAGACCTAACCTATTGAAAAGACAAAACAGATTCCTTCTTAGGTCAAACACACACAGGCCTTCAGTTCTGGGAAAACCACCAGAACAAACGGACTATTTATTAGACAAGGTCAGACAGATGTTCCCAGTCTCAAGTTGCTGACGCATTAACTCCTTGGTCCTTATCACATCCTGATGACTCCCAACCTTGTTAGAAATAATGAGTCCACCTGGTACTGACCAGATAAGACTACTCATTCTCCTTCCTGCTCATACCTTTCTACTAATGAGTTCTGCTTTTAAAAAGGATGTAATGAGCTTACCCTTTGTCTAGGTTTCTAATTCGGCTACTCAACTGGGTCCCTGGCTGCCAGTTATTCTTTTTGCCTAAAAAAAAATAAACTTTTCTGAGTCTGATATTCCAACCAAGAACCATGCATGGAGATAACCTAGAACCCCTGCACAGATGTAGCCTCTGGCAGCTCAGTATCCAACTGGGTTCCCTAGTAAAGGGAACAGGGACTGTCTCTGACATGAACTCAGTGGCTGGCTCTTTGATCCCCTCCCCCTGATGGGAGAGAAGTCTTACAAGGCCACAGAGGAAGACAATGCAGCCAGTCCTGATGAGACATGCTAGGCTAGGGTCAGATGGAGGGGGAGGAGGACCTCCCCTATCAGTGGACTTGGAAAGGGGAATGGGAAGAGGTGAGGGAGGGGACCACAGCTGGGATTCAAAGTGAATAAACTGTAATTAATATAAAAATAAAAAATATAAAAAATAAACTTTTTGCTTGAAGGGTGTCCTTTGTGTCTTGTTTGCACAATTCTAGACCCAACACTATGAATAATAGGAATGGAAAGAAGAAGATGAAGAGTTCCAGATCCAAGGATCAGAAAATATTTTCAACAAAATCACAGAAGAAAATTTCCCCAACTTAAAGAAAAAGATGACTATAAACATATAAGAAGCATACAGAACATCAATTTGACTGGACCACAAAAGAAAATCCTCCCATCACATAATAGTAAAAAACAGTCAATCTACAAAACAAAGAAAGAATATTAAAAGCTGCAACAGAAAAGGGCCAAATAACATATAAAGGCAGACCTATCAGAATTATACATGATTTCTCATTGGAGACTCTAAAGGCCAGAAAGACCTAGGCAGATATCTTGCAAACCCTAAGAGATCACAGATGCAGTACAGTCTACTATACTATGCAAAAGTCTCAGTCACCATACATGGAGAAAATATTCCAAGACAAAAATCAAATTTAAACAATACCTACCCACAAAACCAGCCCTACAGAAAAGACTAGAAGGAAAATTATATTCAAGAAAGCAGAGGAAATAAATAATTCCACACAAGCAAAAAGAAAAGAAGGGAAGCACACACGCGGGCATGCGCGCACGCACACACACGCACATACATAATCACCACCAACATTAACATAACAGGAATTAACAATCTTTGGTCATTAATATCTCTCAACATCAGTGGTCACCAATAAAAAGACACAGGCTAACAGAATGGTTGCAAAAACAGGATCCATCATTCTGCTGCATATAAAAACACACCTCAAAAACAAAGATAAACACTACCTCAGAGTAAATGGCTGGAAAAAGTTTTTCCAAGCAAATGGAAACAAGAAGCAAGCAATTCTGATATATAATAATACACACTTGTAACCAAAATTAATCAAAAGATGTGGGAAAGGACATTTTGTACTCATCAGGAAAAATCCACCAAGATGATGTCTCAATTCTGAACATATGTGCCCCAAACACAAGGGCACCCACATTCATAAGAGAAATATTACTAAAGTTTAAATTACACATTGAACTCCACACATTAGTAAATAGTAGAGACTTCAACACCCCTCTCTTACCCAATGGACAGGTCATTGTGAAAGACATTAAACAGAGAAATAATGAAACTAACTGACATCATGAGTCAATTAGACGTAACATATCTACAGAACATTCCTTGCAAACAAAAAAGAATATACCTTCTTCTCAGCACTTCATGGAACGTACTCCAAAATTGACCTCATACTCAGTCACAAAGCAAGCCTCAGAGATACAAGAAAATTGTGATAACACTTTGTATTCTATCAGATCACTGTGGATTAAAGCTAGAACTCAACAACAACAGAATCAATAGAAAGCCTACAAACTTATGGAAACTGAACAACTCTCTACTCCATGACCACTAGGTTGGGGATGAAATAAAGAAATTAAAGACTTTCTAGAATTCAATGAAAATCAATTCACAACTACCCAAGCTTAGGGGATGCAATGAAAGCAGTGTTAGGAAAGTTCATAGCACTAAGTGCCTTCAGAATGAAAACAGAGATATCTCATATTAGCAACTTACCAGCACCTAAAAGCTCTAAGACTCAAAGGAGCAAACACACCCAAGTAGAGTAGACAGCAGGAAATAATTGAGCTCAGAGCTGAACTCAACAAAGAGGATGATAAAAAGAGTCCACAAAACCAAGAGCTGGCTCTTTGAGAAAAATCAAAAGATAGAAAAGCCATTAGCCATACTAACTAAAACTAGAGTATCCACATTAACAAAATTAGAAATGGAGAGACATAACAATGGACACTGAGGAAATTCAAAGAATCATTAGATATTACTTCAAAAGCCCATACTTCACAAAAATGCTTTTCTTGATATATTTCACTTACCAAGGTTAGTCAAGAACTTTCCAAGATCAGTAAATAGTTTGAATAGTCCTATAACCCCTTGAGAATAAAAGCAGTCATCAAAAGGCTCCCAACCAAATCTATGTATACATACAGCAGCCCTGGGACAGGTGGTTTCAGCTCAGAGTCCTACCAAACCTGCAAAGAAGAGCTAATACAAACTACCTACGAAATAGAAACAGAAGGAAATATTGCCAAACTCATTCTGTGAGGCCACAGTCACCCAAGATACAACAAAGAAAGAGAATTTCAGACCAATTTCAGACCTTTTGAACATTGATGTGAAAAAAAAAACTCAGTAAAAAACTCACAAACAGAACCCCACGAACACATCAAAAACATTATCTGCCGAGATCAAGCAGGCTTCATCCCAGGAATGCAGTGATGGTTCAACATACAAAAATCCATCAACATAATCTGCCATATAAACAAACTGAAAGAAAAAATGAAAACTTCATAATCATCTCATTAGACGCTGAATAGCTTTTGACAAAATCCAACACCCATTCTTGTTAAAAGTCTTGGAGAGATTAGGGATACAAGGTCCATACCTAAACACTATAAAAACAATATAGAGCAATCTAGTAGCAAACATCAAATTAAATGGAGAAAAACTTAAGTCAATTCCACTAACCTCAGGAAGAAGACAAGGATGCCCACTGTCTTTGTGTGTATTTAATATAGTACTTGAAGTTCCAAACAGAACAGTAAGAAAACTAAAGGAGATCAAGGGGAGACAAATTGGAAAGGAAGAAGTAAAAACATTGCTATTCACAGATGTTGTGATAGTATACATAAATAAATCCCAAAATTTAACCAAAGAACTCTTACAGCTGATTAAAACCTTCAGCAAAGTGGCTGGATACAAAATTATCTAAAACAAAAGAAAACAACAAACAAACAAACAAAAAACCAAAATCTGTAGCCCTCCTATATAAGCAACAAACTGGCTGATTAAAGAAATTAGGGAAACAACACCCTTCACAGTAGCCATGAATAATATAAAGTATATATGTAACTCTAACCGAGCAAGTGAAAGACCTGTATCATAAGAATTTCAAATGTGTGAAGAAAGAAACTGAAGAAGATATCAAAAGATTGAAAGATCTTCCACAGTTATGGATCAGTAGGAATAACAGGAAAAATATCCATCCTAACAAAAGCAATCTACAGATTCAATGAAAATCCCATCGAAATATCAACACTTTTTTTTTACAGAAAAAAAAAATAATTCTCAATTTATTATGGAAAAAAAACCCCAGAATAGCTAAAACAATCCTGTACAATAAAAAAAAAATCTGAAAGTATCTTATCCCTGACTTCAAGTTGTACTACAGAACAACCGTAATAAAAACTCCATGGTATCGGCATAGAAACTGTTAGTGGATCAGTGCAATCAAACTGAAGATCCAGAAATAAATCCACATACATATAGACACTGGATTTTTGACAAAGAATCCAAAACCATATAGTGGAAAAAAGAAAGCATTTTCAACAAATGGTGCTGGTCTAACTGGATGTCCTCATGCAGAAGAATGCAAGTAGATTCAATCCACACTTATCACCTTTCACACAACTCAAATCCAAGTGAATTAAAGACCTCAACACAAAACCAGATACACCAAGCTATTAGAAGAGAAAGTGGAGCTTAACCTTGAACTTACTGCTCCATGAAATAGCTTCCTGAACAGAATATCAACAGCTCAGGCTCTAAGATCATCAATTAATAAATGGGACCTCATGAAACTGAAAAGCTTCTGTAAGGCAAAGGACACCATCAACAGCACAAAATTCAGCAAACAGATTGGGAAAAGGTCTTTACTATTCCTAAATCTGACAAAGCTAATATTCAAAATATATAAAGAATTCGAGAAACTAAACACCAACAAACCGAATAATCCAATTAAAAATGGTGTACAGAGATAAAAAGAGAATTCTCAAATGAAGAATCTTGAATGGCTGAGAAGCACTTAAAGAAATGCTCAAGGTCATTAGTCATCAGGGAAATGAAAATCAAAACGACTCTGAGATTCATCTTACACCAGTCAGCATGGCTAAGATTAAAACTCAAGTGACAGCACATTCTGGCAAGAATGTGGAGAAAGGGGAACATTTCTCCATTGCTGGTGGGAGTGAAAACTTATACAATCATTTTGGAAATCAATCTGGAGATTACCCAGAAAATTGGGAACAGCTCCACCTTAAGACCCAGCTACACCACTCCTGGGCATATACACAAAAGATGTATACAAGAAGGACATTTGCTCAGCTATGTTCATAGCAGCTTTATTTGTCATAGCGAGAGGCTGGAAACAACTCAGATGTCCCTCAACTGAAAAATGGATAAAGAAAGTGTGGTACATTTGCACAACTGTATAATGCTCAGCTATTAAAAACAAGGAATTCATGAAATTTGCAGGCAAAGAGATGGAACTAGAAAAGATCATCCTGAGTGAGGTAACTAAGACCCAGAAAGACAAATATGGTATGTACTCACTTATAAGCAGATATTAGCTGTTATAGTACGGATAACCATACCACAATCCACAGACCAAAGAAGCTAATAATAAGGAGGGCCCAAGGGTTGATGCTTGAATCTCACTCAGAAGGGGAAATAGAATAGACAGAAGAAGTACTTGAAGAGAGGGAACAGAATAGGAGAGGGCGTGCTAAGGGAAATGAGCATGGGAACCAGATGTGGGGAGAGTGTAGGGAGGGGAAAGACATAAGGCTTGCAGAGAGAACTGTGGACATGAGCATCTCTGAGAAAAGCTGGACACCTATGACAGAGCAGGCTCCTGAGAAGATAGGAGGGTGACTCTAGATGAGATTCCTAGTAGCAGGGGGGATGGAGTCTGAAGAGGCCATCCTCTAACCAGACAGGTGGAGGGAGGGGAACACTAACCAAGCCACAAAAGCTTTGACACCAAATTTACCCTGCCTATAAAATGTACAGGAATAAAGATAGAACAGAGATTGAGGGAATGTCCAGCCAGTCCCTGTCCACACCATGAGAGAGAGCCAACCCCTGACCCTATTAATGATGGTGTACTGTGCTTGCAGATGGGAGCTTAGCATAGCTGTTCTTTCAGAGGACCACCCCAGCAATGCTGAGACTCACAGCTAAACTCTGGGAGGGGCACCGGAAGCCTTGTGGAAGAATCAGGGGAAGGATAGAAGGACCAGGAGGGGACAGGAGCTTTATAAGAAGACCAGCAGAGCAAACTAACCTGGGCCCAGAAGGTTTGCAGATCCTAAAGCGCGGACTAAAGACCACACATGGAATGGACCTAAACTCCCTACACAGATGTACCCAATGGGTATCTTGGTCTACATGTGAGCTCCCTAGTAAGGGGAGCTAGGGTTGTCTGTGACAAGTACTCTATTGCCTGCTTTTCAATCATTTACCCTTGGCTGCCTTGCCCGGCCACTGTAGCAGAGGATGCACTCAGTCCTGATGTGACTTGATGTGCTGGGTTGGATATGTAGGGGGCTCTCCCTTTTCAGAGGAGCAGATGGGGGGATAGGGGAAAAAGGGAGAGAGAGTGGGACCCAGAGGATAGGAGGAAGGGGCTGTGATTGGAATGTAAAGCAAATAAATAAATTAATTATTTAATTAATAAAGACCGAGAACATTACTCAGCTGTTAAAAAGGAAGGAGTCATGAAATTTGCAGATAAATGGGTGGAACTAGAAAAAAATATCATCCTTAATAAGATATCCCAGACCCAGGAAGACAAATATGGTCTGTATTTATTTATATGTGGATATTACCTGTAAAGGCAATAATAAACAAGCTACAATCCATAGAACCACAGAGGATATAGAAAAAGGGAGTAGGCAGTGGGAAGATAGATCTCCCTAAGAATAAATAGTTGCTGATGGATGGGTAGGGGTCTGGAACAGGAGGATAAAGTGGGGAAGTGGAGAGAAGAAGGGCATGAAGGGGAAAATATAGAGGGACATAGCTTAACTTAAGAACCATTGAGGGGTATTATGAAATCCTAACAGAGTCAAAGTTTCCTAAAATATATACATACATGATAACAATCTAAATGGTGGAAGACACAAAGCCACAACTGGAAATTCTTGTCATGAAATGAAGCTTCCAGTTATGGGAATGAGATACATCTAATTTAGTTGTTGACCAAATGGGTCCCATAGGAAACCCCAAATAGCCCATACTAATGTCAAGACTATAAGCTGTTCTCCACAAACTGACAACAAAGCACTATTGCTGAAGTCAACACCTACACAACTTACTGAATGTGGAGAAGTGCCTATATAGAGCCTTCACCCAGCGTCCTAGAGTCGTTGATACAGGAAGTTACTTGGCAAGCTACGAAAGGAGAAAAGTAAAACACCAATGCAGCCATAAACCCTTTAATCTTCAAAGGTGTCCTGCCTGCAATATATTCTAGTGCAATATTGACAGATTGTGGGAGTAACAAACCAGTATCCAATATTTCTTGAAGCCCATTCCACAATATGGAACTCATACCCAACACTGCTTGAATGACCAAGAACCTGAGCCTAAGTAGCCCAGGGACCTAGTGTAAAAGCAAATACTATTTTTCTATTAAAAGATCGTAGCAAGAAAATGACATTCTACTATACTTATGGATCAGTACTTTGCTCAGCCATCATCAGAGAATCTTCCTTTTGCAACAGATGGGAACAAATACAGAGACCCACAGCTGGACAATAAACAGGGTGTGAGGCTCTGTAGCATTTTGCTCTATATGCGATGTCTCCGTCAAATCCCACCCTTCTCCAGGGCTCAAGGAACCCTTTGGAAAATGAGGCAAGAAGAATTTAAGAGCTAAAAGGGATGAAGGACACCAAAACAAAACAAAGCAAAGCAAAGCAAAACAAAACAGGTCCTATAAATCAACATGATCAAAGCTCATATGAAACTCACAGAGACTGAGGCAGCGAGCACAGAGACTGCACAGATCTGCACCAGATGTAGTCCTAAAGCTAGAAGGGGAAATGGACACATGCCCCATCCCTAAGCCGGAAGCAATCTCCAGTTTATCACCACTTGTAAAAGAGAACAATTTCCTCCCAGGGGAGTATTTCTGGGAGGAACAAAGTTCTCTCTCTTTTTTTAATAGGTTAATTTTTATTAAAATTATATTTAATAAGAATAACAGATTTTTTGGTTCTGTTGCTGTCCTTGTGGAGCTTCTGTCCTCTCCCTATCTTACTATTTCCCACATCTTTTGTAAGATTCCATGCATTCTGCCCAACAGTTGGCCATAAGTCTCAGCATCTGCTTTGATATTCTGCAGGGCAGTGCCTTTCAGGGGCCCTCTGTGGCAGGCTTCTAGCTTGTTACCT
>CM053755.1:53258394-53287202 GCA_028658305.1 Pachyuromys duprasi | reverse complement strand
GTGTGTGTGTGTGTGTGTGTGTGTGTGTGTGTGTGTGTGTGTGTGTAGAGAGAGAGAGAGAAAGAAAGAAAGAGAAACCAGAGGTCAGCTTTGGGTATCATTCCTCAGGAGCCAACCACCTTGATTTTGAGGCGAGACCTCTCATTGGACTATAGCTCACAGAGCAGGCTAGTCTGGCTGGCCTGACAGCCCCATGGACACCCCCTGCCCCCCATTACCAACCTCACCAGCACTGGAACTAAAAGTAGGTAGCAAACTCAGGCCCTCATCCTTGCAAAGTAATCATGTTACCTGCTGGGAGCTCAATATATTCTTTTTTTTTCTTTCTTCAGTCAACAAGCACCAGAGCAGGCTGCCTTGCACTGTACACTGTATAGGTAGGCCTATAATATCCAATTGTTCCATTCTTCTGGATGAATGAATTAACTCAAAGTGGCCAAGCAGTATATTAGCTGCATAAGACCTGAGTTTAGGTAACATTTTCAAATCCTGGTTTATCACAAATGTACTTCATATTCTGATCCCAGGCTATATATTTTCAATGGGTTCATAATTGAACAGGAGGTGGATCTGAATCACTGGCCACTTCAAAATTACAGCAATAAGGGAATATTTGTATATTAACTTGCAGAGTCCACACCTATAGCATGATTTGAAAATACAGAAAATCAAATCTATTTTCATACTGAAAATTAAGCAGATTGCCTTCTGTTTAGTCTAACACAAGATATTAAGTTATACTGTATCCAGAAAAAACACTACTTTTAGTATAATTTTAGCAAATAAAATACAGTTCAGCCTTGAAGGCCATTAGAGTAGGGGAAAGGCATACAGCAACAAAAGCAGAAAAACAATTGCTCAGACAGAAGCTGTGATTTTTAATGTTCATTATCAACATGGTAAGACTTGGGATCACCATGAATACACACCTCTAAATGGATGCTTAGTGCATAGCCAGAAATGCACTGAGAAAGATTTAATCGTGCTAGGGAGATGCACCCTGGAATACACAATTCCATAAGCAGGGAGCCTGGCCTGGATAAAAGGAGTACTGGTCGCTAGCACTTATCTCTGCTCCTGACCATGAATGCAATCAATCTGCCCTGCTGCTTCATGCTCCTGTCCCTCCTTCCCACCCTGATAGACCATACTCTCAAGCTGTGAATCAGAATAAACCTTTCTTTCTTCAAGTGGCTTTTGTTAGTTGTTTTGTCCCAGTAACAGGAAAATTAACTACTATAGATGTGGAATGAAAGTTCTGTAGGAGCAAAGAGACCAATCAATTCTGTTTGCAGAGAATCTGAACCGGTTTCACAGAAGAGAATTAACTGAGAATCACTGAAATATGAGTGCAGTTGTGAATAAGAATAAAAGACAGAGCATGATTAAAGCAAAAGTGTGAAACAGAGAAACGCATTTGGGGTTGTGAAACTATGCAACGCATGACCCTTCTAGCACAAATAAATTGAAAAGAGGGAAAGAAAAAGAAAGCAGGAAAGGAGAGTGACGTCACAATAAGGCAGTTAACCAATCTCTGGGCTCCGTAATTCAGTGCACTGTAGGTAGTAGAGAACCACTGTCAGTTTTTGATCCTGGATTAACATGGTCAGATCTATGCTCTAGAAAGATATCTGGGGTGTAAATTGAAGAACAAAGAGAGTGTCCAGTTGGGGATACATTCATTAATGAACTAGGTAAGCAACAAACAGGCCTGAACTATAGGTTTCACAGCTAACCCTAAGGAAAAGAAAGAACCAACACTCTAAGTCAGATGTGAAGAAACATGGTTTCATGAGGCTCCGGCAAGAAGTGTTGAGGGGAAGGAAGAAGCAGGATCTTTCCAGGCAGGCTTGTCCACTCAGAAGCAGAAGGTGAGTTAGAAACCTCAACCATCTAGAAGCTTGACTTCCAGAATGACTGAAAAGATACCACAGCAGAACAAAGGGAATCCTAGAAAAATTGCAAATCAACCTGGGAGCACAAAAAACAAAGCTGAACAGCCTGTATATTCAGTCAGCTAGTCAGTTAACTACCAGTTGATTGATTGGTTAATTAGTTTGTTTGTTCGTAGACTGGGGTCTCTGGTACTGAAGCCCTGAAACAAGTTCCCTGTCTGTTCCCAACGTCTCCATCAATCTAGACGTTTCCTGATTACTGTACAGAGCACGTGAACAGTTCCTACGCAAAGGAAAGTGCCTGGGACACAGCTAGGTTTGGAGGTATATCACCACTCCCTCCTCAGCCACATCAGAGCAAATTAGCAACATCCATCCATACAGCCACATGTCATCCAGTGTGAGACTTGTCTGGGGCCAAAGAGGTATAAACAGCCTGGCTTGTTCTGTCTGGTTCTTCTTCTTCTTCTTCTTCTTCTTCTTCTTCTTCTTCTTCTTCTTCTTCTTCTTCTTCTTCTTTTTAATGAAGTCTGGACAAAGGCAGCCTCAGTTACATATCTCCAAGATCTCCAGAATGTCCACACCCAAAGGCCACATCTCTTAAAGCCTCCCTAGCTCAGGATTCTCTAAGCCTTTTAAGGAACTTTAATTACACAAAAATCTCAGTCACTTGATTAATTTTCCATGTGCATAGAAACCTACATCAAACCATTCCATTCCATCAACCAAAAGCACTTTTCATAAGCTTGAATAGCTGCTGTCTTTTCAGTTCACCGCCTGCCCTTCTTCAAGTATATCTATCTTCTCTCTCTCTCTCTCTCTCTCTCTCTCTCTCTCTCTCTCTCTCTCTCTCTCTCTCTCTCTCTCTCTCTCTCTCCCTCTGTGTGTGTGTGTGTGTGTGTGTGTGTGTGTGTCTGTCTGTCTGTCTGTCTTTCTCTCGCTCTCAGCTTTAAGGTAAGAGTTTCTAAAAGAGGCTTTGAGGCTGTAGAGATGGCTCATCCAGTAAAGTTCTTGCCATGTAAATATAATAACCTCAGTTTGGATCCCAGCACCCATATAAAAGGTCTTGTGCTGAGGGGACTCCCCCATAACCCATAACGGGGAGATAGGTAGGCAGGTGGATCCCTGAAGCTCATTGGAAGCCAATTTAGCTAAGTGTTTTATTCCATGAGAAACTCTGTCTTAGAAAAAAAAAAAAAAGGTAGAGAATGGCCAAAGAAGTCACCTGATGTTGACCCATAGCCTGCACATACACACACACATACATACACACAAAGAAAGAGAGAGAGCTATTTCTCCTATTTCTGTCAAGCACACCAAAATCCATTCCATACCCTTGTGCTATCATCCTTCTGATGCTGAGCGCCTAACCTTCAGATGAGTTGGGAACCAGCACCCCACAGCTGGGGAGGCTGGCTCCACAGGCTTGGCTTTGGCAGAAGAAGCTAGTTTGTGCTTCTCAGGTGGCCTGTGTTATAATGGCCTCAGTGTCTGAGGATAATAAGCCAGTAAGGGGTTGAACAAAGAGTTACTTGTATGAACTGGGTCATATTTGCTGCTGTTGCTGCTACCTGGCTGCCTCTGGCATCAGACTGCTGATTTTTTCCTTCCATTCCCTTCTCTTTTCTCCCAAGACTGCTTTAGAGTTTCCTGAGACATTTCCTTCCAGATTTGTGCTATTCATGGTGTCAGGATGTCTCAGTCACATCGAAGACCTCCAAGAACCAGGACAATCATTAAAAGCTGCTCATAAGCAGTGCATGCTTAGTTTGTGTATGTGCCAGACATGTGTTTTTGTCGTGCAATGCTCACCAAAACCCTAATGTAAGTTCCATTCACAGCCAGACAAGTTCTCTAGAAGAGGAAACCAAGGCATACAGAGCTCCATTGACTGTTGTAGCTTGGCTCAGTTAGTAAATCATGGCTCCAGCTCAAAACTGCACTGCCAATGTCAGAATGTTGAGTTGCTAGTCCACTCCAGAGTTCACAGAGCTGTGTTCCTCCATCCCTTCATCAACTCTCAGACAGGGAAGGGAAACAGAATATTAGCCTCTCTCCTGTTGTTACTAAAATTCCCTAAACTTTGGTCAGGGTGCAGATTTGACAGACATGGCATTGAAAAGTTGAAAGGTTGGGTTATGATAATAGGAAGACTTAACCAAGAAAAGTCTTTCTCTGCACTTCACCCAAGACCCTCTAATTGCTCCTCCTCCTCATTTCTCCCTGATTATCTATCTAGTTTTCACAGCCACTTACCACCTTTCAATCTACATCTCTGCTGCTTTTCATGCTCCCCTTCCATCCAGGATGTCCTCCAATTCTGCATGTCCTCTGTAGCTTCCTATTGACACAGCCATGCAAAGAATCCCTGTAACTTCTACCTAGAAGAAAAGCCACCGCTGTTTCCCCAACCCCACCTCCATTTTCAGAAACAGAAAACAGAAGTTCAAATTCCCTTTCAGGTTTGCAGGCAAATTTGCACAATGCGGTGAATCCAAACCTCAGACTGCCACACAGTGAAAAAATACATATGTGATCTCTCTGCACGCCATCCTCCTTCCCTGCACACTCCTGGAGCCCTCAGAATCTCTGATGTGCTCTATGTTGTGAAAGCCAATGAAGCAACTGTGACTAGAGGTCTTTAATGGCCCCTAGGTGAGGGTTGAGGGAACCAGGTGATTAGAGGGCAAAGACTTACAACCCTAAGTATTCTCTCACCTCTCCCTACTTTTAAGCAGAGAAGATAAACTGGCATTTCCACTAATTGTTAACAGCCAGGGAGGCCTCCATAAAAACCTGGAAGACAAAAGGAGAATTCAGAAAGCTTCTGGAGATGCACATCTTAGCTCCATGGGGACAGAAACTTCTAAACTCAGGATTCTCTCAGCCTTCTTCCTATCTACATCCTTTACCATATCCTTTATACTGCTCTGATAGATGCACATGGTTCCCTGCACTCTATGAGTCATCATAGTGAGTGGTCAAGCCTCAAGAGTGCGTCAGTCAGAACCAGTGGCAACTTGTACCCACTATTGGCATTGGAGTGAGGGAAGGGCTCTTGCACTGAGCTCTTAACCTGTGGGTCTGATACTACCCTGGGGTAAATAGTGACAGAATTTAGTTAACCCATAAGATATTCAGTAGGTGTCAGAGAGTTGGTGAGTGTAGGAATGCCACCCATATCCAGTGCTACAAATGAAGTGCTGAGACTATTGCCTAATATAGAGAAAAAATTTTTCTACCACACAGATAAAATTCCTAACACCACCACCACTCTATCACTGCCATGCTTTCATATACTACTCATGGAAACATAACAAAGGACATTCTCTAACTTGACTTAAGATCCTTGCTGAATTTATACTACTCTAGTCCCTGGACACTGGTGTGCAATCTCTGAACACAGATTGCTGCAATGGTGGCCGGAGCCCTGGAACAAATCTTTCAGGGAGTTACAATGTTTCCAAGAAACGCCTTTCACCCAAAAGGCCATCACTGGACAGACTTTTCCAGCAATTCAAAAAGCTCCTACAAGTCCTCCAGTGTGCCAGGGCATACCTTCCTTCCCTTGGCAATTGTTTCTTAAAGTCATTTTTCAAAAATACATGTCACATTCCAAACACCATTCAAAATGTTTTAGCATGAATGATATGTGGTAACTCACTGGCTCCTCAATAATCTCAGCTCAAACCCTCCATCATCATTAAGAGAATTGAGCCAAAATAAGGTATCCTCTATTATATGAAGAGTCATATCCAGCTTTCATAGCTCAAAGCTTATCATCTGTATCACTTCACTCTATCCCTCCAAGTAGTCAAGCGAGTAAGATCCAAGACATTTGTCTGCCTTAAGATTGGCTCAGTTCCAAGTCGGTACCGTAGTAAAGGGAATAGGGACTATTTCTGACATGAACTCAATGGCAGGCTCTTTGACCTCCCCACCTTGCAAAGGAGGAGCAGCCCTGCTAGGCCACAGAGGATGACTTTGCAGCCAGTCCTGAAGACACCTGATAAACCAGGGTCAGAAGAAAGAGTAGGAGGTCCTCCCTTATCAGTGGACTTGGAAAGGGGCAGGGAGGGAGGGAGGGAGGGAGGGTTGGATTGGGAAGGAATGAAGGTGCGGGATACAGCTGAGATACAGAGTTAATAAAATGTAACTAATAATGATAGATAGATAGATAGATAGATAGATAGATAGATAGATAGATAGATAGATAGATAGATAGATAGATAGATAAAGATTATCTCAAACTCCCATTCATGTCCGGGGAAACTGCCCATTTTCTACTTAAAGTACTTGATCTTCTCAAGGTATCATTATCTCTTAAGTCTATGGGCACCATAGGCATCAATTTTTGTGCCTCCACTAAACTTTCTTTAATTTCCATCTTTGATTCTTTATTTCATAAATATTAATTTGTTTCCATCTTGCCACAGATTCATGAGGACTTCTAATCCCTTTTCTTGTTTCTTAAACTGCAATGTTCATCCACTGGTAGATCATGAAATCAATGTATGAGACACCAGGTCCATTTAACACTATAGCCAATCCCCAACCCCGTGTAGGAAAGTGGCTAGGGATGGATTATTTTCTCTTTTGCTCAATGAAATCTCACTTTATTTCTCATTTTATGATGACCAATTTGTTCATCATATTACTAGGAGAGTTAATTTGATGAAGTTGACTTTTTATTTCCATGATTTTCATTTTCCCTGTCAGCCAACCTAGAAAGACTTTGAGTTCCAACTACAAATTAATAAATACTTTTTAAAGAAAGGATATTATTGAACAGAACTTTTGAAAATTTTCTCAACAATTGTTATCTTTTCCCTGAAGTAGTGAAAATGTCCTTCAAATGAATTGCTTTATGAATAGAAGACAAATAAGGCTAAAGTTTTAAAAAGAAAAAAAGCAGAGGAATACATACAAGTTCAGCAGGAGGTAAAACTAAAAATATTGTATAAAATGCTGGAGCTAACCAATAAACTTGAACTTGATTTAAGTTTCATTCTAAAGAGTAAAGACATAAAAAGGCTTTGTCCACAGAGATTGATGTGCGTGCTTGCTTTTTGAACGTTTTTTAGAAATTCTATAGCTGTTATTAAAAAGTCTTATGTTACATACTGGGTAACAAAAAACAAGTAGGATACAAGAAGGATCTCCTAAAATAGTATTCTTTCTGTACATATGGATATAGGGTATGTGGTTTTCAATCATAAATCAGAAAACAAAGTTAAAACTCATCCCATTGCTAAAAATATGGTATCTGTGCACAAGACATCCAGACTAGTAAAGATTTGGGTATTGAACATAGAGCACTAATATTATGAAGTAAGTGATAGTTTTTGTCTATGTCTGTATGTCTGATTATATGATTCTTAGGGAATATACAATATGATTTATATCTAGTCATACAACTGAATCAGACTTTGTTACAAATTAAGAGAATGTATCATTAATTAATTTGAAATAAAATAGAAAAAATACAACTGGAAAACTATAGAATTACATGCTACTAATGATGCTAATTGTTGTATATTTCATATGTCTTGGGATATGAGCATCAGAAGTTCTACTCTGAAACCTCATAGACAAACAGAAGGACACAGTCTTATTAATGTTAATAAAGGAACCCAATTGAAATGAATAATTGCTGATAATATTTAATTGGATATTAGTGCTGGTTAAATCCACTAAATGTACTGAAGGATTCTAGCTGGTCCTAGCATGTCAAACATGGTGTACAGGTCTTAGCCTCTCCTCTTCTCTCTCTACTGCTAAACCATTAGATTGCATTCAAAAAAATAAAAAATAAAACCTAGCCACTAAGGTCTATTTCCTTATTTGTGCCTGACAAAAACTCCAAGGTTGAGCTAGCAAAACACCAAGGCCCAGTAAACAAAAGTCACTCTTTGGCTACACTGGCTAACATGTCTAATCAGTCCTTACCAACTCACCTTAGCACAGTCTCCTTTTCTCCCTAAGAACCACTCTCCCAGGGACACCAGCAGGGGCCTTTGCCCCATCCAAAAGCAGCCGCCTCTGGGGAAACAAATTTCCTTTGTGCTGAGAATTTGGTGCCTGGGTGTGCCAACTCAAAAGGCCCCTATGACATATCATCTCATAATTTACTGATAATTAAAATGGCAGTGTTAAGCAGATATAGAAATTCAGGAATGGGTATCACATCTTTCTAATTGCAAAGAATAATTGACAATTATTTCAAAGTTAATGTCTTTTTAAAAATTATAATTTTGTTTGTATTTTCAGAATTTTTTATTTTTGGATTTTGATTTTTTTCTTCACAATTTATTCATTATATAACCTGATTTATGCTCCCTCCCTCAACTGTCCCCAGTGAAATCCTCATTCCCTCTTTCCCCTATCCCCTTCCCCTAGTCCCCTGAAAAGTTCTCCACTATTGCCAGCTTTCTGTAACTTGTTAAGTTTCATCAGGACTTCCTGGATCCTCTTCCTCCTCTTCCTCCTCACATCACCAGGAGCAAGTGATCAAAGAGTACTGAGTTCATGATAGAGGCAGCCCCTGATCCTTTCACTCAGAGATCCACATGGAGACCGAGCTGCCAGTGAGCCACATCTGAGCAGGAGGTCTAGGTCCTCTCTATGCAGGGTCCTCCATTGGTGCATCGGTCTCTGCAGGACTGCCTGGACTCAGATCCTTTAGTTTTGTTGGTCTTTTTGTCAGGCTCCTGTCCCCTCCAACTCATTCTATTCCCACCCCTATCTTTCTCCATAAGACTCCGTGTGCTCTGCCCAAAATTTGACCCTGAGTCTCAGCATCTGCTTCAATCCCCTGTTGGGTGGACCCTTTCAGAGGACCCTCTATATTAGGCTCCCATCCTGTTCCCTCTCTTTTGCTGCTTCTGATGTCTATCCTGTTTGCCATTCTGAATGAGATTTAAGCATCCTCCCTGGGGTCCTCCTTAATGTTTAGTTTCTTTATGTCTGTCCTATGTTTTATGGCTAATACCCACCTATAAGTGAGTGTATACCAAGCTTGTCTTTCAGTTTATGGGTTACCTCACTCAAGATTATGTCTTCTAGTTCCATCCATTTGCCTGCAAATTTCATGATTTCCTGGTTTTAATAGTTGAGTAGTATTCCATTGTGTAGATGTACCACAATTTCTGTATCCATTTTCAGAATTTTTAAGTAAATCCAACACTGTAAAAAAATAAAACAATTTCAGAAGACTCCATTTAGTGAGTTTAAGTAATCTGTCCCAGTTTCTCCATGTTCCCAATATTGTTATAACATATCTGAAGACCATAATTCACAAACAGTACCCAATTAGAATCAAAATTATTGTCCTAACTTCTTGCAGCCCCATTTTCATTTTTTTAATTGAAAATAAATCTTTTTCTCACATAATATATTCTTGTTGTGGTTTCACCTCCCTCTACTCTTCTCAATTTCCCCATATCCCTTTCTGTCTCATTAGAAAACCAACCAGCTTCTAAAGGAAATAACAAAATATAGTAAGATAAATAAAAATATGACATCAGAGTTGATCAAGATAAACAAACAGAATTTAAAAAAAAAAAGATAGACAGAAAGAAAAGAGCCCAAGTAAAAGCACAAGAAACAGAGACCTTCACACACTTGGGAATCTCATAACAACACTAAATTGGAAGCCATAATATATATGCAGAGGACCTGGTGCAAATGTATGCAGGCCCTGTGCATGCTTCCTCAGTCTTTGTAAGTTCATATGAACTTTGATCATGTGATTTACAGGGCCTTGTTTTCTTCGTGTCCTCAATCCCCACCATCTCTGACATTCTTCTTGCTTCTCCTTTCAAGTGGTTCCCTTGAGGGATTTGATGGAAACATCCCATTTAGGGCTGTTTCAAGGTTTCTCACTCTACCTAATGTCTGGCTTCAGTTCTCTATATTTGTTCCCATCTGCCCAATCACCCTAGCACAGACTTCTGATGATGCTTCTCTGATGATGGTTGAGCAAGGCACTGACCTATGAATATAAAAGAATTATATTCATTATATAATTATATGTCATTAGAAGTTATTACATTGCTACTTTTTAAAACCAGTAGTATTTGGTTTTACCCTAGATCCCTGGGTTATCTAGTCTCTGGTTCTTAGTCATCCAAGCAGTGTTGAGTGTGGGTTCCGTCTCATGGAGTGGGCCTTAGGTCAGATCAGGTATTAGTTGGGTACTTCCACGAGTTTTGGGCCACCATTTCCCTAGCGTAACTTGCAAGCAGGACACCGTTGTAGACCAAAGGAATTTTGGCTGAATTGGTGTTTACACTTCTCTTTTGGTAGCATACAGAGTATGTTCTGTTACCAAAGATGCTACGATGTATTGGTAAACGGTTTATGTAAACACAAGCTCAACTAATCCATGTTCAATGAGCTGTGTAGGTGTTGTTTTCAGCAAAGGACATCCCCATTTTCTTAAGGTTTGACTTTTAAAAGAAATTGAAGCACTAAAGATAAATGCTTGAATTAGAAATTTATTTTCTTTTCCAAACACTGGTTCACTAAGTGAGCTTAACTTTGCATTTTCCAAGGAGAATAAACTATTTCAGTTTGGCCACTTTGTTTGGCCAATTATTACAGTTTGTAGTATAGAATAATTATAAATTCTGTTTGTGTTCATCATTTTGAATTAGGATTAAGTGAGAATTTCTACAGTTTAGTGGAATAATAATTGCTATTACCATTCACAGAAGTACATGTAGATGAGCTAAATTTTCAATGACAACCAGATGAAAAACAAAGAAAACATGTGCTTTAAAATGTACTGGATATTCCTGAAGCCTTGTCCAAGCAAATATATAAAATGGATTTATGAAGAATTAAGGTATCTCCATCTTTGTTTATCTTAAATTATGTAATTTCTACTTTTTGAGATTTTTTTTGCAATGAGTATTAAAAATAAGGCAGTAGAGAAGATTTATATTTTGTTTGAGGTTGGTCTAATGCTAATTACTGGCACTCAAGATCTGGTTATTCCCACCAGATACACCCATCCTTTTTGTGTAAACCTGCCTAAAACATACCTGATTGGTTCATTAAATTGTCTATATCTATGCAAGGCAGAATGGGGTAGGTGTGACTAGGTTCCCAGGCTTTTGAGGACTGAAGAATCACAAGAATCATGGAACAGATGGACCCAAAGAGAGGAAGAAGGAGGATACCATGATGGGTTTAGTGTAGAGAAAAAGCAACCTGGGTGAGGTGAAAGGACTCCAATAATGAATTGTATGCAAAGCCCCAGATAAAGAATAAAAGCAAGTACTATGGGAATGGGTATGGAAGGTAGATCAGATGCGAAAAATTAAGGAGGATGGCATTGGATGGGGTTTGAAAGGGAGGTTTTTGAAGCCCAAGGTAAATAAGGCAATTATAAATCTAACAGTTGTCTGTGTCTTATTATTTGTGATATCAGTTATATAATAACACTGTGATAATCTTAGGGCTAATAATAAACATTGTATAGCATTATATAGTTAAAAACATTATATTTGCTACAACAAATGGTGCCCAACTAATTTAAGTATCCACATCCTTTAAATCATACTTTATCATAATTTGGTGGGGAAATAAGCTCCCAGTGATACAACCCAAACTTAAAACCTAAAGCCTCCCAGGACAAATGCTGTCTCTTTAAGACAGACCCTTATACATGCCAACAAGCAAAAAGCACAGCCTACTACGGGCAGACCCAGACCAGGAGAAAAAGGAGCATGCAGACTTAACAAAACTGACTTCCAATACTGTCTTCTTCCAGGGAAGACACAAGCTTTGCTCTTTGCTGCTGCTGGCTGGCTTAGCTCTCACAGAGCAACAACAGTGGCCATGGCTAGAAAAGGCAGAACTGGAAGGCAGACAGACCTCGAGACAAAGCTCAGCCAAGAACTGTGTGTGAAGATTGTATAGCGAAGTTACACAGCAGGTTCATAAATCATGCCACGTGACTGGTTCCACATGGGAGAGTTTACTAAGGGAAGGGGGAAGTGGTCACAGACATGGTCTCTGGGTGGGATAGGAGAGAAAGACAGAGAGAAAGTAAGAGAGAGAGGAGGTGGTGCAAGTTCTCTTATAAGGTGACCCTGAGTATGTGCAGGTGGTTTCAGGTGGTCCATGGGTAGTCCATAGGTGGCCTCAGAGATGCCTGATATCCCGTTTGTCAGGTCCTTTGGGGCTGGCCATAGAGATGCCTGCTTATGGATCCCAACATTCCTCCCTTTTTTGTTTTATTAAAAAGTGAGGAGCTAAAAAGGGGGTGATGGTGGGGAAGGAATAGGGGCAAATTTTGTTCTTCAAGCTACTTCTTGCTGATTAGGGTCATTGTCATTCTCAGGGTCCCCACCATAAGGTTGACTGGAAGATCATTGTCATCCAGTTCTGTGGGCAGAGGTGGGTAATCCTGTAAGAGTAACTGATTAATGGTTTGGTTAGAGAAATTTTGCATTTGTTGCTAGAGGAATGTAGAGAAAAAGTTAATAAAGCAGGGTGAAAAAAGCAAAAGCAGAAAGATAAGCAGAAGAGGTGTGAGGAAGGGCAGAATCAATTTCCATATAGGGTTCTTGAAGGCCCAAGAGCTAGGGGCCTAAAGCTGTTCCCTTCACTTTTGTAGATTTGTCTGGAGTTATTGGATTTTGTCTTTTACTATACTTGACTGGTTGATATAAAAACAGCATTCCTCCCGGAGGAAGATGCAAAGGCCGCCTTCTTTAGCTGTGAGGAGAGCCAATCCTCATTGGTTTTGAAGTACTCGCTGCCAACCAGTCGATCTGTCCTTGGAGGGTTAGTATTCTCTGAGTCACTTGCTGGAGGTCCTGGATGAACTGGGAAAAATGCTGATAATACAAAGTTAGTGAAGTGGCTGGATCTACTCACTAGTCCCAACAGCTGCTGTGATTCCTGCAACAGCCAAGAGAGGCAAGATTTGAACTGGCCTCTTATCCTGCCGGGCAGCTATTGAGTCCACGACTGGGATTGGTAGGGGCTTCTTTTCATTTATTACCCCTAGCTCAGGGAAGAGGAGCACCAGTGTGCAAACTCCTGACCAACCAGCAGGCAGACGATGGTAGTGAGAGAGCAAGAACAGAACTAAGGTCATCTTGCTTTTCAGACACCATTTTGAATGGCTTTGTCCTTGAGGTGACCCAAGTTCCCCCACCTCAGTTCCAGGAACTTGGCAAGTAAAAAAACCCACAGAAGGAACTTGGCAAGTGAAAAATCACAAGAGGAACTTGGCAAGAATAATTAGGCCCTGCACCTGGGGCCAACCAATGAAATAAAAGTATACCCACTTGCTGAGGTCAGAATGTTTTCTTTAGATATCCTGTTTCCCCCTTGTGGTTTAGTCAACTGGCCCAGACCAATCAGCTTACAGATCCCCTCACTTGCTAAACCTTCACCCAATCCTTTAACGCCAAGGCTTGGAATTCCCTGCTTGTGGTTTTCCCCTTTAAAAACTATGAGGCTTGGGGATGCTCTTTCTGAATGGCTGCATCAGGGATGATTGACAGCTGGAGCTTGAACTTGAATAAAGACCCTCTTGTGTTTGAATCAGACTTGTGTTCCTGGGGGGTCTCGTGATCTGGGCATAACAGTAAACCTTGCTACCACAAAGAATCGAGGTAGTATTAGCAGTAGGGCATTGGGGTTGAGATGAGGTATCAAGGATTATAGTTTTATTACAGTCTAAAGAATTTAGCATTCCTACAGAATATGTCCCGGATGACTTAAAACAGCTCGCCACACCAAAGAGGGTGATATGAAAAAGGTAAGGGAATGTGGCAACATCAGAGTGAGTACAGTTAGTGAATGTAAAAGTAAGGTTACTTGACAGAGTCACTGGAGAAGCTGTCAGCAGTAGATCTGAGTTGGTTCCAGGTGGGACATATAGCCAACAAGCTCTAAAATGGCCTGGTTGAGTCACATTAAGGAGCTTGTACATCGAGATCAAAGTCTGAAGTAGGAGACGAAGTGACAGGTTTGTATTATTTAGGAGAAGGGATGTCAGAGAGGCACCTTAGAGGAGTGTTTATTACCTTCTCTATGTCTCCTATCCCCAGGGATTGGGTAATTGGGACTTATTTTCTCTGGATATGGATGGTACTTATCAGTAAATTAGGTGTATAGCGGTGGTAGAGATTTCCAACAATGCCTGTTTCCCATCTGCGATCCCAAGAGTCTCAGATGTATAAGAGGAGTCTTTTTACACAGGTGAAGGAGCTTCTTCTGTGCTGGTACGTGGATTTGGCAAGACCAGTATGGGCAGCCTCCATACCTGTCCTGCCATTTTTTTTTTTTGCAAAAATCTTTTGTTTGATCAAAGATGAAGCAAACAAAAATTCTATCAAATAAGAGAGGAGGGATAGATGTAGGAGTGATGGGTATTACAATGGGTTCCTGACAGCCTCCCATAGATGAATTTCCCGACCCTATTTAAAGAAACTGTTTATCATCAATGATGTTTTCTTGAACCTCAAATCTCCATATGTAGGGATTGCCTTGGACAGAAACAGGCATGAGAGAGGGGAAGAAAAGTACATCTCCAATCCAGTAGGGTCAAACACAGCTGCTGTAGTGAGGCCTCGTTTCTCTGGAACTAGAGGCAAGGTGGTTGATCTTGGCATCTTCTTGAGCTTGTGGGAGCAGGGTCCGGTTGTAGGGGGCATTATCTTGAAGATGGGGGTAAAAGGCTTGAGGTAAGATAGATGAATCCAGTGAGAGAAGCCCTCAAGCTTAGCATCTGTGGGGTTCACAAGAATCACCTTGAAATGGCCCTGCCATTTAGGAGAAACAGATGAGGGGCTTTGGTCTGGAGGAGAGAGAAGGACCTGGTATCCGATGTTACTAGGAGATGGACAGGGGTTAGTGTGTGGCCATGGTAAACAGTGGTAAGTAAAGTTCCATAGAAGAGAATGGAGATGACAGAGTAAGGCAGTAAGTAGGTGGCCAGGAAGAGGAGAGGACTTAGCTGAAAGACCAGGAGCTAGGACTGGTCACCCATACATGAGTTCAAAGGGCAAGATGGACAGAGGTTTTAGGGGGAGAGCTTGTAGCCTGAAAATGGTCAGAGGGTGGAATTTTACCAATCGAGGTGAAGCCCTTGTGATAGTTTAACAAGAGTATTTTTTAAGGATCGGTTTGTTTGTTCTATCTTTCCTGAGGACTGGGGATGGTATGGGATATGAAAATACCCCATTAAGGGCTTTAGATAAGGTCTGGGAAACCTGAGAAGTGAACTCAGGACCATTGTCTGACTGGAAGGAGATGGAGATTCCAAAATGTGGGATAATCTCATGGAGAAGGAGATTAAAAAAAAAAACTCTCTGAGCTCTTTTGTTAGTAGTGGGGAATGCCACCACCCATCCTGAGAACATGTCCACCAAGGACAAGAGGTACCAGACAAGTTTGACTGCTGGCATGTCAGTAAAATCAAGTTGCCAGTCAGTCCCAGGGAGAGAGCCTCTAGCCTGGTGGGTAGGAAAGGGGGGACTATGTTATCCTGAGTTAGGATCTGAAGTCTGGCAAATCTTACAAGAGGCGTCAATAGTCTTTAGGAAACTCAGGTCTTCAGGGGTGAGCTGCAGGTGGGTCTTGACAAAGTTAGACAAGGCTCGACTATTAGGATGAAAGAGCTGATGTAGATAGGACAGAATCTGGTGAGTGTCAGGAGAGGGCAGGGGAGTTGTGGGTTGTAGTGTAAGAATGTCTTGTGGTGCATAAGACGAGTCTAGGTCTTTAAGGGCTGCAGCCTTAGCTGCCTAGTCAGCGCAGTTATTTCCTTTGGAAGCAATGGAATTGTCTGTCTGGCGGGACCGGCAGTGGACTATTCCGATGGTTATGGGAAGGTGGGAGACTTCTAGCATGGCCAAAATTTGGCCTGCACTGGATACAGATCTTCCCTTTGCTGAAAGTAACCCACACTCTCTCCAGAAGGCAGCATGGGACAGAAGAATATGAAAGGCATATTTAGAGTCTGTGTAGATGTTAAGGGATTGTCCCTGGGCCAATTGGAAGGTGCTGGTAAGAGCTATTAGTTCAGCCTATTGGTTAGTGGTATGGGCAGGGAGGGCTTGTGCCTCAACCACCTAAGTATCTGACACTATGGCATAGGCCACTTTTTTATCTCCCGTGTGTACAAAGGAGCTGGCATCTGTATACCGGGTACAGATGGCCTGAGGCAATGTGCCCTCCTATGTGTGACGGGTGGGGCAATAGTTCCTCCAAAGTTTCAATGCAAGAATGAGATGGGGAGTCAGAGTTAGGTCAAGGAAGAAGGTTTGAAATATTAAGAAGTGGGCATGGTTGGAAAGTAAGAGTCTTCTATTAGGCCATTTGGAGGGAAAAGAACCCTAAAGGGAGGTAGAGCCTTTACATACTAAAAGGTGAGACAGATTGTGAGAAGAGAAGACAGTAATAGGTGACCCAAAAGTTAGCTTTTTGTACTCTTGAATAAGGAGTTCTGCAGCCACTAAGGCACTAATGCAGGGTGTCAGGTTTAATTTTTTTGTGTATGTAGATATCCTACAGGTACAAAGGAGGGTCCCAATTGGTGACCCAGGACTCCAAGGGCATATCCCTCTTTTTCTATTTCATAGAGGGAGAAGGGATGAGTTAAGTCTGGGAGATGTAGGACTGGGGCTTCAAGAAGAGCCTCTTGGAGCCTCTGAAAGGGCTTAGTAATGGGCTTGAGAACAGGTTCATGCAAGGGGCCAAAGACTGCCTCATATAAGGGGTGGGCAAGAAGGGAAAAGAAGGGACCCAGGAGAAGCTGGAGGTCTTGAACCAGGTGATAGGTTCCATTGGGCTTTGTAACTGCAAGTATAGCGGTGTTAAAAGGAGAAGAAGAAGAGGAGTTTCTTCATAGAAGGTCAGCAATAATAAGCTTAAGTCCCAGAGACTCTCGAGAGGAAGTGGGTATTGAGCTTGGGTGATAAACCAGGTGGGATCCTGTAGCCAAATGACCACAGGGGAATGGTGCCTAGTGACAGAGGAGTTTTGGACATCCCAGACTTGTGAGTCCACTTGAGAGGCTGGTAAAGGAAGTGACGTGTCACAACTGGTAGATAGGGTAGCTAGGAGAAGGAGGAGAGAGCATGCTGGTGAGCTTGGGGTCAGGCTTATGGGTAGAGTAAAAGAGACAGAAGCTCCCACTTTGGCTAAAAAGTCCCTTCCCAGTATGGGGACTGGGCAGGTTGGCATCACTAAAAAGGAATGTGTCAAGGGAACACCCCTGAAAATACAATTGAGTGGTGGAGTCTGGCAAGGCTGGAAAGGCTGTCCCTCTACCCCAACAATAGAGGAACTAGGAGAGGTTGGTCCCCAGTACTCCATCAGGACTGAGTAAGTAGCTCCGGTGTCCACAAGGAAAGAGATGGGCCTCACTGATACCATGATGATTACCCGAGGTTCCCTGCTAGTGATGGCAGTGGTCAGGTCAAGGGAACCCAGGCACCTTCAGTCATCCATATCCAGGCCTAGGATACTGCCCGGAGGGCAATCTAGGAGTGATGGCCCCATATCATGGGAGAAACAGTGGCAGTCATCACACCAATGTCCCTCTTGGTGGCATTTTGGACATGGCCCCAGTGGCTTGTGGGGGTTAGGACTAAACTGGGCCCAGTTGACTTTCTTGTCCACATTTGAAACAAGGACACCATTGTCCTCATGCCTTAGGAGACAAGAGAGGCTGAGTAGTCGCTGAAGCCAGTCAGATGGCCTTGGCCAGCATTTGGTATTTTTGCTTATGGGCTTTCTCATCTCTCCTATGGTACACCTTAAAGGCCAGTACTAAGACTTCTGCCTATAGAGTCAGAGGTCCCCTCTCCAAGTGCTTAAGCTTAACCCTGATGTCAGGGTAATTCTGGGAGAAAAAAGAAAAAAAGAAAGGTCATCAGGAGTTGTCTACTCTGCACTTTCGGGAGTCTAGTTTAGTATGTTGTAAGAGGGTCCTTGTAAGACACTCTAGGAATAGATATGGGTTTTCATTCTTGTCCTAAAGGACCTCCTGGAGCATCTCATAATTAACTAGCTTAAGGGCAGCCTTGCAGAGACCAGTCAGGAAGCAGGTCATGAACTGAGCTCTAGCTCCAATGCCTTCCAGTGTCCTGGTTGGACACTGTAACAGCCCCAACCAGGTGTGTGCTGTGTTTGTTTGGTGAACCCCATCTACATGCATTCTAGCCTGTTCCCAAACTCGTTCCCATTATATATATATATATATATATATATATATATATATATGTATGTATGTATAAAATGGAAGGTAAGACTATAAGATTGAGTAAGATATTGAAATTCTTTAAGGAAAGTAGAAGGATTAGAGGTATAGGATCCTAATCTCTTTTCTACTTGAGAAAGTTCAGTTAATGAGAAGGGAACATGCATCCTAACTAAGCCAGCCATGCTGGCCACCTCTTGCAAGGGGAGAATTGAGCCTGGTTTACACTGAGTAGAAGAAGAAGGTGGCTTTGTTACAGAGCAAGAGCAGGTAGCAGAGAGCTAATAGCTGTTGGTGGGGTGAAAGTGGGTGCCAAAGTAGGACAACCAGGAAGGCCTTTTGCTGGGGAGGGGAATAAGGGTGCTGGAGAAACCAAAGAAGGCAGCATAGGAGGAGGGGAAAGTGGAGGGGGGTGGTGAGAACAGCAACATGGAGAAGGTGCAGCTTCATCCGCAGGGTCAACCTCATTCAACTCTTGAGGTTGAGACTTTATAGCTAGAAGAAGTTGGGTAGGAGAACAGGATGAACAGAGAAAAGGTTTAAAGTGGAGAAGAGAGAAAGCTTGAACATAAGATACCTCCTTCCATTTACCAGATCGCTGACAGTAATTAAAAAGATCCCATAAAATATTGGGATTTAATGGGCCATTAACTGGCCAATTTAAACCATTAACTAAGGAATGTTTAGGAAAAGTTTTATTAGAGGTGTATGAGCTTTAAAATTCTCCAGAAGACATCCCAGTGGGGATGCAGGAGGAACAGACGAAGGGGCAGTTCCCATTGGGAGGATAGGAGTCAGTGACCTTCCAGAGGCATTCCAAGGGCAAGGTTTGGCTCAGTAGAGTAGTATGATACAACCTGATCCAACAGCTCATCAGCATTGGCCAGAGACCAAGGGCACAGCTGCCTGTAGTAGCTAGTGCTAGGATTTACCTAGCAGTGGGATTTTTGTAGATGAGTGGGGGAAGGAGGGGCAAAACAGTGCTAGTAGGGGGAAAAATCTCACCCAAGGGAAAGAGAAGCCCTAAATGGAGGTCAGCAAAAAATGTCAACTGTGGCCAGTGAAGGCTGTGGTTGGGGGTTCCACCCTCTCAAAAGGCACCAGGAAGTTGCTGGACCCTCAATGGTCAATCTTCCCCTACGAAGAGAGACATTTATGCTGACCAATGAAGAGAACTCACCAATCCAGCTGTTGCTGCATGTAGGAGGCAGTGATCTGATTGCCAAAAAGTGGGTCACAGGAGGATTTGAAATCAAATAGGTTTCCAGCAGCTCCGGTGGCGGCACTGGCGCCAAGAGCAACCACCATGCGGTGTGGCCGCGAAAGTGCCTATTTGGGCAATGCACCAATGTTACGATTGTGCAGCAAAGTTACACGGCGGGTTTATAAATCACGCCACACGACTGTTCCATGGAGGGTTTTATTAAGGGAAGGGGGAGGAGTGAGAAGGGTCAGGGAGGAGGCGGTGCGAGTTCTCCTATAAGGTGACCCAGAGCATGTGTGGGTGGTTTCAGGTGGTCTGCTTAATAATATGTTATGTCCTTTCTGATCCAGTGGTTGGATTGACATCAATTTTAGGTTTATGTAAGGAGAAATTATGTCACACTGCTCTAAAAAGGCCAGCCAATCTCCTCAGAGCATTTTGGCTTAAGAGATGTGTTCTGTTGGCCAATGTAATGACCCAAAATTAGGCTGGGAGACAAACATGCAAACTACATGCCTCCCATGTCAAAAAAAAAAAACAAAAAAAAAACCTTTTAAATGCTGACCAAATTAAGGTGTCACAGTGCTTTGGCAGCTGGCTTAGCCTTTCGAATGTGAGGCATGTTCATGGGGGACAGATGTTGGCCATGCCTGATGCAAAAAGACACAGGAGTCTTACAGGTGGCAAAGTACACACCAGCCGAGTTAAGTCCTAAGAACTCAAAAATTACAATTTATATGTTTAAAAGGTGAAACTGTCGATCCCATTTCAAAAAGGGGGCAAGCCAAAGATAGCCGCAACTGATGTAAACACCCAGGATGCCTGGGGTATGCTTAAATTCTAAAGGTAAAAGGGAGTTTATATATAACGTTATAACATTTGGTTATAAAGGCATAAACATCCATCCCATATTAAAATAAAAGATGGTGGGGGCAAGCCAAACAATAGCCACAATCAATGTAAAACCCCAGATACAAGATGCCTAGGGTACGGCTAAAGGTAAAAGGGAATTTATATAAAGTTTGGCTAGAAACGCATAACTGCCCATTTGATATATTAAAAGGGATAGGACAAAAATAGATGCAACATATAAAAATCCTAGGCCTAACCCTCTAAGCAGGTACATGATGCCTAGGGTATGCTTAAACTCTAAATTAAAAAAAAAGAGTTTATATAAAGTTTACTGAAAACATGCCGTCTGTATTGCTCAAGGCACCGTCTTGGCTCTCTAAACGGAGACTTTCTCTCTGGAGACAGGTAATGGCTTGGTCTAATATAACAGACACCCAAGAGCCCAGAGAAGATATTTAGGTCTGTACAACCTTGTTTTGATTTCAACATGATAATGATTATATATTCAAAAATAATAGTAACTTAATATTGCTGATCCCACTACATGGGAACAGCTCTGCAACTGACTGAGACATGGATGTCTATGCAGAGCCAATAATTCTTGTTGGCTACAGAATCCCCACAGCATATACATGCCATCTTTTCATATGGCATGAATATTTACAGATGTCTTTCTTCTGCTCATACAAAGAGCAGAGAGTCATCTTTATTGATCTATGCATCCTGCACATTTCCTGCATTTAAAATTTTAGGACTGTATAATGATTATGAGAAATTTCCTTTGGTCTCCCAAACAGGATTTCTATGTGTCCAAAAATCAGCTAGAAGAAAACCTACCCAATACCCCTAAACAGAAATTATAAGTCATTCTCATGGATTTCTTCTAGCTGATTTTTGTACACATAGAAATCCTGTTTGGGAGACAAAAGGAAATTTCTGGGGCTTTGGATGTTTATTGTCATTGGGAGTTGGTTATAAGATATTAATAGTAACATTTAGAGAGAAAACAAGGTTAGACTAAGGGATTTTTCTCTTTTCCTTTTTCTTTTCTCTATCTTTCTTTCTTAGATAAGGGGAGAGTTGAAAAGAAAAGGGAATACAGAGATATCTTAAAGAAATAAGGTAGGTTATTGAATCGACTGCTCAACTTAAGGCTTTATTTGTTATTCTCAAATAAAGTTAATTCTAACTCATTGGTATAAAATTTTGCATACTGATACAAAAATTCTTTAATTCTGATACATTAGTATAGAATTCAAATTTAAGATTATCTCTGATACATGCACGAATATAAATATGTATATTTTATTCTGATATGAGATACTGTACCCATACAACTCATTTACAAATACAAGGTTTACTTCCAATACTTTTAAAACTGCTAATGCAAACAGTTTAGGATTTTAGCTAATACAAGTTTCTTGTTAATTAATTAACTCATGATCATGTCAGATACTAGCCTAATTTATCAAAGAAATATATCTCCTAGGTTTAACAGATAGATATGATTCTATAGATAAATAGATTATATAAAGATAGGCAAGTCTTCAGAAACATCAGAGACCCACAGAATATGGCATTTTAAAATGTTTTTATTATTTTGAGGATTCTTTGACAATGAGACATGTCATCTTCTGGTAGCACCCAACCTTCCTCAAAAAAGATGATGAGTATCAAAAAAAACCTCCAGACAGAGATGGCTTCAAATGTGGCAAATCAGTCACCCAGACAAAAATAAAATGCCCTCATTTTATGACAGACAGAATTCTACCTAAAATGGGCAAGCTCAAAAGCAGGCCAAGTTGACTTCTAAACTCCGCCAAGACAGAGTAAGCAAGTCCTTAATAGTTTCTGCTTCACATATATGTCTGTCAAATATACTGAGCCAGAAGGCTGAAGATGATGCTCCAACATTATAGAGAGTTTTGTGTGGCTGCTCAGGCAGTAAACTGTCTCTATCATTTCCTGTACCTTAGAAGCTGCTAGCATGCACATCCTACTTACTCAAGTAATTAATTTTATTCATTCTCAAGGCTCTGATGGGGTTGAAGACCAAATAGTGATAATATTAGCTTAGTCGCTTAGAAATTAAAAAGGTGTGTCAGGTCTAGATAGATGTTTTTAGGCTGAAGATGCAAACTATAAAAATAACGTAGGTACAAAACCTTTGGCCTTTATAGAATATATATATTCTTCAAAATTGCCAAATACATTTAGACTAGATTTTATATATATGTATGTAATATTTTATATTTATATATCTGTAACATTATATATAATATATTATATTTATAAAATATATAATGTACATATTATATAAAATATATAATTATATATATAATCTTCCCTATTTGTTTTTAAAAATTGTTTCATAATTATACTTATTGTATACAAAATGGCCTTTTATTTAGGCAGAAAAGGGGAATGTTTGAGGTTGGTCTAATGATAATTACTGGCCCTCAAGATTTAGTTCCTGCCCACCAGATACACTCATCCTTGTTTGTGTAAACCTGCCCTAAAACATTATACCTGATTTATTGACTAAATGGCCTATGCCTGGGCAGGGCAGAATGGGGTTGGTGTGGTAAGATTCCTGGGCTTTGGAGGATCAAAGAATTATGAGAATCATGGGAGACAATCAGATGGGAAGAGGGGAAAAATGATGAATTAGCCTGGAGGAAAAAACCATGTGGGGCCCAGAAAAAGGACTCCAATTATGGCATGAAAAGGCCCAGATGAAAAATAAAAGCAAGTACCATGGCATTATGTATGGAGGTAGACCAGATGAGGAAGATTAGGGTGGATGGCATTAGATGGGGGCTGGAAGATGGATGGTGAGGTTATTGAGACAGTGTAAGGAAAATATCTGCCCACCCCAAGGTAAATAAGGCAATTATAAATCTAACAGTTGTGTGTGTCTTCTTACTTAGGATGGCAAGTAATATAATTGCACAGTGATAATCTTAGGGACAATAATAAATCTTATATAGCCCAATGCTCATTTATTTTATATTTGCTACAACAATATTCATAGATTAGTGCATCTCTCAATCCTCAACAGAGAAGCTTCTTTTTGCAATAGATGGTGATTAGTACAGAGTCCCACAATGAAACAAGAGACTGGAGAGTGCTCAGCTCTAAATTGGACACCTTATCCTACCTTTGTCCGCCTCCCCAGGGTGGTGCTCAGAAAGATTGTTACAGCCAAAGGGAGTAAATATTTGCAACAAAACAGTGGTTTTCCCAACAGAACAATGCTGTATTACACATAAATTCATAGCAATCACATATGCAGTGGGGAACCTATTTATTACTGTTTTTTTCTAAATGGACAGGTTGCCAAAATGCCTCCCAAATATTCATGTTTATACATAAAAAGTAATATTTCTTTCAGCCTTCTTCAGAGAGGCCTATAAATGCTACTGGTGATGGTTAATGTAGAGACATATAACTGGTCAAAGTACCAAGAATAAGTGATGGTAGCATTCATGACCCTAAACAGGACATCTATATCACTCCTTCCAAGACTCAGTGAATATCACAGAAAAGAATGTAGGAACCAGAGGTTGGGGAGGTCTGCTGCAAAAGATGTCTTCTTGGCATAACATGGCCATTGCACTCATGAACTTGCCGTAGCTGTGATTATCTGCACAAGATCTACACAAAATTGGAGCAGGCGATTTCATCATGGCCAAGAAGGGACTCATGAAGGACTACTGTCATAGGTAAACAGTAGTCTACAGATACACACAAAACCATGAAATTAGCAAAGGGACTTGTGAAAAAGAATTTCAGTGAGAGAAGAATGGAGAATGAAAGAGTGTGATAAAGATGAAAATGACTAAAATTCACTAGGAAACTCTTGAACAAATAAATATTAATTTAGTTTTAAGAAAGGAAGAAAGAAAAGGTTCCTGGAGTCATAATGCCCTTATTGAAAAATAAAGTTGTCAGCCTCCAGAATCTAGAGGCCTATTAGACAGTCTTAAAAGCAGAGTTGAATAATAAAAAACAGAAAATGAGTGTGTACCTAAAGAAGAGAAGAGGCTCAAGAAGAGCCCCAGTCTGGTCCAACTGCTAGAGATCCAAAAGAGAGGGGTCCAGTAAGTGAAACTAGAAAAGAATGGGCAGTGAGGTAAGGAGGAAGCCAGACAGAATGGGCATTCCAAGTACTAAGAGAAAGGTTCCTAAAAACTCTTTTCTTGGGAGGATGACTTCTACTGAAATGTTGAGATAAGAACTCAGGGTTTCTTACTAGGTGACTAATGTAGGAGTTTAGATGGAGTAATGGGAAACAAAGCCTGATGGGAATGCATTAAGCAGAAAACACTATTTAAAGTAAGGAACAGAGAGAGCCAGTAGAGATAGCTATTATAAGAAGATTGCCCATAACGGTAAGAACAAAATTGGCCTGGGCAAGATGTAAGGTTAAAAAACAGGAGACACTGCAGTACACTTACATGTCACTAAAATGAAATGAAAATATGAGAAATACAGGAGAAAGCAAGGTGGATTACAAGAGGAAACTCCTTGAATGGGTAAGAGTGGCTGTGACCCTGTGCACAGGTGGAAAGTCAGCCTTAGGTAGGAGCAGGAACTTCTACTTAAGCAACAAAGAGAGGTCTGTCACAGGCGTGGGAGCCAGCAGTGTTAGAAAGGCCCACTGAAGTTCTCTTTAAATTACTTTCATTCTCTCCATGAAGTGAGGAACAAGGCTGTCAGTGGCAGAGGCAAAATGCTGGTGGTCTAAAGCAGAGAAAGCAGGACTGAGGTGGAAGCTCAGAAATGAATGGCCGAAGTGAGTGAAGCAGCTCCCATCATGACTGAGAGCCACTTCAGGTTGGATTTAGCTATGGTTGGAGTTTACCAGCCTTAAAGAAGAGAGATAAACAAGGAGGTCCACTGGAATGAAGCAAAACGCACAGAGCAGCTCATGAAGTCTTTCTCTCTCACCTGCAGAAAGAGAAAGAAGGAAGTGAAAGAAATAACATAGGTTAGAGCTCAGAGAGGAACTAAAGAGTTATCGAAGTTGGGATGCCAGGGGAATGGGATAGTTGAAGGAGAGAATGGTGGGAAAACATGTAATTGAACTGGCAACTTTAAGCTAGAAAAAGAATGAGTGGTACAAAATCTATTGTGCATCCATGGAATAAAAGGTTGTTCTGGGTGGTGACAAGTGTTAGATCAATCATCTATATGGCTATTCAAAATACAGAAAATGACGAGAAGAGTGGTGCTAGAAATACTAAAATGCATGTACTAAAATCATCAATAAAGGAGTAGATGTGGAGAAAGAAGATAAATGAAGCAAATGGATATGAGAGAGCCCTATACGACCAGAGCTCCAGAGAAGTGGGAAGAACAAAGGCCTGAAAGGCACCATGGAGAAGCAAGGACTTTACCTGTCTCCATTCTCAAGACAGGAAAAAGATAGGAGAGGCAAAAGGTCCACACCATTTGAGTGGGATGCAAGAAGATAAAGAAAATGTTCAGAATGGAGAGTTTTAAAGGGCTGAGGAGAATCAGAAAGAGACTTATAGAAGAAAGGGTCAGTGACACAGAATAGACAAGGATGTTGAGTTGCTCAGGGAAACCAAGACAAGCTAGCTAGGCTGTAGAGAGAGCATGATGGGAAATCAGTCTTAATGGATGTTTATCTGTAATCATCACCACTTTAGCAACTGTTCTGGAAATGTGAGGGAGAGAAAACAAAGACCTTGCAGATATATCTGACTTAGAAGTTGCCCTTCCAGATTTCTCTCTGTGATCCATGCCCCAGCTTTCTGACTAGGTTGATTCAGTGCAATTCTCCAAACATACCATTGCTTGGACCAATTTCTGAGCATTTCTCTACTAGTGCACTGTACCTCTTTAAATACCCATAAAATAAACAGGCAATAGAAATAAATATTAGCGAGATCATTCTGGTTGTATTCTGCCAAACTTGACCCAATACTGAAGGTTTTCACAGCATGAAAAATAATTATCTGGTCTTTATTTTCGGTGAAAAAAAACAAGCCCCATGGGAGAAAATGTGAAATGAGGAAGTTTAACAAGAGCTGGAGACGTACTTTTTATTTCTCTAAAGAATGTTAAGATTGTTCCACATTATGTTCATCTCCACTTCCTTATCCCTTAAGTGATCCTTGTTTAAGGTTTAGAATGCCTTCATTCTTGTGTAAGATGGCTTCATTCTCATGCAAGCTTGACGAAGTCTGTTTCAGATGCTGTCTCCTCTGATAAGAACTTTCAGATCAGCCTCTTCCCTCCTGCTGGGTTAGCTGTTCCAACAGGTTACCTGTTACTCTGCAGTTTTTTTACTATCTGCCCTTTTGAGTTGACTTGGTCTTGCCTCCCTCCTTTTATGAGCTCAAAATCATTCAATCCTTCACTGTCTCACCACACTAAATTTGCTGGCTCCTTTTGCTGATTACAAACCACTGCCCATTAGCCCTCCCTGTCCCCTTATTTGAGGTGGGTCCCCTCCCATTGCTTTCCAATAAGCTCTTATCTAAACTGAACACTATTTCCTGCTTCCCCTTCCAGGAAACACACAGCCAAACTGCTGGGGGTGGGGTTCCCTCCTTTCTCCCCACCCCCACTTCAGCAAACACACTTCCTATCTCACCAAATAACCGAGAGAAAGCTGCCACATAGAAATGAGAAGAATTGTAGCCATTCTATCTTCTGACAACCAAACTGTATTTTTCTTATTGAGTTTTACTTTTTACTTTTTCAGCATCACTAACTGAAAACAGCAGGTCACTGCTCACTGTTAAAACTAAGTCCCGTGTCCCTGAGTACAATATCAGCATATCATAGAAGTTGAGCAGGCTGCTAGGGCAAGAAGCCAAGCTGCTGCTGTCAGCTCAGGCTGGGGGCAAAGAGATATTTCTGATATTTCTCCCTGTGGGACCAGATCCTGTGGCAACTCTGCCAGCTTCAGACCTCCTGAAGTCAAGACCTGAGATGTGTTTGGAGTCCAAAGACAGAAAGAGCCTTCTAGGATTAGATGTCTCCCTTCCTGTTCAGCACAGAGCATGAAGTACCTTCTCAAAGTGTTCAAGTCAGGGCTCTCTGCTGCTGGTAAACCTTTCAAGTATTTGTATTGCTTATACGACAAAACCTAAACTTCCTGACGAAGACCAAAGGCTGTGAGTGGCTTGGACCCTGATGGTCAATACGATCTCACTGTATACACGCTGAGGACGCCATAAACAGCGTCATTTTCCCTTGCCCATGCTTTGGCCAATAACGAAATAAGAAAGGAGTCCAACAGCAGAGAGGAGAGTCTGATTTGTGCTCACGGCAGGTTGAAGAACTACGGCTTCAGTCTTCTATCATCCAAACTGCATTTTCTCTCTGATGTCTTTTCACTTTGTACATCTGAGTCCAGAACTTGACAGACTGCTTTCCCCCAGGAAAAGAAATGCTGACCTAGATAAAGATAGCCTTCATGTGGTCAGAGCCTCCCCCAGAAGACCAAAGGATTCAAGCTTACTGCATGGTGCTCCTTCCTCAAGAGAAACAGAAGATGCTGGATTTTACCTATCAACTATAAATGCACTCATGGTCCTCTCAAAAGTAGATAAATGACTGGTAAAAAAAAAAAAAAAAGAGGCCACAACAAACTTCAACACAAGACAAAGAGTCAGAAGGCCTTCCTTACCAGCCCTCACTCAGTTTTTACTTATGGCCATACCTCCTCCTTCAGTAACTCCTTCCTATCACAGACCAGTAAAGACAATACTGGCTGGAATGGTCTTCCCTCACTCTTGGGCTAGTTCATTCTACTCATCCCTCAGTTCTTGTGTAGAATATTTTCCTACCCTTTCCACTAAGACTCAATTTCTCATGAATCTCTCCTAAAAAGACTTGTCATAGTTGTACCTCAAAAGGGATATGTACTTGTCTAATTAATGTCTGTCTTCTCACAGCTTCTGGAGGTCACAGCGTAGCACACAGCTTAATACATGTGGGCAGTGTAGGCTTAGATTATTCAAACATCTGCTTTATTTAAGGTTCTTAAATGTCTCTATCTCCCTTCCAACTACCCAATCTTAGGTAGGAGATTAGTAGGAAAGGGGGCTTAGATTACTTTTAACTAGTACCCCTGATTAGGGTTGTTGGGTTCTTTAGGGATATACCAATCTCTATCATCAGGATTCCAGCAGTCAAGTCTAACAGCAAAGCAGCAAACCATAGCAGCAGCAGCAAACAGCAAGCAACAGCAACAGAGGTGGAACCGCTCTGGAAAAACGTAGATAGACTTTGCCCAAACAGCATGAGTCTGCCAAAACTGCAAAATGCCTCCAAAGCATCAAGAAAAGTTCTCTGGAGCATTTCTCTCTGTGAAAACCAGCAAAGCAATGCAAACGTTTCCAAAACACAGAGAAGCAAAACACAGTCTCACTGTCTGTGGGCTTCTATTTATCCCTTCTCAGAGTTGACACCAGGATGTTTTCCAGCTCACAAAAATCATACCCCTCGCACAAGGTAGTTTTCTGCTGACAAACATCACATGCCTTTTCATGGGGCCAGGGGACTGCTTTCTATAAGGAGCGTTTTCCATGGAGAAAACATTCCCACATCCCATACTTGAGACTAAAAAAAACAAAAAAAAAAA
>CM053755.1:53238891-53257894 GCA_028658305.1 Pachyuromys duprasi | reverse complement strand
AAAAAAAAAAGAACACATTCAGAAATAACACTGGTTTAGAAAAATGGCAGTGGTAGGGTCTCTGGGACCTAAGACCTCTGTTCTCATGTGTAGTTGGCTAGGTTTATAGTACCAGGCATGGATTCCTTTCCTAATTACAATAAACAGCCATTTTGCTGAAGTAAAAAAAAAAAAAAAAAGAAACAATCAATAAGAGCCAGAATAAAATGGCACCACCAGAGCCCAGATGGTTTACTTCGGAAACCCCTAAATATTCCAACACAGCAAAAGCACAAAAAACAGACTTTATGAAGATGATAAAGATCCTTAAAGAGGAAATAAAATTCATAAAATAAAAACAAATAATTGAAGACAATAAAATCCTTAAAGAAGGCCAAGAAAAAACAAAGAAACAAACAAACAGGTGAAGGAAATTATTAAAACTGTTCAAGACATGAAAATGAAAAGAGAAGCAAAATGAAAAGAGAAGAAAACACAAACTGATGGAATCCTGGAGCTGGAAATTTTAGGTAAGTGAACAGGAGCAAGCATCACCAACAGGATGCAAGAGATAAAAAAAAATCTCAGACATAGACACAATAGAAAATTTTTATGTATTAGTCAAAGAAAATCTAAAAAGTTCCTGACATTCTGGAAATCTGGGACACTATGAAAAGACCAAACCTAAGAATAATAGGAATAAAAGGAGAAGATTCTGAGCTCTAGGGCCAGAATATATTTTCAAAAAATTCATAGAAGAAAAATTTCTTAACCTAAAAAAGGAAATGTCTATAAAAGTACAAGAAGCTTACAGAACACCAAATAGATTAAGCCATAAAAAAAAGTCACTCCTGACCCCTCCACGTAATAATAAAAACACTACACATACAAGACAAAGAAAGACTATTAAGAGCTGCAACAGGAAAAGGCCAAGTAACATATAAAGGCAGCCCTATTAGAATTTCCCCTTACTTTTTAATGGAGACTCTACAGGTCAGAAAGGCCTGGACTGATGTCTTACAATCTCTAAGAGACTAGGAGACCACAGATGCTAGGCTAGACTAGCATCACACTTTAAATCATCAAACTTTAAACCCGTCAAATTTTAAATCATCATAGATGGAGAAAACAAGATATTTCATGACAACGTCAACAATATCAATCCTCAAATCCAGTCCTATAGAAGGTGATAGAAGGAAACATTCGAACCCAATGAGGTTAACCACACCCATGAAAACACAGGAAGTAAATACTCTCACGCCAGCAAAACCAAAATAATGGAAGCATGCACACACACACACTACCAACAACAACAACACAATAACTGGAATTAACAATCATTGGTCATTACTATCTCTCAATATTAATGAACTTAATTCTCCAATGAAAAGACACAGACTAACTGAATGGATGCAAAATCAGGATCCATCCTTTTGTTGCATAGAAGAAACAGACCACAACATCAAACATAGACATTGCCTCAGAATAAAAGTTTGGAAAAAGATTTTCCAAGCAAACGGATCCAAGGAGCAAGCTGAAATAGCTATTCTAATATGTAATAAAATAGACTTACAACCAAAAACTAATGAAAAGGAACCCTAGTGCCCTCCATTCCTCCCACCCCACACCATGGCCTGGACTAGGCTGACCCCAGGGACCTGGCCCCTAGTCCCAGTGTCCATCCTACACCAGGAGAGTTGGTATCAATGGCATAGGCATGTGAGAGGTGGCTCTGCCCCTCATTATGGAGAGGAGAAGCTTAGAGGAAACCCAGATTAACCGATTCAGCTACCTGTCGGGCCCAGATCCAAGGCCTTGAGTTGGCCCAAACAACATCTACCCCATTTATGACCTGTTGGAGTTTGTGAAGGGGCTGGTCATGCATAAGCATAACCACAGGGATCTCCGTGACTCTGGAAAACAGCAGGATATCCAAAATGAGTCTGTGTAAGGGTCCAGCATTGATATATAGCAGATGCCTGAGACCTTTAAGCAGAACAATGACTCATTGGACTGAGCCTTTGCAAGTAAACATTTTTTGGAAAAGAGGCATACTGTATGACATATCTCAGTTCCCAATGTCACTAAGATGAACAAATATTATGAACAGGTGGGAAAGATGGAGGAGTGGTGTGGTACAAGTAAGGCAGAACTGCAGACTCGAGAGCCATGACTATTATGAAAAAAGGTTATGATTAACAGAGGAGAAAGTCTTCAATATAGTACTTGAAGTTCTAGCTAGAACAACAAGACAATTAAAGGAGGTGAAAAAGATAGAAACTAGAAAAAATAAGTCAAATTATCACTATTCACAGATGATATAATAGTATAAATAAGTGGCCCCAAAAAATTCTACCAAGGTACTCCTACAGCTGATAAACACCTTCTGTGAAGTGTCTGGATACAAGAATAACCAAAAAAAAATCAGTAGCCCTCATACACACACACACACACACACACACAATACATGGGCTGGGAAAGATAAAAGGAAAACAGCATCCTTCACTTCACAATAGCCACTAGTAATATAAAATATCAAGCAAGTGAAAGTGACAAGAACTTCAGGTCTTTGAAGAAAGAAATTAAAGATATCAGAAGATGGAAAGATCTCTCGAGCTCCTGGATTGGTAAGATTAACATAGTAAAATTTGCAGTCTTACAAAATCAGTCTACAGATCCAACGCAATTCCTAACAAAATTCCAATACAAGTCTTACAGACCTTGAAAAATTAATTCTCAACTTCATATGGAAAAATAAGAAACTCAGGAGAGCTAAAACAATCCTGTACAATAAAATAAGTTCTGGAGGTATCCATCTCTGATTTCAAGCTGTATTACAGAGCAATAGTAACAAAAACAGCATGGAACCGACATAGAAACAAGTTGATTAACGGAATAATCAAAGATCCAGAAATAAACCCACACACCTATGGACACTTGATCTTTGACAAAGAAGCCAAAATTATACAATGGAAAAGAAGAACACATCTTCAACAAATGGTGCTGGTCTGGATGTCTGCATGAAGGATGCAAATAGATCCATATTTATCACCCTGCACAAAACTCAAGTCTATCTAGATCAAAGACCTCAACACAAAACCAGATACACTGAATCTGATAGAAGAGAAAGTGGGGAGTAGCCTTGAACACACTGGCACAGGAGAGAACTTCCTGAATAGAACACTGATAGCATAGGGACTTAGACCAATAATTAACAAACGGGACCTCATGAAACTGAAATGCTTCTGTAAGGCAAAGGACACTGACAATAGAACTAAAGAGCAGCCTACAGAATGGAAAATTACCAAATGTATACAAAAAATCAAGAAAATAGATATCAATTAAACATGGGGTATAGCTAAATAACTCAATTAAAAATGGGATGTGGATCTAAACAAAGAATTCCCAACAGAGGATTCTCAGCAGAATTCTCAACAAAATCTCAAATGGCCAAGAAACACTTACAGAAATTTTCCCTGATAAGCTAGAGTTAGAAGCTAGAAGGGGAGGAGGTCCTCCCCTGTCAGTGGACTTGGAAAGGTGCAGGGAGGAGATGAAGGAGGGGATAAGGAGGGAATGTGGGAGGGGGCTATGGCTGGGAGACAAAGTACATAACCTGTGATTAATATAAAATAAAAATAAAAAAGAAATTTTCAATGTCTTTAGTCATCAAAAAATGCAAATTAAAATAACTCTGAGATTCTATCTTACACTTGTCATAATGGCTAAGATCAAAAACAGAGTGACAGTTCATGCTGGTGAGAATGTGGAGCAGGAAGAACACTCCTCCATTTCTGTTGAGAGCACAAACTTGTACAGCCACTTTGGAAATCAATATAATGGTTTCTCTAAACAATTGAGAATTTATCTACCTCACAACCCAGCTATACCACTCCTGCACTCCTGGCCAAGACACTCCACCCTAGCACAAAGATACCTGCTCAACTACACTCCTAGAAGCTTTACTCATAATATCCAGAAACTGGAAACAACCTAGATGTCCCTCAACCAAAGAATGTACAAAGAAAATGTGGTACATTTACACAATGGAGTATTACTCCACTGTTTAAAATATCATAAAATTTGCCAGCAAATGGATGGAACTAGAAAAAACATCCTGAGTGAAGTAACCTACACCCAGAAAGACACACACAGTATATACTCACTTAAAGTAGATATTAGTTTTAACTGTGCTACAATCCACAGACCCAAAGAAGCTAAGTAACAAGGGGTGCTTAAGGAGGAACTCATGGATCTCCTGAGAAGGAAAAATAGAATAGATTTCATGGGTAAACTGGGGTTGGGTGGATATAGAACAGGAGAAAAGAGGTTTGGGGTTGGAGAGAGAGGTTGCTGGGAGAGACTACTGTCATTGAAGGGCAATTCAGGGAAGAAGTAGAAACCTAGTGCAATGAAAATTCACAGGAATCTGTGAGGGTGAACCTAGCAAAAACTAGGAATGCCATCTTCTGTAACCAGGCAAGCCTTCCAATGGAGGGGCTGGGACACCAACCCAGCCACAAAACCTTCGACCTATAATTTGTCCTGCTTTCAAGTTGTGCTAGGGTAATGGTGGTGCAGAACTTGTGGGAGTGGCCAACAGTGACTGGTCCTACTTGAGACCCATGCCAGGAAAGGCAGCCCAGGCCTGACACTCCCTGAAGTGCCAGGGACCAGACACCTGGGATAGAACCAAACAAAACCAGCAATAAATAAATAAATACAGAAATAAGGCAATAAATAAAGTTTAATTTTTAAATAAAGAAATAAAATAACAATTTTAAAAGTCAATGAAATGATTCCCAGATATTCTACTATATTTGTATACCAGAATCTAGCATAATTGTCATCATGGAGGCTTCATGCAGTAGCTCATGGGAGAAGATGAAGAGACTCATGGCCAAACATTAGGCAGAGCTCCAGGAATCTTGCAGAAGAGGAAGAGAAAGAATTTTAAGAGCCAAAGGGGTTAAGGACACCACAAGATATGGCCCACAGAATCAACTGACAAAGGTAGTTACGCTGGGAATAAACATCCATCTTGTTTGGGCTCATAGGGGCTCACAGAGACTGAACCTATAAACAGGGAGCCTACATGGATCTAACCTAGACATTCTGCATGTATGTTAAGATTGTGTAGCTTGATCTCCTTATGGGACTCCTAAAAGTGGGAGTGGAGTTATTTCTGACTCTTTTGCCTGCTGTTGGAACCCTTTTCCTCCTACTGGGTTGCCTTGTCTAGCCTTAATATGAGGGGAGGTGCCTAATATTATTGCGACTTGTTATGCCACGTTTGGTTAATAGCCCTGGGAAGCCTGCCGTTTGCTGAAGGGAAATGGAGGAGTGGATCTGAGGGATAGAGCAGGTCAGGGAGAGCCTTGAAGGAGAGGGGAAGGGACATTGTAGTTGTGATATAATATATGAGAGAATGAATTAAAAAAGAAAAACCTAAAACAGCTGAGTCTATATTATAGTGGCATCTAAGAAGCCCTTGGTTCAAATCCCAATATCAAAGGAAAAGCATGTTTTGGTAATTAAATGTCACAGCAATCGTGTTTTGTTCAAATCCAGATCATTCAGAGTAGATACGGTGTACTTCCTGTAGTAACTGCTACAATGTCATCTGAGACTCTCGTGAAGTTTTGGCAAGAGATGGGACTGGGTGTCACACACAGAAGGTTGTGAGAGAAGCTGTGCTGACTGACGCACTAAGAAGTTCCCTTGAAGGAACTCTGTGGACTGAGTTGTTGATGGTCCACAGCTGTCAGCCTTCACTTCCCTCTCAGCCGATACCAGAGAAGCGGGCTAAGGACAGTGTTGGCAATGAATTGCAGCAACAGGAAGTAATTCAATAAGTATTCTTTGAGGGAGTCCAGGTCTGTGACATTTCTTGGAGCTATGAGGATATCAGAGAGGAAATAAACTCAGTAAGGAAATAAAGAACTGTCCCCAGTCAGTCATTTGAAAACTACGTCTGGTGTTGGAAAAAGAAGTGAACCTAGCATCTTTCTCGAAGGACTGACTTGTAGGTAGCTGGGAGCTTTAAATGTCAGTCCTGAAGATGGCCCACTCTGCTGCACAGCTGGACCTGACGCTTAGCACCATATGGGACTCATAAAAACCCAAAGCCTCCACGTCATCTACTTGTCCATTTAATTATCAGGATTTTTTTTACTTTTAATAATCTTTCCTTCCCACCATCTGGAACTGGCATCTGAAAAATGTTAAAGTCTGTAATATCCTCCTCCTCTCTGTTGGTGAAATTGAATGAATCCCGTCAGGACTGGAGTTTTTAATCACACACTCAAACATCTCAGAATTTTTAATGAGCAAGGGAATTGTATTCAAAGTCAGAGTAGTCTAGCCAGATTTGGCTTTTCAGACTTCTTGAAGAATATCACAAATAGGTCCTTTCCTCAAGGACCAGGTGGATGTTTATTCTTCCCAGGACAAATACCTTTGTCAATTTATTAGCAAGTGTTATTTGAGTAAATATCTTGTGCCAGGTTCTTTGTATGTAAACTGAGAGACACAATTCACACAGTGACAGAAACTGGAACGGAATCGGTATGTGGGGAGATTAACAAATGTTATAGAGATACATCATGCCTGTCCTGGACCCAAGACGGGCAGAGAAATGCTGTGGAAGGTAACAAAGGAGCTGCAAGTGACCTGCTGGGTTGTAGCAGACCTCCTGAGGCCACACGGTGTGGGCCGCACAGTGGAGGGCAGCACAGTGGAATGGTGCTGAATCCCACACATCAAAGTCTGGCTTTGAAAAGGCGGCAGCAGGAAGACAAGGGGAACACTTCCTCAGAGAGGCTTCTTTTCCCTTTCCTCCTTCCAACCTCTCCTGTGTACTTTCCTTCTAACCTCTCCGTATCCCTCTCACTTCCTCTCAGATTTATGGGTTGTTATTGTTGTTATTATTATATGGATAAATATACAGGAACAGAAGCTGGAGAGATGTCTGAGAGGTTAAGAGCACTGTGTGCTCTTCTAGAGGTCCTGAGTTCGATTCCCAGCAACCACATGGTGGCTCACAACCATCTATACTAGGATCTGATGTCCTTTTCTGGCATACAGTGTACATGCAGACAGAGCATTCATATATGTAAAGTAAATAAATAAATCTTTAAAAATGTATATACAACCACAGCCTGTTGAGTCTGGTTAATGTTACTTACATGTTCATGACTTCAGAGATGACCATTTGGTGTTGTATAAATAATTAGGAGTCTCATCCCTGGGGAAGACTAATTCTCCCTCTCTCAGTTATTATTTCCCTATGGTTCTTTGTCTAGAGATGGGGTCCTGTGGGATTTCCCCCTTCCATGGTAGCATAAAATCATTTGCTGTTACAATTCAGCGTCTCCTGAGAAATTCTGATACATCCTGTGCATTCAGATATGTAAAAATGAATCTTAATCATGAAACTTAATCATTTACTAATAAGTCATAAATTTATTTTAAAACCATTATTTGTGTATGTATACAATTTTACTGTTTATCAAAAGTTAAAAGAATTCACATTTTTATTTTTATCTAAATAATCAAATTGTGGCTATTTGATATTTTGGATTATAAAGCATCTCTGATGCATTTTAGAATTCACCATTTTTATTTTATAATCGTCAATACTGAGGATGTTGCTTTGCATAAATATGTAATACAAAACAACAGAAGTACGTTTGGGACTATTTCAGAAGTTATCAAATCCCAAGCCAAAGTGATTTTAAACTTCCTGTTTTCCCTGGGGATGGTGGCTCACAGCTTTAATACCAGCACTTAAGGTAGAGGCAGGTGGGTCTCTGAAATCCCAAGCCAGCTAGAGCTACGTAGTAAGACCCTGTCTCAGAAACAGAAGGTTCTTATTTTCCATAATTAAACCATTGCAATTCTTTTGTTTTTAGATTTGTTTACTTTATTTATTTATTCACTCTAAAACTGATTGCAGCCCCTCTCCTTCCAGTTGTATCCTCACACACCCCTTTCCCCCTCCTCTTCTCCTCAGAGAAAGGGCAGTCCCCCCATGACTGCCAACCTGGCACATCAAGTCAAAGCAGGGCTAGGTGCGTCCTTTCCTACTGAGGCCACACAGGCAGCTCAGCTAGGGGAAAGGGGTCCAAGGGCAAACAACAGAGTCACAGACAGCTCCTACTCCCATTGTTAGGGGGCCCATATGTTGACCAAGCTGTACATCTGCTACATATGTCTAGGCGGTCTAGGTCCAGCCCATGCATGTTCTTTAGTTGGTTTTTCGGTCTCTGTGAGGCCCCATGTGCCCAGGTTGGTTGACTCTGTAGGTCTTTTTCAAGTGTCCTTGACCACTCTGACTCCATCTATCCTTTCCCGTCTCTTCCACAGACTCCCTGAGCTCTGCCTAATGCTTGGCTGTGGCTCTCGGTATCTGCTTCCATCAGCTGCTAGATGAAGCCTCTCAGAAGACAGTTATGCTAGGCTGCTGTATGCAAGCATAGCAGAGTGTCGTTAATAGAGTTATCTTTTTCCCATGGGTTGGGTTTCAAGTTGGGGTCGTCATTGGGTGGCCATTCCCTCAATCCCTGTTCCATCTTTACCTCTGTACATCTTGTAGGCAGGACAAATCTTGGGTGAAATGTTTTGTGAGTATGATGGTGCCCCCAGCCTTCCACTAGAAGTCCTGCCTGGCTACAGGAGGTGGCCACTTCAGCCTTCATACCCTTTGCTGCTAGGAGTCTCACCTAGGGTCTCCCCCAAAGAGTCCCTGGAGCCTTTCCATGCCCAGGTCTCAGGCTCAGAGATGCCTCACCCTGCTGGGAGGCCCTGGAGGCACATACAGCTTCCTGCCACCGCTGCAGACCTGGGAGGCTGGTACAGTCGCTCAACGGGAGGACTCGGGAGCCTGTACAGCTGCCCGCCAGTGGTCCGCCTCTGCAGTCCCAGTTACCCAGCCTGGCCTGGAGCAGGGGGCACTGCACACTGAGGGCTGCCTCCGCCGAGGAGGGAGGCTGGTCAAAGGGAAGTGCAAAGGGGTTGAATATTCACTACTCTCAATCCCAGGAGAAGTCCGAAGATGACCTGGATCCAAAAGGTCTCAACTCCCATGTTGTCCCCTCTTGCCCAGGAAGCCTCAATGTCAATGTTCTGGCTTCAGCTGCCCCTCCACTCGACAATTTCGGAATTTCAGATCCTGTGCCCCTCAGATATGGTGTGCACTGATCTCCACCTTCTTGGATCTCCATGTACCCCATTTTTAATTGGGTTATTTGGTTTGTTGGCGTCTAATTTCTTGAGTTCTTTATGTATTTTATGTATTAGCCCTCTGTCAGATGTAGGGTTGGTAAAGATCATTTATTTTATAGGCTGCCATTTTGACTTTTTGATGGTGTCCTTTGCCTTACAGAAACTTTTCAGTTTCATGAGGTCTTATTATTAATTTTTTTTTATCTTAGTGGCTGAGCTTCTGACCTTTGTGGGTACCAATCATTTGGTGCACAGATAAGCATGCAATCAGGATACCCATACACATAAAATAAAATAGCCAGGCGGTGGTGGTGCACGCCTTTAAGCCTAGCACATAAAGGCAGAAGCAGATGGATATCTGTGAGTTCAAGGCCAGCTTGGTCTACTGGGCAAGTTCCAGGACAGCCACAGGTACACAAAGAAACTCTGCCTTTAAAAGCCAAAAAAAGAAAACAGAAGGAAGGAAGGAAGAGAGAGAGAGAAAAGAACGATAGAAAGTAAAATTTTAAACTCCTTAAAAAATAAAATCACTGACAGCTAACTAAGTGATAAAATAAAGCTGCACCTGCAACCAAACCAGAGACAGTGCTAAAAATGGAAGCGTTAGGAGGCAGATGTGTGTCCTGTCTACTTGGGGTACCATACATAATCTGGTGTGTTTAATGTCGCTCGTCTCAGGAAAGCCTTGCTCTCATAACCTAATCACTAGTCCTAGTTACTTGCTTTGCTGCTGTGACCAAGCGTCTGCTAAGCAGCAAAAAGGAGGAAGGGTTTATTTTCTCTCCTGGTTCAGAGGTTGCAGAAACTTGAGGCAGCTGATCGCATCACACCGGCAGTCAGAAAGCAGAGCCCTGTGAATGCTTTGTTGACTTCACTTTCTCCTTTTGATTCAGTCTGGTGCTCCATGGATTAGAATGGTGAGGATCTTCACACCTCAATTAGCCTAACCTAGAACATTCCTCACAGACATGTGCAGAGGCTTGACTCCTGGGGGATTCTAGGTCTCGGCAAGCTGTCAGGGAACACTAAGCAGCACTATTCCCAAAGCCCTGCTTGCTCATAGTCTCATGGAAGGTTCCAGTTCCAAATGGATTTCGGGAAGGAATGTATAAGCATGCAGGCCTCTGGAGTAACTTTGAAGAGTTCTACTTGGCCGAGTTCCAGAAGAACCTGAGGAAGGGCAGGGCTACCACGTGCCAGCCCGTTTGTGATTGGCTTCCCTTTGCTGCCTCAGCTCCAGTATGACCGGCTGCTTTACTTGATCTCCACAGTGTTTGTTGTAAGCAAAGGCACCTGAAGCAAGAGCAGAGGCTGCTACTGTGGGAAGCTACTTTACATGTAACAAACAATAAACAGCCTAGTGTCCTCAGTCCTTATGCTTCGTGCTTTCTAAAATAGATTTACTTGACAATGTAAAATTTTGCCCAGAGGATAAACAACGTAGTGATGTGTGTGAAGACAGTGTCCAAAGAAAAAGGCTGTTGCCTCTAAAGAGTCACCACGTGGAAGAAGTGGGCTAGTCTCTGTTGCTTCTGGGAAGCCGAACAAAGAAGTTGCATGGGGTAAGAGCTTCACTCATCACCAGAAAGAGGTTCACTCATCGCTCATCTGCTGTTTAGGGCTTTGGCTACACCTTTCAGAACCTTGTTACCTGGTTATTTGACTGATCACAAGATGGCTACATTGGTAAGGAATATATGGCCAAATGTCTGGGTTTCAGAAAACCTAAGCCTGGAAATTCTGGGGGCACACCATTGTTCAAGTTAGAGCACGGACTCCTTAAACGAGGACATTGACTGAAATGACCTCCAAAGTCTATTCTAACTCGAAAGCCTGGGCCTTCCAAAGCAACGCTCACTGGACAGCTATCATGGAGCCTGAAAACATCTCAGAATGAAGCTACTGGTTCCACCATCCAATACATCATGTCACATATGACGTGTGCATCCGTCTTGCTTGTTTACCCAGTATTTACAGAGAAAATGGCATCTTTCAGCTAGCTAAGGGAGGGGGCACAGTTCTGTGAAGTGGAAAATGGGGAAGGATTCTCTTGCTTGTTTGCCTGCTTGCTTTTGTTTTTGTTTCTGTTTTTTAAATGGGATCACATTGTGTAGATCAAGACGACCTTAAATTCACTATGTAGGCTAACGCTGGCTTCAACCTCACAGTCCTCCTACCTCAGTATCTCTACACCTGTAAAGCACTAGAATTACAGACATGTGATACCAAGTCTAGCTAGGAAGGGATCTTTGAAAGCAGGGGAAAAAGAATGAATGGAGACAAGTTCAAAGGTCTAAGAGATACAGAGAATTCCAGTGTGCTTCTTCAACTTTTCATTGCCGTCACAAAATACCTGACAGAAACAACTTAAAGGAGAAAGGATTGTTTGGGGTTGGTAGTTTCAGAGGCTCCCATCCATCACAGGAAGAAAAGCAAGGCATTCAGGGCAGCTCACATCAGGGCAGCCAGGAAGCAAAGAAAGCCTACAGTAAAGAGTTTCTTCCTTTTTTCTCTCTTTTATTTCATCCTGTCCCTAAACTGTTCACATTCAGAAAAGGTAATTCTCTCTGGAGATGCTTGCACAGACACATCCAGTGTGTGCTTTACTAGTTTCCTAGATGTTTTGATCTAACCATATTATAGTCAAGGTTGACCGTCATATCCAGTGTGGCCAGCGATACACAGTCTGGGACACAAAGATCCTAACTGGAGGTAGGAAACTGGCTTGGTGTAGAGAGTTATATCAACCTCTGGATACGATGGTAGATTAGAAGACTCATCAGTTAAAGAAAATGGGTTAATATGCCATAATCTCCATTCCTACAGGAGACAACAGCTACAACCAAAAGCTGCACTGGGGCATTACATACCAAACATCTGACTTTATAGATTTAAACTAGAGATGTAAGCTGCATCTTCCTCATCAGCACAGGGGGCTATATGAGATATCACTAAAAGGGAAGGAGCTCACTGAAAGAAAAGTATCTACTGGCACAATATTTTACTCTATTATAATGTTACTTTGCTTGGTCTTGTTATTAATCATTTATTTCTTTCCTCTTTAACCATTCTTTCTCTGCTGCTGCATGTCATTTAATAATATTGCTTTAGTTGCATACTGCTGGACTACATCTTATCATTGTTCTGCATGTTTGTGTACCATTCCATTGTGTATTCTCTACAAAAAATCCATACACTTGGCCTCTCATTTCTACCTCACTCTATCTGTTCGCTATTGCTATGTGATCTTAACTACAGTCTTCTATAACTTTAATTATCTTTAAGCTGGGCTGACAAGATGCTCAGCATGCGAAACTACTTTCTGCACAAGCCAGATGACCTGAATTCAATCCCCAAAACCCACTGTGGGAAGAGAGAAATAACTAGCTCCCAAAAGTTACCTACAGTGGGAAGAAAGAACTCACTATCTTGCTAAAGTTGTCTCTGACTGCAAAAACTATGTCATGCATGTACCCAAATTTACACACATACACAAATAAAATAAAACTAATAAAATATTTTATTTTAAAAATAATAACCATTATCTTTAAGTTCTCTGTACCCTGATAGTATCCCAATATTCCATTTCCAGGTGCTTTTCCCTCCTCAATTTGTTTCTCAGTTGACCTAATCCACTCTGTATCCTTTCCCAGGCTACTTCTATTTCTGCTTGTAACTTTAGCAACTAATATTTTCGTGCTTCCAGATTTATCCTTGTTCCTTTATCCCCAGGTATTTACTGATGTTAAAGTGATGACTTCTTAACAAACTATTATGTTTTTACATAGAAAGCCTATGTGGTGTGATTGCTTCTGTACTTAATGACTGATCTAGTGCACTGAGCATGTGGACTAAAGATTTGGGTACTCTTTATATTGCAAATACATTTTTGTATGTGTTACCCATATAGTCATTGGAGTATCAGCAAACTCCCAGAGGTTAGCCCCTCAAAGAAAACTGATGCCATCAACTGTGAGGAGCTATACTTTAGCATCCTTATTACAATTTTTAATTATTTATTTTTTATTAATTACAGTTTATTTACTTTGTATCCCCCCCCTTTGTATCCCCTCCCAAACCCTCCCTCCCTCTTCCCCACCCATGTCCCTCTCCCAGTCCACTGATAAGGGAGGTCCTCTTCCCCTTCCCTCTGACCCTAGCCTATCAGGTCTCATCAGGACTGGCTGCATTATCTTCCTCTGTGGCCTGGTAAGGCTGCTCCTCCTTCAGGGAGAGGTGATCAAAGAGCAGGCCAATCAGTTCCTGTCAGAGACAGTCCCTGTCTCCATTACTATGGAGCCCACTTGGATATTGAACTGCCATAGGCTACCTCTGTGCAGGGGTTTCAGGGTAAAGAAGAAAACAGGAACTATTTTTATTTTTTTAATATTTTTATTAATTACAGTTTATTCACTTTGTATCCCAGCTATAACCCCTCCCTCATTCCCTCCCAATCTCACCCTCCCTCCTTTATCTCCTCCCATGCCCCTCTCCAACTCCACTGATAGGGGAGGTCCTCCTCCCCTTCCTTCTGACCCTAGCCTATCAGGTCTCATCAGGACTGGCTGCCTTGTCTTCCTCTGTGGCTTGGTAAGGCTGCTCCCCCTTCAGGGGGAGGTGATCAAAGAGCCAGCCACTGAGTTCATGTCAGAGACAACCCCTATTCCCCTTATTAAGGTACCCACTTGGAGCTTGAGCTTCCATGGGATACAGCTGTGTAGGGGTTCTAGGTCATCTCCATGCATGGTCCTTTGTTGGAGTATCAGTCTCAGAAAAGACCCCTGTTCCCAGTCTTTCAGAGTACAGTCTTTCAGAGGCCCTCTGTAGTAGGCTCCTGTCCTGTTCCATGTTTTCTCCCTCTTCCAAAGTACATCCCATTTGCCTACCTGAGTCTGGATTGATCATCTTATCCAGGGTCTTCCTTCTTGTCCAGCTTCCTCAGGTGTACATATTTTAGTATGTTTGTCCTATATTATATGTCTAATGTCCACTTATAAGTGAGTATATACCATGGGTGTTTTTCTGCTTCTGGGATAACACACTCAGGATGATCTTTTCTAGATACCACCATTTACCTGAAAATTTCATGATTTCCTTGTTTTTAATTGCTGGGTAGTATTCCATTGTGAAAATGTACCACAATTTCTGTATCCATTCCTCAGTTGAGGGGCATCTGGGTTGTTTCCAGGTTCTGGCTATTACAAATAAAACTGCTATGAATATGGTTGAGCAAATGTCCTTGTTGTATACTTGAGCATATTTTGGATACATGCCTAGGAGTGGTATAGCTGGATCTTGAGGTAGCACTATTTTTAATCATCTGAGAAAGTGCCAGACTGATTTCCAGAGTGGTTGTACAAGTTTGCATTCCCACCAGCAATGGAGGAGGGTTCCCCTTTCTCCACATCCTCTCCAGCATGTGTCACTTGAGTTTTTGATCTTAGCCATTCTGATGGGTGTAAGGTGAAATTTCAGGGTCACTTAAATGAAGGAATACAAGTACTTTATAAAATCCAATCTTTGAAATAGACGAAGAAGTGAAAACCTTAGTAAAGAAATATAAAAATCATGAAAACTAAATGTAGCATGACACCTCTGGGAAATATCAGTTCTACAATAATGAGCACAGTAAGAGTAAATTAAATGAAATACCAGACAAAGAATTCAAAAGATTACAGGAATATTTAACAAAACTGAGAATACACATAAACTGCTAAATTAATTTAGAGAACATAAAGAAACATTGAATAGAATTTTTAAGTCCACATAGGATAAGGAAAGGAAATTAATAAAGAGTGAGAAATCCTTTTTAAATGCTTACTTGAAACTCTAGAAATTAAAAACTCATTAAACAAAATTTTAAAATTCTATAGAGTGAGCTCAGCAGTTAAGAGCCCTTGCTGTTCTTTCAGAGGAATTGTGTCTAGCTCCCAGCATGTATATGGCAGCTTGCAACTCTGTAATTCCAGTTCCAAGGGATCTAGTGCTATCCTGTGGCCTCCACAAGTGCCAAGCATGCACACAAAGTATACATACATATATGCAGTCAGAACACTTCTAGACATAAGATATAAATAAATCTTTTAAAAACTCGTCAGAAGGCCTTGTCAATAGGAATACATAGAAAACAGAACATCAGTGCTAGATGGTAAAAATAAATAAATTAGAATATCCAGACACTAACAAAGAAACAGTTGAGGAGGTTTGACAGTTGATGGCTGTTGAGGAAGAGAGACTTTTTTTTTCAGGGCTGTGGGTTCTTGATAGATTACCCATGCTCCATTGGGTATCCTTCTGCCCATGTGCATACAGGAAGCACAAATTGAATTCTGTGAGGCATGAAGAAGAAGAGAAGGAGGAAGAAGAGGAAGAGGAAAAATAATTGACTAGCTTTCATAGTGCTAGAATATGTTGTGCAAACTGCTGGGGGAGAAAAGTCATTAACAGCCTTACCCAGCTATGAACCCTACAATACCAATCTTTCTGACAAGACATGCTGGTGCAACAATGCCATGACTATTATGGTGGTAATTAACCACTCTCTGGTTGGATTTGAGGTATATGCTACAGAACAGAATAGTATACATGCCAGGTACTATGAACCCAGTCAAAACATATGGGTCTGTGGAGGTCTTAGGCCCTTATTCAGCTAAAGAGATATGGAACCAAACTATTCTCTAAATATTTATATTTATATGCAAGCAAAAAATGCTATGCCCAGTCTTGACAAGAGAAAACTCTCTGTTATGGACTATGTGAATGTAGACTCATGGCTGATGAAGGTGTTAATAATAAGTAATAGTTCAGTGTTCATCCTTAAGAAGAACTTGTATATCAATGCCTTCTAAGGATCATGGAAAATCATCAGAGAAATGGCAGGAAAATGTAAAAGCTAGAAGAAAGAAAGAAGAACTGCTGTCTTCTGGACACAATTCAAACAGCATAATCATCATCTCACAACAGATACAGCTGCCTACGCTGAACGCAGGAAAAAGCACTTACTACCAAGACTGACAAACAGCTTTCAGTCCCCATATTACAGAGAGTGTGGTAGTTTAAACGAAATGGCTTTTATAGGTTCGTGTATTTGAACAGCTAATTCCCAGTTAGTGGAACTATTTAGAAAGGATTAAGAGGTTTGGCCTTGATGGAGGAGGTGTTGAAGAGTTTAAGTTAGCCTTGGTATATTTAGCCTGAGTATAACTCCATTTTGAAATAAAGAACCATCTTGACTGGGAGCTGAATTCAGGTACCAGGAAACATCATAGAATGTACACTTGGCAGAGAACAAAGTTAACTCTCCTAGCAGCAGCCTCCAGGAAATATCACAGAATAAATACTTCATAGAAAATAGGGACAGTCTCCCTGGCAATAATCAATGAGAATTGGTTGAGAATCAGGTGGGAAAAATCTCCCCAACGTTTCAGATATAGTTTAAAAGAATAGCCATGGTGATATATGTCTTAGGCAATTGTGCCTCAGAGAAGCATAAGCTTTAGGCAATTGTGCCACAGAGAAGGTCACCTAGCCTCTCTAACTTTTACCTAAACCTGTAACATCAAGGCATGTGCCCTCCTGTTTGCTGTCATGGAAACCCCCTGATCACAGACTTTCCTTTTAAAACCCTGCTCACTCAGAGTGCGGGGTCCCACTTCTCTACTGCTGCATCCGTGAGACTTGGGTCCCAAGTTCGATCACTCTCGTAATAAAGCTTTCTTGCTATTGCATTGAGTCATCTCCTGGTGGTCTCAGAAGGTCCTGTGAACCTGGCATTACAGTGTCACTTTGTTGTAGTAGGTGTCTCACTGGAGGTGGGCTTTGAGGTTCCAAAATCACATGTCAGGTGCTCTCTCTTCTTTTCTCTCTCTCTCTCTCTCTCTCTCTCTCTCTCTCTCTCTCTCTCTCTCTCTCTCTCTCTCTCTCTCTCCAAGCCTGCCTGCCTACAACTTGTGTATAAGGATCTAAGCTTTCAGCTACTGCTCTGGCACCAGTTTGCTGGACAGCATATTCCCTGCCATGGTAGTCATGAACAAACTCTGAGGATTCAGTAAGCCCCAAGTTAAATTCTTTATTCTGATCTTGGTAATAGCATCTCTTCATAGCAATAGAACAGTAACTAAGACAAAAATAGAGAACCAACTGCCACAGGATATTCTCTAGCCACACACACACATACACACACAAGTATGCATGCATATGTGCACCACACACTAAATTAAATAAATGTAGTAAAACTTATAAAGTTGCCTACTACATGTGACTTTGGTACACCTCATTTTTAGATGCAAATATACCAGGTAAATAGATTGAATAGTACTATATCCCCCAAGGAAATAAAAGCAGTTATCAAAAGTCTCCCTTCCAAAAGAAGCCCAGGACCAAATGGTTTCAGCGAAGAATTCTAGCAGACGTTCAAAGAAGAGCTAACTCCAATTCTCTTCTAACTATTCCACGAAATAGAAACAGAAGGAAGATTACCAAACTCATTCTATAAAGCCACAGTCACCTTGATACCTACACCACAAAAAGACCCAACAATGAAAGAGAACTTCAGACCTATTTCTCTTATGAACATTGCTGCAAAAATTCTCAATAAAATACTTGCAGACCTATATACCAGGGGAGGACATTGCAGCCAGTCCTGAGGAGACAGGATGAGCTGGGGTTGGATGGAAGGGGAGGAGGTCCTCCCCTGTTGGTGGACTTGGAGGTGGCGGGGAGGAGGGAGATGAGGGAGGGAGTGGGAGGGTGGGAGGGAATGAGGGAGGAGGCTATGCCTGGGATGCAAAGTACCTAACCTGTGATTGATATAAAAATGAATAAATTAAAAAAATACTTGCAGACCAAGTCCAAGAACACATAAAAGATATCATCCAACCAGGGACCATTGATGGAGATAACCTAAAACCCCTACACAGATGTAGCCCAAGGCAGTTCAGTGCCCAAGTGGGTTCCATAGTAATGGGAACAGGGACTGTCCCTGACATGAACTGATTGGCCTGCTCTTTGCACATCCCTATCAGTGGACATAGGGAGGTTCATGGGTGGAGAAGGGGGAGGAAGGGTAGGGTTGGAAGGGGAGGGGAGAGGGAGCTACAGGTGGGATACAAAGTGAATAAACTGTAATTAATAAAAAGAAAAAAGATATCATCCACCATGATCAAGTAGGCTTCATCCCAAGAATGCAGGAGTGGTTCAATATATGGAAATCCATCTATAAAATCCACTATATAAACAAACTGAAGGAGAAAAGCCACATGATCATTTCCTTAGATGCTGAAAAGCATTTGACAAAATCCAACACCCATTCATGTTTAAAGACTTGGAGAGATCAGGGACAAAAGACACGTACCTAAACATAGTAAAGAAAATATACAGCAAGCCTATAGCCAACATCAAACGAAATGGAGAAGAACTTCAATCAATCCCACTGAAATCAGGGACTAGGCAAGGCTGCCTACTCTCTCTATATCTCTTCAAATAGTACTTGAAATGCTAGCTAAAACAATAAGACAGCTAAAGGGGATCAAGGTGATACAACTCAGAAAGGAAGAAGTCAAAGTACCACTATTTGCAGATGATATGATAGTATACCTGAGTGACCCCAAAAATTCTACCAGGGAACTCCTACAGCTGATTAACACTTTCAGCAAAGTGGCTGGATACAAAATTAACTCAAAAAAATCAGTAGCCCTCCTGTATATAAAGAAAAAAGGCGAACGCTTCCGCCAGCAAAAACTCAGAAAGTGTGTGAGTCCTCCAACAGATCTGGGAGGAACCCGAGTTCTGTCTCAACCCA
>CM053755.1:53216460-53238391 GCA_028658305.1 Pachyuromys duprasi | reverse complement strand
CCGCTGGCACAGAGGGATGTGGGCCCGCGCAGTGCAGCCCGCGGTATCTGCGTGAAACTCAGTCTGTCCAGGGTGTGCCCCAGCCCAAAGCGGCGGCCGCTGGCACAGAGGGATGTGGGCCCGCGCAGTGCAGCCCGCGGTGCCTGGGTGAAACTCAGTCTGTCCGGGGAACCCTGTGCCCCAGCCCAAAGCGGCAGCCGCTGGCACAGAGGGATGTGGGCCCGCACAGTGCAGCCCGCAGTATCTGCGTGAAACTCAGTCCATGTGGGGTACCATGTGCCCCAGCCCAAGATGGCGGCTTAGGCCCCCAGCCCGGCTGTGCGCAGCCTGTCTCCCTCCGGAGTTTTTCTGGGAGTATCTGGGTGTCCCTTGGACTTTTCCACTTGATTTCCCCACGGTAGGAATTCTGCTCACCTGGCAGTCACAAACGCTGGTGTTTTAGGTCCCAGATCTCAGTCTCCCGGTCGCTGTTCCTACACTACTGTCCTGCTCTTCAGACACAGTGTCCTCCTGGGGCAGCCATCTTGGATCTCCCTCCCTCCAGATTGATTTTCAAAGTGGTTGTATAAGTTTACATTCGCACCAGCAATGAAGGAGGGTTCCTCTTTCTCCACATCCTTGCCAGCATGTGTTGTTGCTTGAGGTTTTGATCTTAGCCATTTTGATGTGTAAGGTGGAATCTCAGGGTCATTTTGATTTGCATTTCCCTGATGAATAAGAACGTTGAGTATTTCTATTAAAACTTTTTCTCTGCCACTCGATATTCTTCTGTTGAGAATTCTATGTTTAGCTCTATACCCCATTGGGCAGAGTGCACGGAATCTTAAGAAAGAAGGAGGAGATAGAAAGACAGAGAGGGAACTGGAGCTCCACATGGAGAGCAAAAGAACCAAAATATCTGGGCACAGGGATCTTTTTTGGGACTGATACTCCAACAAAGGACCATTCATGGAGATAAGCTAGAACCCCTGCACAAATGTAGCCCATGGCAGCTCACTCTCCAAATGGACTTCCTAGTAAGGGGAACAGGGGCTGTCTCTGACATGAGCTCAGTGGCTGGCTCTTTAATCACCTCCTCCTGAGGGGAGGAGCAGTCTTACTAGGCCACAGAGGAAGACAATGCAGACAGTCCTCATGAGACTTGATAGACTAGGGTCAGATGGAAGGGAAGGGAGGACCTCCCCTATCAGTGGACTTGGGAAGGGACATAGGAGGAGAAGAGGAAGGGAGGGTTGGATTGGGAGGGCATGAGAGAGGCAAAAGAGGGGCTGTAGCTGGGATACAAAATGAATAAACTGTAATAAATAAAAAAAATTTAAAGAACTAAAAAAGTTAAACAACAACAAACCAAGTAATTCAATTAAAATATGGGGTACAGAGCTTACCTCTTAATGCAGTTTGGTCCAAAATGTAGGTTTTCTATATACAGTCAGGAATCTGAAGGGATAAATTATTTTCCTTTAGGTTTTATTGGGGAAAGTTTTTAATTAGCAATAATGGTACTCACAGGAACCATCAAAATGACTAACCACATCTTGACCATTCAAAGGTACATATGCACTGTTGTGGTATGGGATACAAGCCAATCAATCTTCATAATGCCATGTATTGAGATTCTGCCATCTTTTATTAAAACTAACAGGTGAAATGTAGTTATAAGTTGATATGATGCCACCTTAAAGAAATTGTTGTTTGTTCAGGAAATATTCAAGGTTGAAGATATAGCTCAGTGTGGAGTGCCTGCCTAGCATAAGTGAGACCCCAGGGTTGTCAGATCCTCCCGCATCCCCACTGGGTTGTCTTCTGGAGAATTTTAAAGCAGTATACATGGAGCCTGAGTTAAAGGCCTCTAAACTCATACACCTCTGTAGTAAAACTTGGCCTACATATTCTTTAGATAATGGTTCAAATTGGCCAATTAATGGCACGTTAAATCCCAATATTTTACAGGATCTTTTTAATTACTGCCAGTGATCTGGTAAATGGAAGGAGGTATCTTATGTTCAAGCTTTCTCTCTTCTCCATTTTTAACCTTCTCTCTGCTCTTCTTGTTCTCCTACCCAACTTCATCTAGCTATAAAGTCTCAACCTCAAGAGTTCTCTACCTTTGATCCTTCGGATGAAGCTCCACTTCGTTGTTCTCGACCCCCAGCTTCTCCCCAACCTCTGGCGTCTTCCCCCTCCTCCTCCACTTCCTCTTCTTCCTCTTTGGCTTCCCCAGAACCCTCACCTCCCTCCCCAGCAGCAGCCTGTCCTAGTCGTCCTACTCTGGCACCCACTTTCACCCCACCAACAGTTTTAGCGCTCTGTTGCCCACTCCTGCTCTATGGCAAAGCCCCCTTCCTCTACTCAGCATAAGCCAGCCTCAACTCTTCCCTTGTGGGAGGTGACCGGTCGACGGCTTAGTTAGGGTGCACGTTCCCTTCTCATTAACTGGACTTTCTCAAGTAGAAAAGAGATTAGGATCCTATACCTCTAATCCTTCTACTTTCATTAAAGAATGTCAATATCTCACTCAGTCTTATAGTATCACCTTCCATGATATATATGTGATTCTCACCAATAACCTATTACCTGAGGAGCGCAGGTGAGTTTGGGAACAGGCTTGAAAGCATGCAGACAAGATTCACCAAACAAACGCAGCACACCTGGTTGGGGCTGAGGCGGTGCCAGCCAGGATCCACAATGGGACTATAATACTCTGGACAGCATTTTAGCCAGAGATCAGTTCACGACCTGCCTCCCGGCTGGTCTCCGCAAGGCTGCCCTTAAGCCAGTTCATTATGAAAAGCTCCAGGAGGTCATTCAGGACAGGAAGGAAAACCCATCTCAATTCCTAGAGCTCCTTACAAAGGCCCTCTTACAAAAAACTAATCTAGACCCCAAAAGTACAGAGGGCAGGCAACTTCTGATGACCTATTTTTTTTTCTGCCAGAGTTACCCTGACATCAGAGTTAAGCTTAAATGCTTGGAGAGGGGACCTCTGACTCCTCAGGCAGAAGTCTTAGCACTAGCCTTTAAGGTGTACCACAGGAGAGATGAAAAAGCCCACAAGCAAAAATACCAAATGCTAGCCAAGGCCATCCGATTGGCCTCAGACTCTACCCAGGTTCCCTTGCCTCCTAAGGCGTAAGGAGGCAAATATGTCTCAATATGGTAAAAAATGTCACTGGGCCCAGTTTAGTCCTAACCCCCACAAGCCACTGGGGCCATGTCCAAAATGCCACCAAGAAGGACATTGGGGTGTTGACTGCTACCGTTTCTTCCATGATATGGGAGCATCACTCCTAGATCACCCTCTGACCAATATCTGGCCTGGATATGGATGACTGAAGGTGCCTGGGTTCCCTTGACCTGACTGCCATCACTAACAGGGAGCCATGAGTAATCATCATGGTATCAGAGAGGGCCATCTCCTTCTGTAGACACTGGAGCCACTTATTCAGTCCTAAAGGAGTACTGGGAACTATAAGGAACTCCATATAGTTCCTCTATTGTCAGGATAAAGGGCCAGCCTTGCCAGCTTTGCTGGACTCCACCACTTAATTGTATTTTCAGGGGTGTTTCCTTGACTCATTCCTGTTTAGTGATGCCAGTCTGTCCAGTTCCCTTAATGGGAAGGGACGTTTTAGCCTCTGTCTCCTTTACTCCACACATTTACCTGACCCCCAGCACACCAGCATCTTCTCTCCTCCTTCTCCTATCTACCTTACCTACCAGTTGTTACATGTCACTTCCTTTACCAGCCTCTCAAGTGCACTCCCAAGGCTGGGATGTCCCAAACCCCTCTGTAGCTAGACACTATTCCCCTGTAGTCATTCAGCTACAGGATTCACCCAAGCTCAATACCCATTTCCTCTCAAGAGCCTCAGGTTATCACTGACCTTCTAAGAAAACAAAACAAAACAAAAAACAAAAAACAAAACCCTCCTTTGAACAACTTCATCTCCTTTTAATACCCCTATGCTTGCAGTTAAAAAGCCCAATGGAGCCTATCGCCTGGTTCAAGACCTCCGGCTTCTCAATTTTGCAGTGACCCAACCCATCCCTTATCCCTCTATGTAACAGAAAAAAGAGGGATTTGCCCTTGGAGCCCTAGGTCACCAACTGGGACCCTCCTTTGCACCTGTAGCATACCTATCAAAAAAATTAGACCTCACAAACCAGGGATGGGCACCCTGCATTCGTGCCTTAGCAGCTGCAGAACTCCTTATTCAAGAGTCAAGAAAACTAACTTTTGGGTCACCTATTACTGTCTTCTCTTCTCACATTCTGTCTCACCTTTTGACGTATAAAAGCTTACAAACTCTACCTCCTTCCAGGGTCCTTTCCCTCCAGGTGGTGCTAATACAAGATTCTACCTTTACTTTCCAACCACGCCCACCTTTTGATAGTTCAACCTTCTTCCTCTACCTAACTCTGACTATACCCATCTCATTCTTGCACTGAGACTTTAGAGGAACGATTGCCCCACCCCTCACACATAGGAGGGTACATTACCGCAGGCCATCTATACCTGGTATACAGATGCCAGCTCCTTCGTACATGAGGGAGCTCAAAAAGCGGCCTATGCCATAGTGTCAGATACTGAGGTGGTTGAGGCACAAGCCCTCGCTGACCATACCACTAACCAACAGGCTGAACTAATAGCTCTTACCAGCACCTTCCAGTTGGCCCAGGGACAATCCCTTAACATCTACACAGACTCTAAATATGCCTTTCATATTCTTCTGTCCCATGCTGCCTTCTGGAGAGAGTGTGGGTTACTTACAGCAAAGGGAGGATCTGTATCCAATGCAGGCCAAATTTTGGCCAGGCTAGAAGCCTCCCACCTTCCCATAACCATCAGAATAGTCCACTGCCGGTCCCGCCAGACAGACAATTCCATCGTTTCCAAAGGAAATAACTGGGCTGATTAGGCAGCTAAGGCTGCAGCCCTTAAAGACCTAGACTCGTCTTATGCACCACAGGACATCCTCACACTACAACCCACAACTCCCCTGCCCTCTCCTGACACTCACCAGATTCTGTCCTATCTACATCAGCTCTTTCATCCTAACAGTCGAGCCTTGTCTAACTTTGTCAAGACCCGCCTGCAGCTCACCCCTGAGGACTTGAGTTTCCTGAAAACTATTACTGCCTCTTCTAAGATTTGCCAGACTTCAGATCCTAACTCAGGATAACATAGTCCCCCTTTTCCTACCCACCAGGCTAGAGGCTCTCTCCCTGGGACTGACTGGCAACTTGATTTTACTGACATGCCAGCAGTCAAACCTGTCCGGTACCTCCTGGACTTCGTAGACATGCTCTCGGGATGGATGGAGACATTCCCCACTACTAACAAAAGAGCTCAGAAAGTTTTTGATCTCCTTCTCCATGAGATTATCCCACATTTTGGAATCTCCATCTCCTTCCAGTCAGACAATGGTCCTGAGTTCACTTCTCAGGTTTCCCAGACCTTATCTAAAGCCCTTAATAGTCTTTGGTATTTTTATATCCCATACCATCCCCAGTCCCCAGGAAAGATAGAACAAACTAACTGATTCTTTAAAAAATACTCTTGTTAAACTATCACAAGGGCTTCACCTCAATTGGTAAAATTCCTCCCTCTGACCCTTTTCAGGCTAAAAGCTCTCCCCCAGAAACCTCTGTCTGTCTTGCCCTTTGAACTCAAGTATGGAAGACCAGGCCTAACTCCTGGTCTTTCAGCTAAATCCTCGCTTCTCCCTGACCACCTATTTACTCCCTTACTCTGTCATCTCCATTCTCTTCTATGGAACTTTACTTACCACTGTTTACCATGGCCACACACTAATCCCTGTCCATTCCCTATTAACATTGGGTACCAGGTCCTTCTCTCCCCTCCAAACCAAAGTTCCCCATCTCTTTCTCCTAAATGGCAGGACCCTTTCAAGGTGATTCTTGTGACCCCCACAGATGCTAAGCTTGAGGGCTTCCCTCACTGGATTCATCTATCACACCTCAAGCCTTTCACCCCTCTCCTCAAGATAATGCCCCCTCTAACAGGGGGCATATCAACTCCAACAGGACACTGTTCCCTCAAGCTTCAGAAGATGCTAAAATCAACCACCTTGTCTCTGGTTCCAGAGAAATAATGCCTCACTACAGTAGCTGTGTTCGACCTTACTGGATTGGAGATGTTATTTTATTCCTCTCCCTCTTGCCTATTTTTGTCCAAGGTAATCCCTACGAATGGAGATTCAAGGTTCAAAAAAAAAAGCATCATGAAGAATAAACAGTCTCTCCAAATAGGGTCAGGAAATTGCTCTATGGGAAGCTGCCAGGAGCTGATTGAAATAGCCATCACCCCCACATCTATCCCACCTCTTTTATTTGATAGAATTTTTTGTTTGCTTTCTCTTTGATCAAACAAAGGATTATTGCAAAAAAAAATGGACAGACAGATATGGAGTTTGCCCATACTGGTCCTGCCAAATCCAAGCACCAGCACAGAAGAAGCTCCTTCACCTGTACAAAAAGACTCTCTACTTATATATCCAAGACCCTTGGGATCCCAGATGGGAAGCAGGCATTATTGGAAAACTCCACTGCTGCTATACACCTGATTTACTGATAAGTATCATCCATATCCAGAGAAAATATGTCCCAATTACTCAATCCCTGGTGATGGAAGAAGTAGAGAAGGTAATTAAACACTCCTCTAAGGCCATTGCCTCTCTGACATCCCCTCTCCTAAATAATACAAACCTGTCATTTCGTCCCCTACTTCATTTAGACTATGACCTCAGCCTACAAGCTCCTTAATGTGACCCAAATGGGCTGTTTTAAAACTTGCTGGCTATGTGTCCCACCTGGGACCAACTCAGAACTACTGCTGACAGCTTCTCTGGTGACTTTGTCAAGTAACCTTACTTCACCATTCACTAACTGCCCTGACTCTGATGTTGCCACCCCCTCCTACTCTTTGGCTTGGCAAGCTGTTTCAAGGCATCCAGGACATACTTTGTAGGAATGTTAAGTTCCTTAGAATGTAATAAAAGTATAATTCTTGATACCTCATCTCAACCCCAATTCCCTACTGCTAATAATACCTCAATTCTTTGTGGCACTCAGGTCTACCGTCGTCTGCCTGCTGGTTGGTCAGGAATTTGCACACTGGTGCTCCTCTTCCCTGAGCTGAGGTGATAAATGAAAAGGAGCCCCTACCAAATCCAGTCGTGGACTCAATAGCTGCCCAGCAGGATAATAGAGCAATTCAAATCTTGCCCCTCTTAGATGTTGCAGGAATCATGGAAGCTGTTAGGACAGGTACAACAGGACTAGCCACATCACTAACTTTGTATTATCAGCTTTCTTCCCAGGCCATCCAGGACCTTCAGCAAGTGGCTCAGACAATACTAACCCTCTGAGGACAGATCGACTGGCTGGCAGCAGTAGTATTTCAAAACCGATGTTGATTGGATGTCCTCACAGCTAAAAAGATGGCCTTTGCATCTTCCTCCAAGAGGAATACTGTTTTTATGTCAACTAGTCAAGTATAGTAAAAGACAAAATCCCACAACTCCAGACAGATTTACAAAAATGAAGGGAAGAGCTTGAGGCCTCTAGCTCTTGGGTCTTCTAGAACCCCATATGGAAATGGATTCTGCCCTTCTTCACACCTCTTCTGCTCATCTTTCTGCTTTTGATTTTTGCATCTTGCTTAATTAACTTCCTCTCTACTTTCCTCCAAGAACAAATCCAAAAATTCTCTAACCAAATCATTAGTCAGTTACTCTTACAGGATTATCAACCTCTGCCCATAGAACTAGATGACAATGACTCTCCAATCGACCCTGATGGTGGGGATTATAATTGGCGGGAAGTAGCTTGAAGAGCAAAGGTTGCCCCTATGCCCTCCCCATCATCACCCCTTCCTGGCTCCTGACTTTTTATCAGAACAAAAATGGAAGAATGTTGGGATCCATAAGCAGGCATCTCTATGGCCAGCCCCAAGGGACTGGTTATCTGGCATCTGCACGGCCACCTATGGACCACCTGTGGACCACCTAAAACTACCTGCACTGCCTGGGTCACCTTATAAGAGAACTCAAAGCCCCTCCTCTCTCTCTTACCTGCCCTGTGCAGAGACAGACTCTGTGACCCCTTCCCTTTCCCTTAATAAGCCTCCCATGTGGAACCAGTCATGTGACATGATTTGTGAACTCACTGTGTAACCCTGTTGCACTATCCTAACACTATACACTCACTTATAAGTGGATATTAGCCCCTATAATATAGGATAGTCCCACTCAAAGCTACAGACCTAAAGAAGCTAAACACTAAGGAGGACCTTAGGGAAGATACTTAAATCTCATTCAAAATGGCAAACAGGATAGACACTGGAAGCTGTGGAAGAAAGGGAACAGGATGGGAGCACACTATAGGCTCCCACCCAATAGTGTGGGAAAGGTTCCACCCAACAGGGATCTAAGCAGATGCTGAGACTCATACAGCCCAACCTTGGGCAGAACGCAGGGAGTCTTATGGAGGGGTTGGATAGAAGGATATGGAGTGCACAGGAGCCCCGCAAGGAGACCAACAAAACAAAAAACCTGACACAAGGGGGTCCTGCAGAGACTGATGCACCAACCAAGGACTATGCATGGAGAGGATCTAAACCTCCAGGTCAGATGCAGCTCAGTCTCCATCTGGATTCCTAAGTATGGGGAGCGGAGGCTGCCTCTGTCATGAACTTGGTTGCCTATTCTTTGATCACTTTTCCCTGGCGATGTGCCCTTTCCAGGCCACAGAGGATGAGGTGCTGGTAGTAATGATGAGACTTAATAAGCTAGGGGCAGATGGCAGGGGAGGAGACCTCCCCCTTTCAGTCGACTAGGAGAAGGGGATAGATAAGAAGAGGGAGAGGGGATGGAGCTGGGAGGAGTTGAGGGAGGAGGCTGCAATTAGGATATAAAATGAACAAATTGATATATATATATATAATAAAATATTGAAATAATTGAAAAAAAAGAAACAGAAAACCTACTGTAAGTCATGTCAACCCAAATTACTACCTGGGTGAAGTGGAATTGGGAAAATTGAACATACTGGAACAATTTTCTAATTCAAAATTCACAGTTCAAGAGAAATCCTGAAATAGGTGTGGGTGCTGTTTGCTAGCCAAAATAGCATTGTCCAGTGACAGTAACACACACATCATTTACAGTCCAGCCTGCAGTCACAGATTGAAATTGCATGGCTTGCGTCTCCATTTGGTTTAGTGTGGGAGTGGGATTTTTGTTTTTCTGTGTGGTTCTCTAGATGTTTCTCTTCTTTGCTCTGTGACATGGGGAAGTTTATGTCCACTGACTACCTCACCAGGTTTCCTTGCCCTCCAGCTTCCAGAATTTATAAGAAATCCTGGTGGGGGGGAGAGTAGGTCAGCTAACCCCAAGCCTCCCTCTCCAGATCAGCAGCATTGTCTGTCAATGTCCTCACTCTATTCAGGCCACCCAGGCCACACAGGCACAATCTCAGGAGTCAATATATTCTCCCTCTCTTCATTCCTCTCATTTCATGTGGAGGGACATGTGTACCCTTGCCAGTAATTTCCTTCCATCTTGTTCATACTTTTAGAAATGGTCCTTTCTTATAGTTCAAGTGAGCCATCTGTTTCTTGCCATGGCTCTTGTACCTTCTTATTTTCTCATCACACTGTTTCAAGTTTGTATGGCTTAAATTTGCATTAAAAGGAAGGCATTTCAAAAATCCACTGGCCCATCTGATTTAGTAACAGCACAAAAAGATGGCTTACAATAAAGGTCTTAGATTTTACACTCTGGCTTAAAATATTATAATGCTGGGGGGCAAGCTCTCTTTTGTGCTTTACTTTCAACTTTAATAGTAGTTGAATGGTTGCCCCATGAGTCTTTCTGCCCTGGCTATGTTTACTCCTTGGCAAAAGGACAAACAGCTTTATGGTCCATGAATTAGAGCAGTTGTATGTCTGGTCCTACTAATTATTGGAAATTTATTTCAATAACCTTTGAAATATCCAGAAATGGTCACACGACATCTCTCCTTCTTTCACTACAGCACAAGATTTGATTTTGTTTTGCTGATTTTATCATTTAGCCATCTTTTGGGGGCCAACTGATTGAATAGTAGACAGTTTGGCTTCTATTCCAGCTCTGCAAAGCCAAAGCACACAATTTGGCCATGAGACAAATGGGTGTCTGTCACCAGGAGCCACAGCACATCTGCGGATTTAGGGACATAAGCCATCTTTTCAGCATTTCCCACCTCCATCTGAAATTCCCTGTCCATCCATCCATTCTTACTCATTGGTGTCATTTCCACTTTCTCATTTGCAAGAAAATTCATTCTGGAAAAATAGTGAGAGAGGGTAGCCAAAAATTTCCTGAGATTCATGTTCAAAGGCTGTGGGGCCGATGGAAAGGCATGATGGACAGTGGTCTACCACTTGATGAGAAGATGCTGTGACATTCTGGTCTAGCACTGCCTTCATGATGAGATTGGGACTTTAATCCTCATTTCAAATCCCATTGGCTTTATCACATGGGTGGGTTACATAAGGGATCTGTCTTAGAGTTTTGTTGCTATGAAAAGACACCATGACCAAAGCAACTCTTATGAAGGCAAACATTTAATTGAGGCTGGCTTACAGTTTCAGAGGTTTTAGTTCATTATCATCCTGGCAGGAAGCATGGCAGTGTGCAGGCAGGGATGATGGTGGAGGAGTTGAGAGGTCTAGATCTTTATCCAAAAGCAATCAGGAGGAGACTGGATGAGCATCACACTGGGCATGGCTTGAGCATTTAAGAACTCAAAGCTCTTCCTCCACAGTGACAAACTTCCTCTAACAAGACCATGCCTCCACCAAGGCCGCACCTCCTAATAATGCTGCTCCCTATGAGGCAAGCATTCAAACACATAAGTCTATGGGGGCTACATCTATTCAAAACACCACTGTTGTTTTTTTGTAAACTGTAGTATTTTTAAATACCTGTAGCAACAGCTATTGAGAAAACAGAGTGAAGGTGTAGCTGGGAAACTCATTGCACATACAGTGAGTACTCAATGGATACAGACAGTAACAAACAGTATACCCTTTGCTATCTTTCTGCACTCACTCCAGCTCCCAGAGCCTGGCCAGAATGGACAGAATCTTTTTCCTTTGCATATATCTAGATTTACTAATTCCCTTGCTTACATTTTTCTGATGCACACAGGTCTTAGCCACATAAACTCATTATTATGAAAGAGTAACCTTTGCCATGAAAGCAGAAAGACCTAAATTCAGATCCCCAGAACTCATTTAAATGTAGTTTGGGCAATGCTAGCTCATTTGTAATTCTAGCCTCAGGAAACAGAGATAGAGAGTTCATCACAGACCACAGAGCAAGATAGTCTAGCTTGGATTGGTGAACTCTTGAGAGACCCTGCTTCAAAGAAGGTAGAAGAGCAATAAAAGAATCAGATCTCTACACACACATGCATACATGTACAACTACATGCATACATGAACCCCTATACATGTGAACATGCATACACAAATATGCATGAAAAATAGAAGAGAAGGGTAAATGGATCTAGGGAAAAGTTTTTCCCTTTTAAAATAATTACAGTTTAAAGATAATAGGTTAGACCTAGATGGACCTTTCAGATATATGTCTGAATCAAATAGGACCAAAGAAATACCAGTCACCACATAAATATACCTAAGAGCTAATCTTTTCTTTCCCTGTCTGCTGATAACTTCTCTACTGGAATTATTTTTGTTCTTTATCCAATGTGGAGCATGGAGCAGCATCTCCTATTTTTCACCACTCACATTGATCTAAGCCACTCCAAACATAGAGTTTGGTTATCTGGGCTGGAACTGACTAACATGTCCCTTGAGTTCCATCTCCTTTTCCTACGTATTGTGTTGGGAAAGGAAAAGGTGACTTGCTTTTGTTAATTTTTAAAGTTAACAAGAAAGCCGGGACACACTTATATTCAGTCTCTAATGAAGGTTGTCATCTAGTTTCTGGGTCCATATCCATTATCACAAACTGAGTTGTGAATAAATTCTTTGTGGGAGATATCTCCTCATTGTTTTCAAGCTCATGTGTTATAGATATGGACAAGTAGCCCTGGATGGAGACCAGATGGCATTGCCATGAATGTAAACCTGAGAATTTCTCTGTTCTTTCTCTTTCCATAGTCTACTGTGATATCCATGATGTTAAATACATATAGGTGTATAGTTTGTCCATGGATACCTACCTGTACTGGAACATGGAAGTATTTTTACATTCTTTCGGAAGATGCTAATTTTTTATAAAACAAAGTAGATATATTGATTGGCCTACTAGTCCTTTGTGTGACTTCAACTAAGTGATTTTTGTCTTCATTTATTTCAAACATACCAACGAAATCCCATTCTTTTGTTTGAAGTGACCTCACTTATACTCAAAACCTGAGAATCTACTTTGTTCAGCCACACATACCTGGGAAGTATATGTCCAGCCATAGAATTAAGACATCTTCAACTACCTTCATGGCCTTTCATCTTCCTACCTGGCCTCTAAAACTTCTATTTCCAACCACTTTCTACTGCCTTTACCTCTCTTAGGCTCCCCCATGACAGCCCTCTATTCCTCTTTTTTATTAACCTAGACCTGTACAGTATAACATTAATACACGTGGCTGTCAGGCATTTGCAGTTCCTTTGAACTGAGATATTTGGTAAGATGAAAACATACACCACATTTTGGAGGATTAGTATTTTAAAATGAACAACTTTGACATTTACTCTAAGTACAAATTATAATTTTTATATATTCAGGGAAGTATAATATGTTGAAATTATCTTCACCTTTATCTTTGCCTATTTAAGATGAGGCTACTGGAAAATTCTAAATCATATATGTGATGGACATTATACTTCTTATATAAGTCTCCTTCCCCAGACCTCAGGCTTCAACTCTCTCCACTCCCTCCCCTGCTTCTGGTATTCTAAAGCATGTCGTTTCCTTCTTCACTAGAATCATAAGTTTCCCATGGTCTCAGGCAGGCCATTATCTTTCTCATGAACTATCACACCAAAACCTTCAGGTTGACTATATGTTTGGCTCACCACATGTACTTCTTGAACATCTGCCATCTTTATGGACTGTGCTTGGTGTTGAAGGTGCATAGTGAACAAGCATAAGACAGTCTTTTCCATCCAGAAATCAGCAACCAAGTCAGGTGTCAACACTTGAAAACGAAACTGATATGAACACACCCTCTTCTTAATGGAGGAGTCCAACAAGAATTCAAAGCACCAATGCAGAAGCACAGAATCTGCTTGTATTGCACATTATTAAAAGCATCTCAAAAGCTCTAGTTGTGAAAATAAGTGACTTGAGCCAAGCTAGAACACTCACACACACACACACAAGCACACACACACAGACCAAAATGCATTCATTTCTCTCCTACATTTCATCTGTTTGAAGATAGCTGTGCTTTGAACAGTTTATTCTGCAACCTTTTCTTCTCCATTTTCTGCTCACAGAAAAATCAGAGCAAAGCCAATTAAACACATTATGAGAAAATGGCTCTTCTCTTTTCATCAAGGAAGGTAATAATGCTGGTTCAAGAAGTCAAGGGTAATTTCACTCATAAATTACACGCTCTGGCCACATGGGGTTTTAGCACAAATTAAGGATGGAATTTAACTTACTTCTTCCTCTGAATTTGGTTATTTTTTTTTAAGAGAGATGTTTTCCTTGACGCACTTAGTATTTTCTTCCCAAGTGCTTCATGTTCCCTGTTGTCTACAACACTGCCTTTCGGGTACAAATGCTCTTAATAGATCAAAGTTTGGAGCTTTAAAAGCCCATGTTTATTCCAAAATGTCTGGTTCCTTTCTCATTCAGCAGACACAATAGTCAATTTCTTGTCTAATCTTTTTTTTACTTCAAAGAAAATAAGCTGCATCACTTGGAAGTATATCTATTGTCATAAAATCAGGTCAGTATTAGAAGAATACAACCACAAAGGTCGGTATTAGACACAAAATGTATAATTTAGGGTACAGAAAGATTAGATTCTAAGGACCATAGTCATTAATTACAAAGAATCGAAAAAGCAGCGGTTAGGCTTCAGTGTTGACATGACATTTGTTGGGATCTGTAGCTGGCAACTGGGATCCCTCTAGGCAAAAGGAGGTGGGAGTTTGAGTCCTGGGATCTGATAATCATCACTCATGAGTTAACTCACCCTGTTTTGACATCCACAGTTCGGAGCATACCTGTATGTTCTCATGTTTCCTTACTTTTGTAAATTGTGTTCTCATCTCGGTTTAATATTCTCCACTCATACTCTCTCCACTTTGGTCATATTTTTCCTACCCATGTAACTCATTCAACCCCTGCTCTGTACTGAAGTAGCAACCCCTACAACTCTCATGCATACTCTGAAACAGAATAAACCACTCTTTTTTTTCTGCCATTCTTTATACAAATCACTGTAGATTTTAGTGATGTTGTCATTAGTAGGGATGGCTCCTTCCTCGGAGTATGTTAGCTGACAAACTGGGAATTGGCTAATATACCATCAACAGGGCCTAGCAAGATGCCTGAAACTGCCAATACTTAAACCAACATTTTTTGAATGAATGAATTATACTTTGAATCAATATATCTATGTACTAAGGACAACCAGTACTATGTAGTAGGTACTGGGATCAATTCAAAAGGAAGTTTAGATGAAATCTCTTCCCCCGTGGAGTCTAGAAACTAGAGAGTGTATATATACCTGATATCATGACAGAGCAGCAAAAGATAAAGTTCTAGAATGGTAAGGGCATTGCTGCAGGGACTTTAGAAAAAGGAACCCAGAGCTGGCTGGGAAAATGGCCAAACATGGTGTTGTTTACTCGATAATTCATTCACTCATATATTCATTCGTTCAATTATTCTTCCAAAAAGTAAGTTGAAAGCCAAATATTGATAGATACATGAAAGGAAATAAATTTTCTGATCTTATGAAACTTATATCCCATTAAAAAACACACACACACACTAACAAGTTAGAACAATTCCTAAGTTCAAAACATCCCCAAATTCAAAAACAGCATACTCTCTCAATAAAGGAATCAAAGACCCAAAATATTTTAATCTTTTTTTATTATGTTATTTATACAACAGTTTGGCCCTGTGGCACAAAACGTGGAAGAGCTTCTTGCAAATATGCCTCTCTACTGCAAAACTCTGGCTTTATCCCCATTCTGTGACTGTTAATTTTAACTATTATCTTGATTGAATTGAATTATAACCTAGGAGATTAGTGAAAGACACTGATAGGTAATTCTATTAAGTTTTTTATAAAGATAGTCAAGCCAAAAATTTAATCCATTGATGGTGTCAGATTTTGAATAGACAATTGGGAAGTGTTAGAAATATGGAAGGCAGGTCACAGCTAGAAAGAGGGCTCTCTAATGCTGTGTCTTTAAAAAGTGGGGGGGGGCCTCACACATCATCTTCTCTGCTCCCTGGCTGCTATGAAGCAAGCAGCCTCTACCACACCCACCCACAAATTCTGACATTTACAAGGCCATCCAGCTATGGGATGAAACTTCTGAAACCATGGCCCAAATTAAATCTTTCAACTTCTTGAATTGTTTATATCTAACATGAATCACAATGTGAAAACTAATTAACATACCCCAAATCTCCTTCCATTCTCTAAGGAGTTGTATCAGCTCCAAACAATGGCAAGGCTGTGAATGGCATCATTTTCTAGACTGCAAAAATTAAAAAAGCAAGTTAGGAACTGTGGCAAACCTTAGCCATAGCATTTCCTCCACCATACTTTGATCACAGTGGTCACCACTGTTGAATATGCCAAGATGAATATCCACTCATTCACTCATTGTGTACTTAGTGAATAACCACTACACTCAAAGCAATTCATTGGTAAGTGGATATTCAGTGATGTGTAAAACAGATGAGTCTCTGGCCGCATTGAGTTTTCAGTTATCAAAAATGATTACATAAATGTTAAAACTAACAACAATTTGTCACAAATAACAACTTTCCATACTTTAAGGAGCCAAATAGGAAAAACTAGACTAGCTCCTAAACAGGAGCATCTTTTCAATTTATTCTCCTCCTTAAAACTCTATGCTGTGCTGGGGAGATGGCTCAGTCAATAAAGTAATTGCTGTAAAGGTATGAAGAACTGAGTTCACATACAGTCAGACATGGTCACAGTTTTTGTAACACTAGCCCTGGAAGAAAGAGATAAATGGGTTCCCAGAGCTCCAATGCCAGCCAATCTAGCCTATCAGTAATAAACTCTAGATGAGTAAGTGAGAGAATGTCAACATCAGCTATGGCCTCCACATGTACTGTTATGCCCAGTTCATGAGACTCCCCAAAGACCACCAGGAATTGAATCTGCTGCAAAACACATGAGGATCTTTTTATTACAAGCCATAGCTTTGGCTCATACCCTCATCATCAGAGCAGTGGAGAGCAAAGAGCCTTGTGCTCAGGTTAGGTGGTTGATTTAAAGATTCCAATCCCTCCAAGTGTTCCCAAAGCAGGGGAATTCCTGCCTGGCAAGCATCTGGTGGTTTAAACACAAAAGAGGATGTTGCCTTTTGAACTAATTGGTCATAGGAAGGCCCCCAAACCATTAATGGTCTGACTTCCCTTGTTTGGCCATCCTAGGGGAGGGGGCAATCTGGGCCAGTTTCCAAGCAACTGTATCTCTAGTGGGCAGGAAAGGAATGCAGTGAGGCTGGCTCCTCCCTGAAGGTGGCTGGACATGTCTCCACCTGTCTGACCTTTATTCAGTCTTGCATTTTAAACTTTGAACCAATATACCAAAAAACTAATTTTTAATTCTTTGGTCTCTCATTCCCCCCTTCCCATGATCATTTGAAGACCCAATCATGGGTTCTTCCAGATATGACCCCTGGTGTGCTACAGATTTGCCTTTCAATAATGGGATCTGAGTATCACTCCTAAACATTTATTCATGAAAGCCACCAAGCAATTTAAAATACAAGGCCCAAAGGTAAAAATCAAAATGAATAGGGGTCCCATCAAGGCAGATATAAGGGTAGTAAGCCAAGGAGAACTATTATACCAGGATTTAAACCATCCTCTGGAATCCTCTTTCCTGCGTCTCTTCAGGCTTTTTGTTATTCTTACTAAGGATTTCCAAATAATTCCTGAGTGCTTTACATAAAAACAACATTTTTCTTTAAGGGCTGCACACAGCCCACCCTGCTTTAAAAACAACAAATCTAAGCCCCTTCTGTTTTGCTACTTCTGCCAGGGAATCCACATTCTTTTCTAAAATGGGTGATTGAGTTCTCAAGGCATCGAAAATCTTAATTAGTATCTGCCTTTAAGCTGTTATAATTCTGGCTTTGTACATCTAGTGCTGCGATGCCAGTTGCTGCTCCAGCTAAGCAAGTCCCCAAGAAAATAGTTAATGTCAGGGAGACCTTTTTGACTTAGCATTTCAGCTTGTTAGGTGGGATTATAGGCAAAGGTCTCTTCTTCTGAAACTTCTTCAGCTCTGACAATAGGACCGTTGGCATCAGGGGCTAGGAAGGCTGGGCAATGGGGCAGTCCTCAGAAGTGTCTGGTTAGTTGAGCCACTTGAAGAGGCAGGGAACAATCATGTCAGCTTCCAGTAAGTCCAGATTTCAGCTTGCAATCCATAGCTGATCCCTGAATAGAGTCTGTCAGCCAGGTGAAAATCTGCTGAAACAAATTCAGACTATAGACAGAGTTGAGATTTTGTCTAGTAAATGGGAAATTGAGGAATCCCAAGACCAAGGGAAAGGCTCATCAGGGGTCCATTTAAGCCATGCCAGATCCAGGTCTCATGACTTTTTGGTTTCCTAAAACTTATATGAATTTGAGTTTACAAAAGTATATTAGTATCACCATTGTATTGAGACCCATACTTTAGAAAGAGGTGTCTATAATACAGCAGAAGTAGACTCATGTCATTAAGACCTAGTAAATGCTATGACTTTTGGGTCTGAGATGTACACATTAGACATATGTTTTTAGCATGATGAGAAGCACCTTTAAGTCTTTCTCCAGCAGACAACCAAAAGGAAATTAAAATCTCAAGCTTGTGACTGAATAAGTAGTCAGTGGTCCATCAGCTTATCCCAACTCTATTGATCAATGTCGCAACTCTGAACTTCTGAAATCTTATAACAATGTAAGCACAACACTAGCATAGAGGGGGAGAAATCTGAAATACCTCACATTTTCAGTATGCCTTAAATTACTTTCTCATATCATTACAACTTATCTTACATATTATAACATATCTTAAAACACCTGCTTGGACCCTCCAATCATTTTTTTTGCATTTACCAACTTTGAAACATTTTCCTAGACCCTTAAACAATTTTTATATCTTCATAATTTAAACTTTCATATCCTCTGACCTTACATAAACTTTATATCTTTCTATCCAGTTACTTACTGTAAAACACAGGCAATTAACATGAAGCCTGTGAGCAAGGCAAACCTTTTTGCCTTTCTAAATAATAGCTCTAGTACCTAGTAGTTCTAAATAGCTAATGAACTGACCAAAGAACTAACAGTGGATCTAATTGTCTGCTCTTTTACTGCAAAGTTACCATTAGCTTAGCTTGGCTATCAATGTTATCAGAGACCTGAGAAGGATAAATTACAAGCTAAATAAATGTAACAATCTATGTAACAAACTAGTCAGTCCACCACCTAAGCAGTTGTCCCTGGCTCCTGTGGTCTCACAGCATCATGAGCAGAGGCAGCCCAGCCATCAGGCACAAAAGATGAAAGACTGTTTCTGTGGAAAAACAAAGAACATGAGAGGTTGTCCTCACCGCATCTTCAGCAACATGAAACAATGACTCTCCAGGTGTCCATAGCTTTGTCCACAGTTCAGAGTGGGCCCTAGCATTGGGTCAGTTGGGAATGTTTTGCCCAATGGTTAGCATACCACAATCCAGAGTTGCATTGTGCCCAAATCTTCTCAGAGACCTTGGGGGCCTAATGCCAGGATGTTGAGACTTTCTGTCATAATAAGCTTATACATGTTAAAATGCCATATTCCATTGATTTCTGACAAGCTTGAGGGCCAACATATGAGTTACCCTTTGTCTATCTTAGTTATCTACTCTAAATTATAGCCTGTAAAACATAATGCTATAATCTCTAATTCTGGCATAATCCTTAAAAAAGTGTTTTAGGACCATATCTATTTTAAGTAGATCTACATAGGCAAACTTTGTAGTTACACATCCTAGGCTTAACCTTAAAAACACAAACAAAAGACTAGCTAAAGCTCACTCTCGTATTCAACTGCAGACATTAGCATAACTTTAAATACCATTCTGAGCTAAAATCAAAGTCACACTTTCAATCAGATACCATTCATAGAGGGGCTAGCAAATCTTGCTGATCCTACCACATTGCATTAAAACTGAACAGCAAAAAGCTTAAAGGACAAAAGTTTCACTTAGTACTAAACAGGGAACTGAATGCAGCTGGCAGCCCTCAGCAAAGATGGCGGTAGCTCCACCCTCTTTATCCCTGAACCAACAGGGCAGCTAGCCACGTGTTGTTACAGGCTGTGGCCAGCAATATAAAACAGAGCCATTAGGTGTTGTTGATGGTGTTGCTACCTCCCATGGTATAGCACTGTGGCTCATTTACAGTTTCCTATAACCAAGTTCTAATATTGTAATCAAGTAAGTTTTAGAACTAACTGCATAACAAAACACCATAGAATAATTTGATAGGTCTTTGAACTATCCTGGCCACACCAAACCTATTGGCCAGAAAGAAACAGCATTAATCCATTCACTCAGGAACTGGTGGTCGGGCATATATTTCATACAATGGTTAACAATGACTTGAATGCAACCCTGTATAACCCTGGGATAACATGGAACTGCAGTCCTATTCCCCCTTTAAAGGGCATAAGAAAACATTGCATTGAAGAATCACCAGCCTTTTAAATGAAGAACAACATATTTTACAGTTCTTTCTCAAATCATATTTTCAGGTATGAAAAGCCAAAACAAATACAGTTCATATGCCCTCTGACTTTCCATACATACTCTGACCTTCCATAAAATTCTATATACCTTCATGTAGGCTTTTCCTAGCTCTGTTCTTCTGGTTTAACCAAATATTTTTATTTTCTTATGTTTATTTATTTATATCTTTATTATCCCAGTCTCTTGCTTTCTCTCTTGCTTTTCAGACAATATAAAAACTTCCATCAAAATCCTTCTCATCATTTTTTTTACTAAATCATTCCATGGGTTTTTACCATCCTGACATGATACACTGTAAAAACTGCAGTTTTCTCTTTTTTTGCAATTGGCTCAAACAGTATGGCTTGGTTTCATTTGGTAAAATTAATAAAATAAATACCAAAGTCTTTTTTCCTCCTCCAAAGGGTTGAAAAACTGTTCCAAGTTCTTTCTTAGACTGGCCAAGGTCATTATTTTAAAATGACTGATAAACTTTAAAATGTTTTATAGCCTTAAACATTTTTATAAGAAATCTGTTTTTGCAATATCAAAATAAAATATCCTTTTTAGGAGTGAAGTCACAAATGATAACCATAATTTTAAGAGTCAAAACCAAATTTTACCAGTGTAAATAATCAGATCTCTAAAATCAGTATCAATTTAAAATGAGATTTGTCTTCTTAGTCTAAAAATAAATAGGATAATAAACAAAATTCATTATGACAAAGAGGTTCTGTAATTTTTCTTTGCTCTACTCCATACCATGTGGCAATTTCAAGATGGCAGAACCATATCACATGGCATGGCAAGCTACATGGTTGTTATTTTAAAACATTTGTTCTTCTATAGATCTTACAAACATATATGCACGCTTATATGTTCTAAACAAGAGTTTGAATTTAACCTTTAAACATGTCCAACAACTCTTAGTCTGTAAGCAAGATATACAGAGCATATTAACCATTTAAGATCAGTCAGAAATAAACATGTAGTGACTGTACATATATTTAAACAGACAGACAAAACTTTTCTTACTCCATCCAGCTGTAATTTCAAGAACTTAGTTCTATCAGCGTGGGCGAGATCGTGCAGCCCTCCCAGCTCTTGGCTGTTCTCTAACTTGGGGCTGTCCTGCCCCAAGGCATGCTCCTATCAGTGACCAGAAGTGCCCCAGCTTGTAACGTTGGGAGCATGAGTCAGACAAAGCCACCACAGTGCACAACTGTTTGGTCACCTGCCTACTGAGACCATCATAAACAAACAAACAAACCCATGAAAGAACAACATAAGGAAACTTTGAACCAATACCTCAAAAACCTAGTTTTTAATTCTTTGGTCTCTCATACACATGTGCACACATACACACAAAAAGGGAGGGAGGAGAGAGAGACTTTACTGTGAAGCAATAAATTTTATACATAGCTTCCTATGATGATTAATTTTAGATATCTACCTATTTGACTTGGCCAAGGGATGCTGATACAGCTGGTTAAAAATTATTTTTCTGTGTCTGTGAAATGTTAACTGACAGTTGAAAATATGAACCAGTACATAGAACAAATATGTGCTCTCACAAATACGGATGTCCATCTTCCAATATGATGGACCTGAACAGACTAATGCAAAGAATGAGAGAATATGCCCTTTGTACCTGGGCCAACCAGCCACATTTTTGGTCTTTGAACAGCAGTGTTCCTAGTTCTCCAACCTTCAGACTAAACTGAGACTCATAGTATGAGCCTCCCTGTTCTCAGACTTTTGTGCTTAGACTAAAACCAAACCACCAGCACCTCTGAGCCTTTGGCTTATAGACAGAACCTTGTGAGGCCTCTCACCCCCAAATTAATGTAACCCAGCTCTTGCATAATAAATTTCTTCCTATACATCTTTTTTTTTAATTTTTTT
>CM053755.1:53155691-53210405 GCA_028658305.1 Pachyuromys duprasi | reverse complement strand
GCTTTTCAGCTTCATGAGGTCCCACTTATTGATTGTTGATCTTAGAGCCTGTGCTGTTGGAGCATGCCAAGTAGGACCTCTGGGGGGGGGTTAATGTATCAGAGCAGATATTAAGATTCGCGATCAAGCCTTTGGCAGAGGGCGAGAAGTGATGATAGAAATGGGGGAGGTTGGTGAGACTTGGGGAGAACAAGAGCACCACAAAGACCAAACTGAGCAGGGCACAGGGGTCTTGTATGAGACAGTTTCTACAACCAAGGACCATGTGTGGATGTGGCCTGGAACCCCCGCACAGATGGGGCCCATGATAGCTCGGTGTCGGACTGAAGACCCTAGTGAGAGAAACAGGGACTGTTTCAGTCATGAACTTGATGGCTGACTCTTTGACCCTTCCCCATACAAGCCGGGGAGTGACAGACTGGCTAGATCCCAGGGGAGGACATTGCAACCAGCCCTGAGGGGACAGGATGAGCCGGGGTTGGATGGAAGGGGAGGAGGTCCTCCCCTGTTGGTGGACTCAGAGGGGGAGGGGAAGAGGGAGATGAGGGAGGGGAAGGGTGGGATGGAATAAAGGAGGGGGTTATGCCTGGGATGCAAAGTACCTAACCTGTGATTGATATAAAAATTAATAAATTTATATAAAAGAAAAGAAATCAGGCCTTTTTGTTTCAGAATAATCCCTCTTACCCAGACTTCTATACTTAAATCTTAATGTACATGAAAGACACCTGAGAGCTTGTTAACATTTAGTTTCTGGTCTAGTAGTTCTGCACCTTGAGCAAACTTTGGGCTGCTGCCTGACTGCTGGGCCACAAAGACACTCTGAATACGAAAAGAGCAAAGTCGTGCTGAAGGCCCCGGGCGTGTGGCCTTACTTCTCTGTTCTTTGTTGCAAGGGTGTTGTGTTTGAACCTGGACGGTCCACTGGAGAAGTTTCTCTTCACACCAGCCATGCATCCCTCACTACTCACATAAGCCCTGAGGTTTTTCTAGGAGTGCCAGCCAGGTTGTCTGGCTGCTTCTCTGCAGGCTGTGAAAGGTCTCTGGGGCCACTCACTGCTCCTATAAACCCCCTGCCGCAAAACCTCACTGGAAATCCTCCTCTACTCCTAGAATGATCTTTTTATTCATTTTATTTTATTTTATTTTATTTTATTTTATTTTATTTTATTTTATTTTATTTTATTTTATTTTATTTTATTTTATGTGTGTCCTGTTCCATCTATAGGAGCTTGGACTCAGGGCTTTTACTTCTGGCTCAAGACTGAGCTTCACAGTGCAGCTCTGTTAGGCCCAAAGGAGCTGGGGCACTGCAGCCCGGACAGTTAAAAGGCTGGATAGGTTTTCTTAGGAGTCAGGACGGTCATTGGCAAAGGGCCAGTCGATTGTGGTAGCAGAGGTAAGATAGTCAGATAGGTCAGGGCTTCCTCTCCTTAGCTGTGTAATCTCCAGAATGTTCCTTAGTATCCTTCCCTTCCTCTGCTCCTGACCCTCCTCCTCCTGGCCTCTTCTCTAAGGACTGAACCCAGGACTTCCACCTGCTAAGCAATTGTGTTAGCACTAAATTGTAACACCAGCCCTTCAGTTGCAGTTTTATCAGGAAACTGGGAATAATAATATGTCCTTCATGAACAAAGAGAAAAAAAAAAAGGTATTCAGTAAAGTGCCTTGTTGTTATCACTTTTTTTTCTCTTCTAAGTCATTCTAGATATTTCTAAATCATCTCTAAATCCTGCCTTCACATTCCCTAGGATTAAGTTGCTGGGGCAAATCTTACAGCAGAATAATTGTTATGAGACAGGAATGTCGATGACCCTTTTAATTATAAGAGATGTCACACGAGATAACTGAAGAGGAAGAATATTTAGAAAATTAATGAGGACTGGTGGTGGCTGCCTTCAAGATGTCATTGTAAGACCCCTGGGGACAAGCTTGCGATCAATGGATCAGTGGTAACAGTTGAATCAGTAACAGAACCAAGGCTAACTGCAAGTGGAAACTTTGTAACAGCAGAGTGAGGGTGGGCTGGTGCGCAGCCGCAGAGGTGGAGCCAATCACTGCGTGCAGCGGGTCCTGCCGTGTGGTGACGTCACGGTTGCCTTGGTGAGGCCTGCTCAGCGGAGACCCCGGCTGATAGCAGCTTTGAAGCCCTGTCCGCCGGCACCATGAGCGGGCGTAGTAAGGGTCGAAGGTCTTCTCGCACCAAAGGCCGGGGCAAAGGTCGGGCCAAAGCCCGGGTCCGCGCCGCTGCAGATGATGCCTGGCGGGGCGAAAAGCCGCCAGAGAGCCCGCCGCTCGAGGAGGACTCGGAGGCCGAGGAGGTGCAGGCCGGGGCCGCTCAGGGAGGCGCGGAAGCAGCCGAGCTCCGGGAAGAACTAGCCCGCCGCATCCCGCTGGACTGCGGCCTGACGCTGCGGGCACGGGCTGCGAGCGAGCGCGGGCCGGCGCCCCCTGACCCGGGCCTGGAGAGGGCCACATCCCTCGCCGAGCGCCTGACCAGCGACACCGCTTTTGTGGGAACCGTGGGAGCCTTGGCGAGGCTGCGACACAGCTGCCGCCTTGGAAATCGGCGAGTCCCCCGGAGAAGGGCCCTAGAGGCCCGGAGCGCGGCGGGGAGGGGACCTCAGGCCACAGTCAGTGGGAAGCCAAAGATGAGCTCTGCGGGGCCATGTATTGCTGTCCCAGTGGGGGAGGAAAGGAAGGTGGCAGAGAAGCATGCTGTTTCAGGGCCCCCCATGCTGGTAGGGAGCATGGATACCCTGGAGACTGTCCAACTAAAGCTGGAGACCATGAACGCGCAGGCTGACAGGGCCTATCTCAGGCTTACCCGCAAGTTTGGCCAGTTGCGACTTCACCACTTAGAACGCCGGAACCTCCTCATTCAGAGCATCCCCGGCTTCTGGGGGAAAGCTTTTCAAAACCACCCCCAGCTGTCAACTTTTCTAAACACCAAAGATAAGGAGGTACTGAGCTACATGAACAGATTGGAAGTGGAAGAGCTTGGCCTCGCCAGATTGGGCTACAAAATCAAGTTCTACTTTAGCCCAAATCCCTATTTCCTAAACAAGGTGCTTGTCAAGGAATATGGGTGTGGGCCATCTGGTCAAGTGGTGTCTCGCTCGGCCCCAATCCAGTGGCTCCCAGGTCATGATCTACAGTCCCTAAGCAAGGAAAACCCGGAAAATAATGGTAGCTTCTTTGGGTGGTTTTCCGACCACATCTCTATTGAGTCTGACAAGATTGTTGAGATAATCAACGAGGACCTGTGGCCCAATCCTCTACAGTATTACCTGATCACTGAAGAAGCCCGTGGAGAGAAAGGAAAGGAAGAAAGGCCAGGTCCAGGAAAGCAGCGAGCGGGGAGACCCCTGGGCCTGGAGTGAGAGAGCCCAATAGATCCTCCACTATCTCCTGCTGGACCCGTTAGGCCGGCCACGTGGGTTTTGTTGTCTGCCTTCTGTTCTTGCTGTCTTATGTACACTTTGGACTTACCTTCAAGAATGTGACATTTGTGATCATGTTCCTTGCTTCCCAGTGGCCTTGTCACAACGGTATCACGTGTGATTTCACTCTCGCTGCTTGTATATTAAGCACTTCAGATGTATGCAGCTTTTCTCTACGCTCTCCAGTCCCTGCCCTTATCTTCCTACCTGTCATTTATGTGGACATGCAGAGTCATCATCCGAATGGATACTCAAGCTATGCTACTTCGTGGCCAGTCAGCTGGGCTTTGTGGTCATTTTAGCCATGCATGTTATCAACAGCAAGATTTTCTATTGCCATCACAAAACTAAGCCAGTGCACGTGGCGCTGGCCATCAGCCAAATGTTATTGTTCTGTAGGTCTGGGGACACCAACCAAGGTTCTTCCTATTTCAGCTTCAGCCTTGGGTCCAGCAGACTACTGGGTTTTCTCTTCTTGCCTCTGGGCCAGTCTATAGGTGAACCTTCATCGAAGTCTGGATGTGCTTGGTTGCAGTCAGCCCACTGACTTTTGGCTGGGTCAATGTTGTTGGCTCCAACATGTTTATCGAGGACCTCAAGAACTGCCTGTGTATGTGCCCAGGAACCCTCCCAGGGCATGAGCTACAAACCCACCCTCCCCAGACTTTAGGAACCCTACAGATTGCCATGCTGGTGGGCATCGTGACATTTATGAACATATGCTTGCGGCTGTTGTGTTGTGAGTCCTGTGAAGGCTACAGCTTTATCAACTAGGTGTCTGTGTCAACTTTCCTTATTCCTTGCTAAGATGGGAAAAGAGTACTTTAGTGGTATGCTGAGGAAGAGAGATTTTTCATTTGTATGCCTGTGTTTACTTCACATCTCCATGCTACTTAGTCTGCTTCCCTGTCACCCTACCTCCTGACCTTCCTATTCTCCTCATGACCCATCCTCCCCCAGCCTTTTAAAATAGCATCACAGCTCAGACAAGGAAAACCATGAACCAGACTTTTCTGTATACAGCTAGGGAGGCAGATAGGGGCTTCCTTTGCAGTCATGTAGTAGGCTGAGATAGGATAAAGAAAAACAAGAAGCCTCAAAAGAGTTAGGTCCTGAATCCTGGGCTCGTTCTGTAGTTCTAATGTTGTATGCATCTGCTAGAATTAGGAGCCCTAAGGCAGGAGAGTCGTGGACTTCTGTTTTGTCTTCTGTGTCCTTTTTAAGACCCAGGGGCTTCTTTTTGTCTCTTTTGGTACCCTGGGTCACTGGGATCCTTAGCCCCCAGCTTCCCCACTCAGCAGGCCTTTGCTGTCTTTGCTTCTTAGCCCAAATATACTCACAAAGGGGGAATCCCAAGGTGTTTCCAGGGACAGGTATACTACAGACAGAACCTGATATAGCTATTTCTGGTGTGTGTGCAGTCTGAGCCTTCCTGCCCTGGCTTGCTTGTCCTGACTTACCTTCTGTGATAAGTAGAGCTCTCTAAGCCAGTTCTTCCCCAAATCCCCTTTCTGCTATAGAAGAAGACTGTATTCTAACCTCTGTGAGGGGCTCCTTGACTCAGTGATAAGGAGATAATAGGGGAATAAGGCAAGATAAGTATGAATCTGATATTGAGTGGGTCAGTGAAAACTTGATAAAAATGGCTGGTGAAGCTGCAGAGATGGTGGCCCTATCTCTCAGTGATGAAGTTGATAGAGGACACCTTACTCAAAGTTGAGAAGGGAGAATTGAAGTGGTTGTTGGTAAACAAGATGCCTGGGCAAGGATGGATCCAGAGTTCTGGACAGTCTTTATCTTCATTAGTGGATTTTTCTTTTTGTAATCACAGAAACAAACCCAAAGCAATGTTACTATGTTGGATAGAAGGTGGAACCTTGTGTGTGTGTGTGTAAGATTATGCTAAATGCTGTGTATTTGGCTCTAAGGAAAATGTTAACACTTATTATATTTTTGCCTAATGAGGAAAACAGGTCTGTACACGTTAGCTTTTTTAAAAATATCATTTGGTCTTCATTATATAAAGTTCAAAAAACGGGTGGAGACGATGGTCCCTGGACCCTGTGTGCCTCCTACCTAGAAGCATCCATCATCAGCTGTGAGCAACCTAAGTTCATCTGTAGCTCCTCTTCTGCCTTCATTTCTATTGAAAGTCCAAGGTACTATGCCCGTGTGGCCAGATCTACTTTCAGAGACTGGGGCTTTGGCATTGATAATTGTGGGGTGCACTCTTGTGATCACAGCAAGTCCACTTCTGCAGAAGTGAGCCTCATAAATGAGTCTTCACAGTTAGTGAAACTCCAATAGTGATGATGAGGATAGCCCACTCTTGCTCACATCTAAAAAAGAAGAGAGCATTGTGTTGTAAATCTAAGACCCTTCACACTATCAGGCTTTTCTCCTGCATAACATAGAGACTTCTATGGACTGTTAGGGTTGCTGTGTTCTGTGAAAATAATCAATCCAATATAATCTTTTATTGGTTGTTGTAGTTGATAATTTGATACCCTGGTAATAATGCTATTATTCCCTGTTCCTAAGTGGCATAAATACTTGCAAGTGTGCATGTATGGTGGAAAAATAATAATAAAAATTATTGCCTCACTGTTTTATTTCATATCACTCAGTAATAATTGGAGGGTTAAGAGGCAGGATCTGGGCAGTTCAGTGTCCAAGTGGGTTCCATAGTAATGAGAACAGGGACTGCCTCTGACATGAACTGAAATCACCTCCCCCTGAGGGGGGAGCAGCCTTACCAGGCCACAGAGAAAGAAAATGCAGCCACTCCTGATGAGACCTAATAGACTAGGATCAGAAGGAAGGAAAAGAAGACCTCCACTAGCAGTGGACTTGGGGAGGGGCATGCATGCAGAAGAGGGAGGATGGGAGGAAAGAGGGAACTACAGGGGGGATACAAAGTGAATAAAGTGTAATTAATAAAGAATTTAAATTAAAAAGGCAGGATCTGAACAGAAGTGAGAGGTGAGTGTCATGTACTCGCCTAAGTAAGGGGATCCTAGGCCTCAGACCTTTGCCTGATTGGTTCCACAAGAATACTGAAAACCCTGCTTCCCAGGCCCTTCCCAGAGACTGATATTTTGTGTGGCTCTGGAGGAAGGCAAAGTCTTGTTTATAATGAGTTTTCTAGGCGCTTCTCATAGGAATTCAGTATTTCTAACATCTTGCAGTGGATTTGAATTAGGTAGGAAATCCTGTTAAATGGATTTTGATTTAGTAGTCAGGCAGAACCAGCGCTCTGTAATAAGTTTCCAGGTGATTAATTTCTGGTGACATGTGGCATGTACTTTGAGTTGCAACTGAGGTGACCTTGAGGCCCTTCAAAGAACTAAAAGAAGAGAAACTGAGAAAAAAAATTTTTTGAAGGCTATTCAAACTAAAGTAATGGTGTTCATCCCTGGTTGCAGGTTAGAATTAACAGTGAAGTTTAAAAAATACCTGCCCTATCTTCACATGAAACCAACCCAGTCAGAATGAGGAACGAGATTGGTCCAGTCACAGGTAACTCCAAAGGCTTCACATCTGGAGAAAGGATGATTTCAGTCAGAAGAAGCCATCCTCAGTGATGAACATACACCACAGAAAATGATTAGAAGAAGTGGTTTTTTTTTTCCTGATAAGAAAACATTAGGGACTGACATGATGGCTCACTAGGTAAAGGTTCTTGCTAAGCTGGAGGACCCGAGTTTGATCCGTGGGACTCACATAGGTGAAGAAGAGAACTGATGCCTGCAAGCTGTCCTCTGACTTTCACATGCATGCCACCATGTGCCCATTACAACAAATTAAAGTGTGATAAAGAGATAGGCTTATACACATAACCAACCCTTTGGCAGAGTGCAGGGAATCATATGAAAGAAGGGGGAGTTAGTATGACCTGGAGAGGACAGGAGCTCCGCAAGAACCAACTATATCAGGGCACAGGGTTCTTTTATGAGACTGTTTCTCCAACCAAGGACCAAGTATGGTTATAACCTAGAACCCCTGCTTGTATGTAGCAAATGGTAGCTCAATTCCCAAGTGGGTACCCTAGTAAGGAGAACAGGGACTATTTCGGACATGAACTCAATGGCTGGCTCTTCGAACCCTCCACCACCCCCCCCTGAGGGAGGAGCAGCCTTGCTAGGCCACAGAAGAGGACATTGCAGCCATTCCTGAAGAGACCTGATAAGCTAGAGTAAGAAGGAAAGTCCCCTATCAGTGGACTTGGAAAGGGGCAGGGAGGAGATGAGGGAGGGATGGAGGGATTGGAAGGAAATGAGGGAGGGGGCTATGGCTGGGATACAAAGTACATAACCTGTGATTAATATAAAAAATAAAAATGTTAAGAAAAAGAGATAGGCTTATGTGATGAAGGTGAAGGTGCTGCATAAATAAACATGTGGTGTTTGGGGCACGGTAGATTCTCCAGTGTTGGATGGACAAACAAATTTGTTCTTTATTTACATTCAGGTGTCTCAGGGCTATGTGGGTAAATATATTAAGTATATTGTTTTATATGTACATCTATGTTAGTTTTCTTCCTGCACAAAGTACCACAGACTAGGGGCTACAAAGCTAAAGAAATTAATTCCTCAGTTATGAAGGCCAGAAGCCCAAGATTTAAGGGGTTGCTAGGGTTTCTTCTGAAGGGATCTTTCTTTGGCTACAGACAAATTTTTTGTGTGTTTTCATATGGCCTTTTCTTGGTGTGTGTGTTCTTTATGTCAGAATACCTTCTTCCTAGGAAGCAAGTCATACATAACTGGGGTTCACCCCAGTAACTTTAACTTTCACTACCCTTAAAAAAAAAACTAGTCTCTAAGTAGTCTGAGGTTCTGTAGATTAGGTCTTCCTTGTGAATATGGTAGTGGTAAAAGGACATAATCCAGTTGATACCGTAGTACAATGTACATGTTTTGCATAGTATCTAAGGTTTATAATGTCCCAGGTACTTTTGCAGTATACTTATGGGGTTTAATGTATTTTTTCCATACTTCTATACGTTATGTGACAAGTAAATGAGATAAAAAGCAACTTAAAAATCATTTGGGTCAGATCCCAGCATTAACCTTATTCTGGTTAAAAAATCCACACCATGGCAGCTCAGTGTCCACGTGTGCTCTCTAGTAAGGAGAAGAGGGACTGTGTCTGACATGAACTCAGTGGCCGGCTCTTTGACACCCCTCCCCCCCAGGGAGGAGCAGCCTTGCCAGGACACAGAGGAGGACATTCCAGCAAGTCCTGATGAGACCTGATAAGCTAGAGTTAGATGGAAGGGGAGGTGGACCTCCCCTATCGGTGGATTTCAAGAGGGCAGGGAGGAGATGAGGGAGGGTGAGATTGGAAGGCAATAAGGGAGGGGGCTACAGCTGGGATACAAAGTGAATAAAATGTAATTAATGTAAAAAAATCCACACCTATTCTTACAGTTCCTGATTGTAAGTCAATTACCAGAATATGTTCTCATCTATTTATAGCTATTTCTAGATACAGAGTTAGGAGCAAAAATATTTTCTAGTATACAGATAATAAGCCAGCCCGATGCTCAGAGACGCCATGAAATGAGGAGCTGACACTTGGCTAGGACGTTGTGCAGACTGTGTAGGTTGGGGGCAACAACTCTGGAGCTCCAGCTGCTTACTTTGGGCCATGCAGGCCTCCTGCAGCCGTGTCTCCAAAGAGGGGTGGGGAATGAGGATCTTTACGCAGATTTCCTAAACTTGACTATTTTCCAGTAATTAAAAAATACATTTGCTTATTTTGTGTGTGTGTGTGGGTGTGAGTGTATCGTAGCAGGAGGGGGGGTCAGAAGACAATTCGTCAGAATTGGTTCTCTCCCTGCAGCACCTGTGTCTTGGGGATTGAGCTCTTGCTGTGAGGCTTGGTGGCCAGCATCCTCACCATCTGAGTCATCTCATCAGACTTAATTAAAATTCAGAGCTTTTTAAAATAATTCTTTTAAATTAGCATACAAGCTATTAGATGTCACTATAGCATTTTGAACTGTGTTTTAGTAGATTTTCCTCCAGCCTCACCTTCCTGACCTCTGTCTCCCCAATCCTCCTGGCAAGTCCCTCAGCCTCTTTTCCTCTTAATGACACGTCTTTTCTCTTATCCCTTCAGTAGCTCTTTTGTTCTCTCATGCTCTCTTCTTAGATTTTTAGGCTTTATTTGTATTTTCAGCCATCACTATGCACACATGTATACAAACTAGGATCCACATATAAAAAAGAACTTGGTAGGTTTTAATTTTATGAGTCTGGGTAATCCCACATAAGATACTTTTCAGATCCACCTATGTTTTTTTCTGCAAATAAATTCCATTGTGTACATGTACCAAATTTTCTTGATCCATTTATCTGTTGATGTACAATCAGACTGGTTCCCATTCTTGCTATTGTGAACAGACTAGCAATCAAAACAGATGTGCAAGTTAACTCAGAGATTTTTCTACTGACCAATATGAGGAGTGTAGTATGCAACTGATAGCTGCTTGCTTCTTCAGGCAGCAGCCTCAGGTGGCAGCTGACATCATGGTGGAAGGCATATGAGAGGGAGAAATCACAAGATAAAGCAGGAAGCTAGGAAGGGTCAGGAATCAGGTATCTCACAACTCTCTTAAGAACTAAGCTGGGAACTACCTCAGTACCTCCCCAAGGTTTTCGAAGTCCACAACTCTCTGCTAGCTTCCACTTTTTAAAGGTCCCACCACGGTAACATTGTCACGTGAAGACCAAGTTTCCACTGCAGGAAAATGAAACTGTGTTTAGACTGAAACACCTCTCTCTCTCTCTCTCTCTCTCTCTCTCTCTCTCTCTCTCTCTCTCTCTCTCTCTGCTTCCTTGGAAACCACATTTGGCCTGAGGTTCATTACTTTCTTGTGGGAATCATTTATTCATTGCTGGCTGTATGCAGACCTTAGAGACGCAGCTGTAGGCCATATAACTCCAGTTCAGCCTCCAGGCCTCAGTCTTTTCTCAGCATTTACCTAGGACTGTGAGTTCTGTCGTCTCTCCCCACCTTTATTGGATTTTTTTTTAATAGACAGGGTCTGACTCTTTAGGCTAGTCAAGGCTAGCCTAAACTCAGGGCTATCTTCACGCTTTGGGATCCTGAGTGCTGTCATTCCAGCACCGTTCCTGGCTTCTCTTCTGACTTCTTAACTCATATTTTTGGTGTGTGGTAGCTTTGTGCTATGTTCTAAGGAAGGAGAGAAAAATAAATGGCTGTGCTATACAAATCCTACCACATTGTAATGCTACTTTGACCCTTTGGGGTCCCTCTCTAGTCCACTGTGGTGGCTATCACCTAGAACAAGTCACATTGACCTAAGGTGACATTTTAGAATCCATCCTGGAAATGCTTTGGCAAACTCATCTGGTCTCTGAACATTTAGAAAACTTTTTGCACTCTTACCCTCATGACATCCTCAGCCTTGAAGAGCTACTGTCGCAGCATTTCCCTCAAGGGTCTAGGCAGCAGAAGATATAGAGCACTAGCTATTGGCCCTTAACATGTTCACTTCGGTTTTTGGAATCTTCTCCAACTGTGTCTTACCGTTCTGGCTCCTAACTCACTTAAGCAGACTCCCATTTCTCTTCACTCCAGCCTTGTGTCAGCTCTGCTCCTCTACTCCAGGCTGGCCGTCTCCTCCTCCTCCGGTCTGTGTGACAGCTTGTAAGACACACCTGCAGGCACTGCATACCCACCTTCCAGTTTCAGAAAAGAAGGCTCTACCCCGGGGCTATACCTTTTGCACCTTATCTGCAGCTGAGTTTGTGTCCTTGTAGAGCTCCTGTTTTCTCCAGGTCTTTCTATCTCCCCCTTCTTTCATAAGATTCCCTACACTCTACCCAAAGTTTGGCTCTGAGTCTCAGCATATGCTTTGATACCCTGCTGGGTAGAGCCTTTCAGAGGCCCTCTGTGATAGGCTCCTGTCCTGTTCCCTGTTTTCTCCCTCCTCCAATGTCCATCTTCTTTGCCTTTCTGAATGAAGATTGAGCATCTTACCCAGGGTCCTCCTTCTTGATTAGTTTCTTTAAGGTGTACAGATTTTTAGTACGTTTAGCCTATATTATATATCTAATATCCACTTATGAGTGAGTATATACCTTGTGTGTCTTTCTGCTTTTGGGATAGCTCACTCAGGATGATCTTTTCTAGATCCTACCATTTGCCTGCAAATTTCATGATTTCCTTGTTTTTTATTGCTGAGTAGTATTCAATGTGTAGATGTACCACAGTTTCTGTTATTTTAATCTCTCAAGTTTGAATTGATTCTCCTTGTTAAATTTCCATAGTGTTTTTGCTCTATTTCAATTTATTGTACTTATCTATTGACCTGTGTGTTCTACCAAAGATTTTAGGGTCCAAGGTCACAGAAAAAAATAAGTAAAACCATTTTTTCTTTCCCATAGATCAGACAACTATACACAGTAGGTATTCATTAAATAAAAATGTTCCCCATAGGCTCATATTTGAATGCTTGGTCACCAGGGAGTGACACTATTTGAAAGACATGGAAGGTATGGCTTTGTTGGAGAGATTGTGTCACTTCGGGTGGGCTTTGAGGTTTCAAATCACATGCCAGGTCCAGTCTCTCTCCTTTTTTGACTGTGGATCAGAATGTAGCTCTCAAGTATTTCTCCAGCACCATGTCTGCCTGCATGCTGCAATGCTTCCTGCCATTATGATAATGGACTAACCCTCTGAAACTAAACAACACCCCTCCCCCATTAAATGCTTTCTTTTGTAAGAGTCACCTTGGCCATAGTGTCTCTTTACAGGAATGGAAACCTTAACTAAGCCAATATCCAGGAATAGAGACTGGGAATAATTTTGAATGAAGGGGAAGTGTGAACCTAATACAAATGAATTAAAGGCTGGGGTGGGGGTGGTTAAAGAAACTATTACCTGTAAAAAGCCTCAAACAAAAAGCTTAGGGACACCAAAGCACTCTGACAGAATACTAGAAACCAAGAAGGAAAATGAAATGGAGCAGGAAAGCAAGTAAAAATGTTGGATATGCGCTGTGTGTGATGGGCTTTAGTGACATTTGTGGCACCTGAGTTTTTAATTGAAAACAAGGAGAAGTAAAGCTGCTTCTGCAAGATCACCTTCCCAGGGATCCTCCTTTCTATATGGGCATGCGCATATCATCTGAGGTTTTCTAATAGGACTCTTTAATATAGACAGCTCTAAGAAGTTGGCTTAGAACAAAGTCATGGGAAGCAAGCCACATAGGAGGTTAAATCTGCAGGACAGAGCAGTGTGGCAGATTGCAGAAAGGGGTGTAGCGTCTCTTCAAGCTTCGACAGCAAATGGCCCTTGTTCCAGGGTTCTAGGGAAACCCACTGCTGTTTTCTTAGTAATGGAGTAGCAGATACTTGGGAAAATTCAGAACCCCCCTGTGGGGACTGGGGTTCAGAAGGATCCCTTTGAAATCCAGGAACATTCTGGATAAGATTTTTATGAACACAGAGGAGATTTTTTTCTCCACGGGTGAGAAGGGTGCAGGATCGCTGGAACATCCAGGGGACATGTGAAAACTTGTCTTCCTGTTGGTGGCTTCTCTAGCTAGGGATGCAGTTATCTTTCAGCTAGCTTGCAGAGGGGCCCTAAGTTCCTGCCAGCTTTCCCAATGTTCTCCTTACAGGAGGCTTTATCTGATGCTCCAGGCAAAAAACACTTGCCTTCTTACTGCTTACTATATATTCACAGACTTGACTTGATCTCAATTCATGTCATGATTTCTGTCTCTGAGATTGTTCCTTCCCTGAACTAAGCTGTCAAGGATCTTTTTTTGCTGCTGCGTCTCAAGTGCTTACATATAGGGGACATTTAACAAGTATTTTCAACAAATGGAAACAATCACTAGTCTTGTAAACCAGGGTTAAATGAGACGACAGTTTGCGTGATTCATATGTTGGTAATGTCTTAGGCAAGAAGAGATGTCACTTCCTAACATGTAATGGGACATTGCAATGTAACAGCCAATCAACTGAGAGAATACTATATGCTGAGCATGGTGCTCAGTATATTATACCCATTTCCCAGATGATTAAACAAGCCCAAGAGAGTTGGGGTTGTAAAAGTTGGAATTCCCAGAGCTATGGGTGGAGCTCCTTGATTGCCCTTCTACCTGCTGTCAGATTGGGGCTTGCTGTACTAGCTAGCATTGTGGATACTGTGCTCATGCCTTCAGAAGGGACAGGTGACACTGGCTGTAGATGAGTGTAGAGATCTCCTGAAGGTGGCTTCACAGTGCCTCATCACTAGGGGAGGGGAAGCACACTTCTGGGGATGAATCCTAGAAGGTCATGGGGATGTTGGCTTTGGATCACAGAGTGTAGGCTATGCCTGGGTCTCCGCACCCAAAGAATGCCAGGATGATGCACACTCCCCCAGAGACTGCTGCTTACTGGGGTAGGTGAGCCTGCATTCTAAAGGTTCTGAGATGGTAGTAAGTTTTCTAGCCTGAAGCAGCCCAGAAGTTTGGGCCTTTCTGATTAGAAAGGCAATGATCAGAGGGCTAGACCAGGAAGTTGAGTCATTGATTGTGACAGGCTCAACACAAGGCAGAAGCAGTTACTAAATGAGGAAAAACACAGATAGGCCTTTGATCAAAGGAGCTCCAGCCTCCTTTATGGAAACGCTGTTAGATCTCTTGTTCCCAAATAAAAAAGTTGATGAAACAAAAACAAAGCACAAACAAACAAGAAAATCCAAACAAAACCCATGATTTCTTGACATCCCCACAGGAGTATACTTCCCTTTACACTGGTATTTATATTCCACGTAGTGATCAATGGAACAAAAGGAATCATGGAGTGAACATTTATTGACCACCTATTGTATGCCTACATGACATATGTACAGTTATAGTTTTAAAAATGTCAAGCATGTGGGTTTATTTCAGGGTCTTCTATTCGATTCCATTGATCCACCATTCTGTTTCTATGCCAGTACCATGCAGTTTTATTATTGTTATTCTATTGTACAGCTTGAGATCAGGGATGGAGATACCTCCAGAGGATCTTTTATTGTAGAGGATTGTTTCAGCGATTCTGGGTTTCTTGTTATTCCATATGAAGTTGAGAATTCTTCTTTCAAGGTCTGTGAAGGATTGTGTTTGTAATTTGATGGGAATTGCATTGAATCTGTAGATTCCTGAACAGAACACCAGCAGCACTCTAAGGCTCTAAGATCAACAATTAATAAATTGGACCACATGAAACTGAAAAGCTTCTGTAAAGCAAAGGACACTGTTGTCAGAATAAAAAAAAGAAAACGACAGCCTACAGACTGGGAAAGGATCTTCACCAACCCTATATCTGACAGAGGGCTAATATCCAGAATATATAAATAATGTAAGAAGTTAAAGAGCAACAAATCAAGTAATCCAATTAAAAAATGGGGTACAGAGCTAAACAGAGGGTTCTCAATAGAGGAACATCGAACGACAGAGAAACACTTAAAGAAATGCTCAATGTCTTTACTCATCAGGGAAATGCAAATCAAAAGGACCCTGAGATTTCACCTTACAACCATCAGAATGGCTAAGATCAAAAACTCAAGTGACAACACATGCTGGAGAGGATGTGGAGAAAGGGAACTCTCCTCCATTGCTGGTGGGAATGTAAACTTGTACAACCACTTTGGAAATCAATCTGGTACTTTCTCAGACAATTAGGAATAGTGCTACCTTAAGATCCAGCTATACCACTCCTAGGCATATAGCCAAAAGATGCTCAAGTATACAACAAGAACATTTGCTCAACCATGTTTGTAGCAGCTTTATTTATAATAGCCAGAAGCTGGAAATAACCCAGATGTCCCTCAACAGAGGAATGGATATAGAAATTGTGGTAAATTTACACAATGGAATACTACTCAGCAATTAAAAACAAGGAAATCATGAAATTTGCAGGCAAATAGTGGGATCTAGAAAAGATCATCCTGAGTGAGCTATCCCAGAAGCAGAAAGACACATAGAGTATGTACTCACCTATAAGTCTATATTAGACAAGTAATATAGGATAATCATACTAAAATCTGTACACCTAAGGAAGCTAATCAAGAAGGAGGACCCTGGGTAAGATGTTCAATCTTCATTCAGAAAGGCAAAAAGGATGGACATTGGAAGAGGGAGAAAACAGGGAACAGGACAGGAGCCTATCACAGAGGGACTCTGAAAGACTCTACCCAGCAGGGTATGAAAGCAGATGCTGAGACTCAGAGCCAAACTTTGGGTAGAGTGCAGGGAATCTTATGAAAGAAAGGAGAGATAGAAAGATCTGGAGAAAACAGGAGTTCTACAAGGAGAGCAACAGAACCCATCTGGGCATAGGGGTCTTTTGTGAGACTGATAACAAGGACCATTCATGGAGATAACCTAGAACCCTTGCACAGATATAGCCCATGGCAGCTCAGTGTCCAAGAGGGTTTCCCAGTAATAGGAACAGGGACTATCTCTGACAGGAACTCATGGGCTGGCTCTTTGATCACCTCCCCCTGAGGGGGGAGCAGCCTTATGAGGCCACAGAGGAAGACAATGAAGCCAGTCCTGATGAGACTTGATAGACTAGGGTCAGAAGGAAGGGGAGGAGGACCTCCCCTATCATTGGACTGTGGGAGGGGCATAGGATAAGAAGAGGAAGGGAAGGTGTGATTGGGAGGGAGTGGGGGAGGGGCCTATAGCTGGGATACAAAGTGAATAAATTGTAATTAATAAAAACAAAATAAAAATTAAAAAAATGTCAAGGATATGAAGTTTTCATTGGTCTCTACATTGTAAAAAATATTTAGTGTATGTGTGTGTGGTCTGTCTGTCTGTCTGTGTATATGTCTGTGTATATGTGTGCATACTCATGGAAGCTAGGAGAGAACATCTGATCCCTCGATATTGGATTTCCAAGCATTTGTGAGCTTTCTGATGTGGGTACTAGTTAACTACCTACCACCCAATCCCATTTTACAGTTGATGGTAAATGGATAAAAACATAATAAACGTTCCTCAGTATTCTCATACAGAACTCTGTCTCATCAGAGTGTTCACCTCTCAAAGTTCCGTTCTATTAGTCATGCCAGACCGTTCTTGGAGGGCAGACATACCTACTTCCTTCTTTAGTAAGAGTGATATGATCAGTTAGAAAACTTTTGGCTGTGGGGACAGAAAGGCTGACTAACAAGGCCTAAGAGCTAGGGGAAGTTTCTGTTCTTATGAGAAGTAATCTGGAGTTAGGCTTAGTTTAACATACTTAACAGGCTCCCAGATATTTTCCCATCAGTTTAGTTCTTCTATCATCCCACACTTGTTTCATGCATCAAGACGCTGTTCCAGTCCAGGCATCATATCCTTTAAAATGGTGCCCAAAACAGAAGTCGGGGAAGAAGGCAAATGACTCTGCTCTCTGTCACTTGGGAGGGAAATGTTACCACAGTCTCCCAGTGAACTTTCCAAAATACCATGAAGACCTGATAACTTTCAATACATATTCAGCTTGCATAGAATCATTTCCAACTTCAGTTTGGAACCATAGTGTATCAAAAGAACCATAGGACACAGGCATATACATACTGTATAATCGAAATGGTCGAGAACATATGTGTGTGTACACATACACACATGAAAAGTTGAATATAAACATGAAACAAAAATCTGACAGATATGATCAAGTGGTCACAGGGTCAGAAGGCACTCAGTAGACCTGTGAAATCCTTTGCTTTTCTAGTGATGTATGCTGTTTTTAATCAGCAGGATTTATTTTATATGCACCTATTATTTCCTCTTAAAGAAAATGCATATATTTTCAGTGATCTGTGCTATTTTTGACAAAGGAATTATTTTTGGATGTTCAAAGCAGCATTATTGACTTCCTAAGAAAACAAGAAACAGTTTATAGTTCAGCAAGAGATGTGAAACAGCCATTTAAATGTTACCAAGTATATTGACTTTTTATGACTGTTTCTCCTTTCAGTAGGTTCCCTGAGTTCTCTGCAGCACTGAGATGAAATGATGGTGTCTTCCAATCTAAGTAAACATGGGCATTTATATGAATAGCTACACCAAAGGCATGTAAATAATGCAGAAAGCTGTAGCAGCAACCGAAACTTGAATTTGGCCCCTGGTTACTGGCAATCCTCTCAGTCATTCCTGGTTTCTAGAGTGATCCTGCAAGCAGATCAAATACAAACACATCTTTTTCTGGTGTTTTATACAGCGTCTATGGAAAGCTGGCATAGCAATTGTCTTTTGTAATCACATATTCCCCAGGTAATTGTCCAGAATATGAACCCTCATTTCACTAGACCTTTTGCCAGAGAAATTCTTCCGTAAGTCAGTGACTGTGCTAACTTGACCTTTGGAGACGCGTCTTTCTGATGTTGGACTTCTGAGCTTATTTATCCGGCTTCTTGGGTGGAGTTGGAGGCAACTGGGAGGATCTTTCTCTACAGGATACAGGCTGTTGTCTCAGGAATTATTCTAATTGGACTGTCTTGTTTCCCTATCTCAGTTTTTCTGTTGGTTATTTTCAGTGTTCCTCAGGCCTACTTTAGCCATGGTGTCTGAAATTAGCGTATAAAGAGAAGTTTCTGCCAGACAGTCATTCCCTTGTCATTCTCTTTCTCGGAGTGTTCCAGTAATTGAGTAAAAAGTAGTAGGTCTCTTGGTCAAAGAAAAGCAGGTTGGGGAGGATATGAAGATTGCAGAAGATGCTCACTATAGAGCAGGGTGAGGTCTGTGTTAGAAGTCCCGACCTGTGTGACCCAAACATGCTCTAGTTGTAACTAGATGAGAAGAGTGGAGTGTGCATTGAGCACCTGCTATGGCCACTGACTTTGAGAATGGTTGACCGCTAAATGTTTGCCAACATGAGTGAAGTTTAGTATCTATAGGGCGAGGAGGCAGAACTGTAACAGAGGAGCTCAGAGTATGACAGCCAAGAGTTGCAATCAGGGACATCCCAGTTCATTGCCCAGTACTGATAACTACAAACTAATGTATGGTGCTTTGGCAAGATCTGTTTTCTCGATCTGTAATAGAGAAGTAAAAGTCAGAGAGAAATCAGTAAAAAAAAAAAAGACTCAAATTAGTCTCAAATTATTGGTGTGCAGGACAATGGGTCCTGATTGGTTTGATTCTAGGACCTGTGCTTTTCTCCTCTTGGCGGGGTAGCTTACTTGGTGCTATAAGCCCATAGTCATACTCTCTCAGAAGGCCCTCCCCCCGAAAAAAAAACCCAGAATTTCTTCTCTGCCAACACACACACACACACACACACACACACACACACACACAGAGAGAGAGAGAGACAGAGAGAGACAGAGAGAGACAGAGACACAGAGAGAGACAGAGACACAGAGAGAGAGCTGAGGGTGACTCTTGTTTCATTAGGTCTTTATAAATACTTGAGCTAAGCTATGGTCTGGGCCCATATTCAAAGCCAGGGACAGGGTCAGCCCCACCCAGGCTCTCAGGACTGATAATAAAGAAGGGATGAATTCATTTCCAAATGAAAATAAACCACAGCTCTAGTCCTAGAGGAGAGTGGGTAGATGGCCCACATAATAGCTTCCCACTGAACAGAAGCTGCTTCCTAACTCATCCTTGTTATTAAGAAAGTGGGTGTGGACAGAACAGAACCCCACTATTTAGAAGGGTCTGGTTGGTCTCGGGCATCAAACATTACCAACTCTTTGCCCTGCCTTTTCCCACAGCGTGACAGTCTCTGTGCTGTAGTTTAGCTGCCACTTAAATAACCCACATAGTCTAATCCTTACTTAATTACTATTCTTCTCTAAGGTTTTTATACTCTCCCTTGTTATTTTATTCTGGTGTTCCTTTTGGGAACAGATAATCCACAAAGTAGCTCCTGTCCATAGCAATGAAAGGCTGAAACACACACACAAAATGAGGTAGTGGATTCTACTTACATATGACAAGGGCGTCTTCGGGAGGCAGAGAGATGGGGCTAGGTGACATAGCCTAGTGTCTGTGAACTTAAAATGGGATTTTCCACATACTCTCATCTCTCACTATTCATGGAAAATTGTTTCCTGAACTCCAAGGACACCAAAACTGGAGGATGCTGAAGTTCCTTATACAAAATGGAGAAGAGTTTGCACGTAATCTATACACATCCTCTTGTGTACTTTTAATCATTCCTAGATTACTTAGCACTTAATACAATGTGAATTCTATGTAAACATTTGTCACACAGTGTTATTTATGGAATAATAACTAGAAAAAGCCTGTACATGTTCAGGATGGACACTATCGCTGTTAGCCTAATGCCGGTTTTCAGCCAGTGACTCTGGAGCCTTGCTCAGCACAACCTATATTCCCAGAGGGCTGCCTGCCTGGACTTCAGAGTTCACGAAGTTTCTCACTGCTCAGTTCCCAGGCTTCTGTCCTTTATGTCATCCCTTCTCATGGCTTCTATTTTTGAGACTTGGACTTCTGTAGTTTGTCCCTCTCTTCTCTGTAGCACATTCCTGGTTGGCAGATTATGCATCAAAGGTTACCCCTCATGACTGTAGATGCAGAGGGTCTACAGATGGATGCATGTCTTCCAACACTGGACAGTGCTTGTTAAAGGAGGGATTTACCACTGGCCACAGTCACACAGGCAAAGTACTTGAGGCTCAGAGATATGGCTGAGTTCACCACAGGAAGTAGAACAGGAAGTAATTGCAACAGATTTATAATATCATGGAAATGGGCTACTGATCAGTATTCCATATAAACACAACAAGAACATGAGTCAGAGTGGGACATCTGTTCCACACCCCTTTTCTGAAAGGCTCGGTGGTCATTAAGAGGAGTGAAAAGATTTTAATAGCTGCAGGTAATGGACATCCTCAGTGAAGCAGTGCTTCCTGGGTGTGGCAGGGCTACTGTACACAAATCAACAGTGGCTGTGACTGTGTGCATGACACCTGCATAAGAACAAGCCAGGAAAAAGCTTCTGGATGAGGAGGGACCCACGGAGTCCCACCCCTAGATGAAAAGCTCTTGGCAGTCGATGACATAGCAGAAGAAGGGTCAGTTTTCTTCACTGGTGTGGCCCCCTCTGAGGCTCCTGCAGTAGATGGTTTTATACCCACACACACACAGACAAAGTTTAGTGGATTCAGTGGGATTTTGAAAAGCAGATGAAGTTGGGAGGGAGCAGTGATAGGGAGAATAGGAGAGAAATTGGAGGTGAGGAATGAGAAATGACTTTGATCAAAACACATGCATGTGTGAAATTCTCAATAACAGAACATTTTAAAAAGAGCATAAGTCTGAGAAAATTATGTTCTTGGGGACTTAAGGCCTGCTTCCCCCTGGGCTTGGCATGATGAAGGAAGATGCAAAAGAGTTTACAGAATTTTAAGGCATGTAGTGATTGCTTAGAGGTTAAGGGGCTTTGTTGCTCCAGCAGAATCCCTGAATGTCCTTAAGTTGCAAAGCCCACAACTGCCTCTATGTGTAGCTTCTGGGGATTGAGGCTCTCTCTTGGAATCTGTGAGCACTGGCACTCACATGTGTACATAATGCCCCACCGCACACATAATTAAAAACAAAAATAAACATTTAAAGAATGAGAATTTTAGATGAGTTGCTAAGAATGTGGGGATTTGGGGAGGGGGCAGAAAGGGACGGCCCATTTTTAAATGCAGGACAGGAAGGACAGCTCCAGTAGCAGGACATAGAAGAGGCAGGCTTACGCCAAGTACAGAGGACATTTTCTCACCTAGCATAGGAAGGAATACCGAGGCCAGCGAGAAAGGGAAGAAAGGGAACTTTGATCCTAGGTTGAGGTAACTGTGGAAGTAAATATATGCAATTCTAAAAGAAGATTTTCTCCTGTCCTAAGGCAGCAGAGTCAGGGCAGGTTGTCTCAGACCTTCGAGCTTATCTGAGGCCAAGTGTAGCTCTGTATGGAGCTAGCTGTCAAAAGACAACACAACAAAGAGAGAACGTGGGAGAACGTCGGCCATGAGGAAGGCAGGAGCTTCGTCAGAGAGTGTCTTGCTCCTTATTCCTAGAAGCAGAAACTGGTGTTTACCAGAGATACAACTTCCTGGAAGGCTCCTTCAGGAGAAGGGGCACCCACCTTGCATGGGGTTCAGGCAGGGCAGAGTCTGTCCTGTTTCCTCCCAAAATCCACATCCATACATGAAAATATTAAAGTACTCAGTGTTCAGCCTAACTTACAAGAAGGGGTGTGTTCACTTGAGTTTCATTCTGATTTCCCTAACACTGGAAGAAAGTAAAGGAGAGGATGTCTCAAACAAGAAAACCATTTAAACAGCTAGGGAGCTTGCTCTGGATGCTTTCTGAAGGGAGTACACAGGGGAGTGGCTAGTCAGTGGAGATCATCCCTGGATAGTCAACAGTCAATGAAAAGTGAACCAAAAAGTTGTTCCCTTAGAAGATTCTCAACCAAATACACTCCCAGTGCTTGACTCTGTTTTCAGCACAAGAACAAGGACTCCCTCATAGAAATGTTAGCACCTCCTTTCCTGGAGCTGGCTAGAGTAGTGTTAGTAGGCTGTTTATTTGAAGCATAGGACGTGGCAGGGGGAGATCTCTGTTGCGGAGTGTGGTCTTGGCAGAGCTTGGTTTCACACTGTCTTCTGTCTGTGGGCCTCTCCCTTCTGCAGTCCTTGCATTGACTCAACTGCTGAAGGGCTTTTGTGGATCAGAGAAGGGCTTCTGCCATCATTTTCCTTTGCTTGTAGAAGAAAGGGCTACCGCTGTCTGAATGCCTCTCCTCTGAAAGAGTTTTTGTCTGTCTGTCTGCATGGGAAGAGGGGGAGTCCCACTAGAAATCATAGCAACCTATGAATATGCAGGAACTACTGCGGGGAGTTGTCTGTCATCCTGGTTTAGGGCTTCTGTTAACTGGCCACTCTGTGCCTCCAGGCATAGATGGCACTGTGACAGTAGGAGTATGCATGGGACCAGGGCAGGGCGGAAGCTGGAAGGAACAAGCAGTAGGACAAAGTGCTGGTGGTGATTAGAGCATGGCTCTCTAACAAGACACACAAGGGTTTGAATCTTGGCTGCAGGATACTGGGCAAGTTGTTTGACCTCTCTGAGGACTGTTTTCCTGGTGTGTATGTGAGGGAGAGTGAAGGGGGATGTGCGGTATCTTGTTCAGTAGCTTTCTCACCACATTTGGTGGGACAGGATCTCCCACTGAACCTGGAGCTTGGTGAGTAGTCTAGGCTGGCCGTACACTGAGCTCCAGGGATCCAGCTGTCCTGACTCCTCAGCACCAGACTACAGATATGTGCCGCTGAACCTGGCATTTTAAGTGGGGCCCAGGGATCTGAACTCAAGTCCTCATGTTTGCATAACAAGCTTTTTACTGACTGAGCCGATTCTCTAGTTTTCTGATTCTTAATTTGACTATAAAACTTTGACCTGATAAGCTAGAGTCAGATGGAAGGGGAGGAGGTCCTCCTCTATCAGGAAAGGGGCAGGGAGGAGATGAGGGAGGGAAGGGGGGGGATAACGAGGGAATGCAGGAGGGGGCTACAGATGGGATACAAAATACATAACCTGTGATTAATATAAAATAAAAATGTTAAAAAATACAACAACAACAACAACAAAAAAAACCCAAAAAACTTTGAGCCTAGTTAAAGGCTTTGAAAGACCTTTTACGTCCCACAAACCACTGTGTGGTTTGAAAGACGTCTCATGGACACAGCCCTTTAGGTCCTGGTTTGTGAAAATCCAAATCTTCCTTCAGAAATAGGGATTATGTTCTGGAGGACTTGGCAGTTTTAGCTTTTGATTCTCACCACACATCAGCCCACACCCAAATCTCTGGACTTCAGCAGTTTTGAGAAAAACAACTCATCAAAGCACTTTGTGAGTGTATATCCTTGAGGGCCTTGGGTAACACCACACTGCACTGGACGAGACTTCCTGCCTTGTCCTTGGTCCTTTCACTCTTGTCCTCCTAGATCATCGAGCTTCTCTATTTGCAGAGCACCACAGCTCTCCTCATTCTCAACAGTGCAATCAAGAACAAGAAACAGAGTCCACTAAATGTCTTCAAACAAATAAGAGAAAATTGCAAAGCACCTCAAGGTAGATCCCATTTTATAGCACATTTATCAGCACTAATAAAAGGAGGATGTTCTGTCACCTTAGTGACTCATACATAGTCACCGACATCTATCACTATTTGAAAAAAAAATTATATCAGTGTAGCTTAAGATAAGTTAAGAAAGAATATTTACATGTTGGTAAATCAAAGAGCAAATTAGGGTTGATACATCTCGATTTAAATCCACAGGCATCTGTTTTCTCACTGACTCTCTGGGAGAGGAGCAGAGTGGCCTCCTCATACCCTTTGCATGAGGAGATACAGTGATTATCTTATTCAGTAGCTGGGTCGTGGATATATGAGAACTGAGTGTTATGCGACTTGAGACCAGCTGGGTGTCTATCAGAATCTTTTCCACTCTTCTTCCAAATTATATCCAGGTAAAATCTAGCCAGAGAAGGTGGCCATCCAAAAGAAAGATGTAATTCTACAATTTTCTTTGCAGATGCTAATGCGATGATGTTTTTCTTTCCTAAACTGACTGTAGAGATGCTGGTAGCAGGTTCTAAGAACTTTCCTTTAAGTAAATCCAGTGTAACCACTTATCTGAGTGTGGGCTGCAGTCTGACCATGGAAAATCTGGGAGCTAGGAGGATGCCCAGGTTCCTGAAAGCTCTGTGAATTCTCTATGTCAGTTCTGGACTAGAGTTCTCTAGATATTTCTGTGAGAGAGAAATAAGCATCTGTGATGCTCAAGCCACTGCTTCTTTGCATCCTTTTGATTCATGCAGATCCTTATCCTGCCTGAGAGATAGATCATGCTGCCTGACTCCAAACAAGTCACCATAGTTGTTCTACAGATGTGATGAGCCACAGCCCTGAGTTCCAAGCCCTTGTGGGATACTGAGGAGGTTTAGAGTCTTTCTAGCCTGTAGGATTTCTGGAAACAGACAGGAGATGGTATTGGTCTCTGGGATATTTATTATAGATGAAATGTGTGAGGTAGAAGGGAAGCAGAAGAACAGGACAAAAGGAGGATAGCCAGCAGTACTTATGTAGTTGTGGACCATGTACTGCCCTTAGAGGTGTCCACGCCATGGTTGTTATGTGCATGCATATGGGCTTCCCATAAAGGAAAGTGATGCCTTTAGGTGATGCCTGAAGAAACTGGTAGCTGAAGGCAATAAGTCTTTTATTCTAGAAAGGGCTTTGGGGCAGGGCAGGGTTCCAGTATGTTTTTCATTTTTAGCATGGGGATCACAACAGTGCCAATCTTGCACGGTTTCAGACAGTTATTGTGGTTGCTTGTCTCCTGGAAACTGATTGTGTTATCTTTAAGCATAGTAGGGAGACTCTGCCTGCCAGGCAGAGTCCGGGGCTGATCCTAGCCTTTGTTGATCGGATTAACTTCCCAGGAATGTCAGAGTGGTGTGTCCACAGCCCTCAGAGTTAGACACTGTGAAGACTGTTTTATTGAGTCTGTCCTGCTGCCCATTCATCTGTTTCATATTAAATTATGATCAGGGTTGAGAACAAGATGGACTCTGATCAAAACCAGTGAAATTAAATAAGGGAGAAATCTGAAAAAGAGAGGAGTTGCTCAAGAAAGTCCAGTCATTCTGTTCTGAGGAGACTGGATATGTTTACATTTTGTCTCTCCCTATTCTAAAGCCACAGCCCGAAGGCCCTATTAGTCAGAGGCAAATCATTTCAGACCTAGGCTTGAGTTGAAGCAGATTATTAGAATGGTGCCCATCAAAGGTTGTCATAGGAATGACTCCTCAGTGAGTTATACCTATTGCTGTCAAAAATCCTGTACATCTTTCACCCATGTGGACTCTGGGACTGGACATGTGATTTGTTCTTGGTCACTGGCATATTAGCAAACAGAAGCTTGGTTAGTGCCTATGCACTGGGGTTTGCAAAAGCTAGGGCTTACCTCTTGGTGAGTAAGAAAACGTACAAGAGCCACCCTCCTGACAGGAGGAGCCCTCCCAACTGTCCAGAAATAATGAATTGCTTTGGTTGTGACTTTTAAAGTTGAAGAGAAATTCACTTGACTCTTTTAGGGAATGCAATTTGATGGCACTTAAAGTACATTTATAATATTATATGACCATCATCTTACTAGTTTTAAGACATTTTCATCTCTTTAAAGGCAGCTATTTCATTAACCAGTCACTTCCTCCCTTCCTCCCTCTAGTCCAATGTACTTTTTGTTTCTATGGAGACAGACTTCTGTAACTAGCTTCTTTCACTTAGCATAGTGCTTTCACTATTGATCCACACTGTATTATGTATCAGTACTGCACTCCTGTTTGTACTCTCATAACCTTCTGGTCCGTACCTCATGGTTAATCATAGCATTGTTCACAATAGCCAAAGGGAGGGACCTGTGTCTATCAACATATCAACAGATGAATAAATAAAAGGTAATACATACATACATACATATATGTATGTATGCATATATCCATAGAATAGAGTGTTGTTGAGACATAAAGTGATGATAGTTTAAGTTGTGAGGATTGAGGTAGTTTCTTACAGATAGTCTTAAAAGTGGTTGGAGCAATAGCAAGTACTACAAATTTGTAGATACCTTCTATATGTCATGTGTGTGAATTCTTTTGCATATGCGATTCTTTAATAATTAGAAGAACTTTATGGTTTAGGGACAAATAGTGATTTCATTTAACATATAAGAAAACATACAGGTTAATTTCCCAGATAGTCTGACTCAGGGCTCATTTCCTCAGCCTTCATTGTATAGTCATTGTCCTTTGTGACAAGCAAGGGCCTTGGAATATCTGAGGCATAAAGATGTGGTCATGTTCTGGAAGAGGTATCATTCTGTTTCATAGAATTCATGAAATTTATAAAAACACATGGTAGACATAACTTGTGGAAATGAAATTAAAATCTGTAGCATGTAAAATTCTGATGACTCAGAACCATGAACTTTATAGAAATAATTGTCTATAAAAGTTGTGGTAAAAGTTACAACTGTACTATGTGTTATAAAAAGAACCCAAAATGATTGATAAGCTGAGGTTTATTTAACATGTCCATGGCGAGACTAGACTTCAGTGAAAATATGAATAGAGATAGAAAAAAACTGAAAAAGATTTAACTGGACTATTTAAAAGAATTGTTCTGGAATTAATTTGTCTTAATGGAATTTCCTTCAGAAAATCCTTTCAGTACAAAAATCTATCCATGATGATGAATTTGTAGTTGAAATGGTGCTATTCTTAGTACAGAAAAATATCCCAAGGACAGAACATCTTTCTGAGTCAGAACATCGTTTATATTTCAAAAAGATTCTCTGAAGAGAGTGAAGTTCTATCTAAATGTGACCTCTCTAAATAGGTCGTTCTGGAGTGCCACATTGTCTTCCTATGATCCTGTGATGCACTGTCAGCCCCAGTATGTTGGGAGTTACCTGGGAAGTTTATCACAATGCAGGGATAGTTACCTTGAGATGCCCTCTTTAGACTCCCCTGTTTGTGAGTAGATCAGAAAATGACACCTGTAAAGAAACAGGCGCTTAGGGAATGTGATATAAACTTCCTATAACAGGAGCTTTAACCTCTGAGAGGAGGAAGAACATTGCAGAAGTGTGATCATTTGGATTACCCAGTGAGACAACGCCGCACAGCAGCCAGCCTGCAGGACGAGGGCCTCTTGGAGATTCACTACAAAGGGGCGGGGAGACTGGCTACAGTGCTCCTGGGGAGAGGGGGAGACGTGTAGAGCGATTTATTTATTACTTCTCTAGGGTCCACAAGCTTTTCAGAAATTATGAGAATATCTGTTAGTTATTAAAACATACAGGAAGCTTCAGGGCCAAAAGAAATTAATAATTAAATGTCATTTTTAAAGTAATGTTGCATTATCTAGCAGTGGGTATGTAGAGGTATCATATAGTTACTTGTAAATATAGTATGTTTGAGCATAAGAATAAAAGTATTTATAAATTCAAAATTTGTAAAAATTGAAAATAGTTTCAATTTTATATCAAAACAACATATGACATATAACTATGTGAATTAATGTTTGTAACTATCTATTAACTTATCTATATAATTATGTTTTTATAAATGAAGACTGTTGATATGCTAAAATTGATATGATGTAGGAGTTACACATGAGCAAGTGGGAGGTAAAGGTAGTTTGTCTAGTAAAATAATTAGGTAGGGTCTGAAGCTAGTGACCTTGTTAATTAGCACTGGGTCTTGATTTTTCTCTTTTCTTTATTTTTATTTTACTTTTTCATTTCATTTCATTTTAGGTTAGTTTTCGTGGTTCTGAGGATCAGACCCAGGGTTTGCACAAGTGAGAGCATTGAGGCTGTACCTTAGCCTGTAGTTTTTATTGTTTTTCATTTTCCCTTATTTTAATTAGTTCTCCCTTATCTACCACCCTTCTCTACTCACGTAACAGTAACAGTTTGTGTTGGTTTACAGTTTGTGTTGCCCACATACCATTGGACATGTGGTCTTCCCTAGAATGTGGTCTACAGACTAGGCACCACACCCTTAAAGAAAACTAATTCTTTTCCTAGCAGCTATCAATTTCTTAGCAGCCAGTAGTTGCCAATATCAATAGCTTCTCAGCTAAGGGTGAAATTTTGCACTTACCTTTTCTCTCCATGCTGAGGTTTTGTTTGGCTTCAGTTTGTAAATGTACCATAATTACTTTATCCATTCCTCCGTTGAGGGACATCTGGGTTGCTTCCAGCTTCTTGCTATTACCAATAAAGCTGCTACAAACATGGTTGAGCAAATGTCCTTGTTGTGTACTTGAGCATCTTTTGGATATATGCCTAGGAGTGGTATATCTGGGTGTTGAGTAAGCAGTATTCCTAATTGTCTGAGGAAGCACCAGATTGATTTACAAAGTGGTTGTACAAGTTTACATTCCCACTAGCAATGGAAGAGGGTTCCCTTTTCTCCACATCCTCTCCAGCATGTGTTGTCACTTGAGTTTTTGATCTTAGCCATTTTGATGGGTGTAAGGTGAAATCTCAGAGTCATTTTGATATGCATTTCCCTGATGACCAAGGATGTTGAGCATTTCTTTAAGTGTTTCTCTGCCATTGTATATTCCTCTGTTTATTATTCCTAAACAGATAATTCCCTGTTTAGCTCTATACCCCATTTTTAAATTAGATTATTTGATTTGTGGTTTTTAACTTCTTAAGTTCTTTATATATTCTGGGTATTAGCCCTCTGTCAGAGTTTGTACATCTCTTGCATACATTATGACAGCCACAGTGAATTTATATGTTTAAGTGCCCTGCTGTCTCAAGTTCTAGAGTAGTTTTTCTTTACTAATACTGTGACCCCTTAATATAGTTCCTCATGTTGTGGTTGTCTCCAATGATAAGATTATTTTTGTTGCTACTGTATAACTGTAGCAACTACTACTGTTATAAAATGTAATGTAAATGTGTTTTATAGTGCTCTTAGGTGAGCCCTGTGAAAGGGTCATTTGACTGTCACTGGAGTCTCAGAACACATTGTTCTAGAGTTTAACCAAAAGCATCAATAACAGCTTGCAATGTTTCAGTGAAGGGGTGTCTATGGGAACTCATTGATCAACTACTCTAAAAGAGGTAACCCATACCTGGCACTGGGCTTTTTATTTGTTAGTCTATGGTGTCTAATATAAGCATTGTTGCTCTGGTATAGGGTAGCTCCATTTAAACTCTCTATACGTGTATGTATACAATTTGGGAAGCTTCTTCAATAGTAAGTCTTATAAGTGTTCTATTGCTGTGAAGAGACACAATGGCCATGGCAGTTCTTATAGAGGAAAGCATTTCATTGAGGTTTGCTTACAGTTTCAAAGATTATTAATATGGTCATCATTATAGTATAGTCATAATACTCATTGTCATTATATCAGGGAGTATGGCAGCATGCAGAAAGACATGGTGCTGGAGAAGGACCCGAGAGTTCTGTCTCGAGGCTCATATGCAGTAGGAAGAGAAAGACTCTGGGATTGAAATGGACTCTTTGAAACCTCAAAGCCCACCCGTAGTGACACACTTCTTCCAACAAGGTAACCCTTCCTAACATTTTCAAATAGTATCCAAATCTATGAGACGGTGGAGGCTGTTCTTATTCTCAACAACATGGTAGGCTTCCATATGACTTTTCCAAAAGGTCTTCAGAATTACTTATTCCTCTTTGTATTTCCTCTTTTACACTGTTTTCTTGAGGCCAATGTAGTCTAGCCAATTAGAACTGGGTAAAATAACAAAATTCACCTAGAAAACAAACCTATAGGGTCCAGAGAGATTCTATACAGATGTAGGTTTTACTATTTTAAATGTAGATTGTTATTCAAAAGTATACTTGATAATAAATGGGCTTGAAATTAAAATCCTTAAACCATTCTTAATATAAATGGAGTGTCTCAAGACATGCATTAAGGTGTTTATGCCATCTCTCTTGTGTTCTTCTGTTCACAGGACCAGAGAAGCAGGATGGAATCATGTCAACAGTCCCTTTGACTCACCCTACCCCATTTCAGGGCACAAAGAATACAAGATCATTAGATGGATAAGGAAGGAGACTCTGGAAAGAGAAACTGATAAACTGAGCTCTTTTTTATTACCAGATTTCATGCGGGAGCAGTTCTGGGCAGTGAGTGTGCTATGGAATGAGAAGGTGGCTGGTGCAGGCCACACCCATTTGCCGGCCTGTCTTTACCAGCCATCACTTATATCTCAGAAGCTTTCTCTCAGGAGCTTTTTTTTTTTTTTTTTACCTAATAAATACATCCACAAACGTAGTGCCTTTGCTATTCCAGAGGGATAAGTGCAAGTCAAGTGGACATTGACTCTCTGACAGCTTCCCTTCCTCTTCTCGCATGCTGGTGGTTTGTAGGAAACAATCAAGTAGTACAACTTCTGGAAAGACCTCAAAAGTTCCTAGTTCTTGACCACAGCAGCCACTCCTTTGCAAAGGGACCTCTTCTCTTCATGCTTTAGAAGCACAGTGGGATGCTTCCCTGGTAGATGCTGAGACATGGATTTTTCTCAAACAATGACCTTGCCATGTTCAAAGGGGTGTTAATCTGTACTATTTTATTCACCCATTGTTTCCTTATGGGCAACATCACAGTCTCTTTGTATGAACTGGAGAGGTCTTCATTCTTTTAGCTATAGTTCTAGTGATGCTTTCATTTTTTCTGTACTCACTTCTCTGTCTTTACTTTTCCTGGATTTAGAAACCTTAGAACATCATGTTTAGATGAGCTTGGAAATTCTCCTACATGATCACTTACTTTTGTCCCTCAAGGAAGCAAGGTTCAGAAGGAACAAAATCACTACCAGTTACTCAGCTTAACATTACAGTTGTGGCTAAGTTTGATCTACAGAAGGCAGAAACATTTCCACCAGTACCTGCACTTAACTTACATTTCTTGGTTTTACCTAAGACTCTTTAATAACCCATCAGGCAGAACCCCAGACTCCTATTTATAAATATGTAAACAAGACTTGAATTTATCCTGGCTATAAACTGATGAGGACCAAGTTCACTGGACACATACAAACTTTGCTTTGTGGTTTACACATGATGCTATAAGATATACAGCCATATATATATATATATATATACATATATATATACACACATAAGTATATATGTATATGCACACATACATGTATGTTTGCTATAAATGCCATGTTATGAACCCATAGGTTCAAGTGTAAGGAAATTAAAAACATTCTCTTGTGAGGAAAGTTAGCATTCCTTAGCTTTGCCTTTATAATATATCTTTTTATTTTTTCACAAGAACATGAGCACAACTTGGATGAGGTGACTTGTTTGTGTCTTACTTTTTTCCTGACACCATGATCTTGGTATTTCACTTACATACTTGCTAGGGGTTACATAAGAAAGCTTGTTCTGCTGCCTCTCAACAGCACTGTCACAGTCTCCATCCTGCCTGTGGCATGAGTTGAGAGACTATGCCCTGAAACGTGGACTGCATATCAAGAGTATATGTGAAGGCATGACAGGCCATTCTCATGGTTCAAAATAGTTACGTTTAGAATAAGTCCAAAATAAAGGCCATGGACAACCATTTTTATTTATTTATTTTTATTGAATATCTACTATTTACCAGTTCTAGCACTGTGTGTGTCTTGTGTAATAGGGATGGGGAAGGTGCAGTGGCTGATGACCATGCGCTACTCTCTACTTAAGTGGAGGGTCAGTTGTCCTCCTAGTGAAAGTGAGCCCCTTATAAGAGCTTGGAGGATTTTCCAACAAAATCCATTGGTATCCCCAGCAGAGTTCATCACATATTCCACGTAGAGAGGAACAAACAAGAGAGACACATAAAAGGTGTAGAAATAAGAGGGCAGTTTGAGCCCAAGACTTACAATACTTAGGTCAGCAGTATTCTTCAGAGAGCTCCAATCAATTTATACTCTGCAAAGAAACATGGCCCATCTCTGTTCCAGCACTTAGAACTATATGTCCTAAATGTTTTTCTATACCTCCCTCTGGAACCTAGTTCTTTTTTTTTTTTTTTTTTTTAGAAAAGCCAATCTGGAAAGTTCACCATGCTTAAAAGAAGCATTGATAGACATGGAGCCTTCAGAATGCCATTTCCAAAAATTCATCTTTAACGAGGCATAGCTAACAAAATATGTAAGGTGATTATTTATTCTGTCAAAGAGTCCCAAGGTGATAGAATCAGCTGCATGTGAAATTTTCTATGACAGACCATTCCTGATTGTGTAAGCTATTTTCTTCGCTTTGGACTAGAGAGACTCTGTTGTTGTCCAAAGTTTCTGCAGATGGCAGAAGATAGATTGATGTCCTTGTCAGGACCTTAAGTCACACACTATTTCTTGCAGTTATACTTACAGTAACAAAGTTCTTTGTAGTGGGAATTTGGAGGTCTGTAAGATGTAGGTTTCCTGGAGAAAGTGGATGATTTCTGTGGGTAGCACAGAAGTCTAGGTGCTTCTGGCAGAGATGGTCGGGTCTCAGCGACTCTGTATTTCAGTATGTTTCTCCAGTTTCTGAAGGTAAGAAATCACACCTGCTTTGGAATTCTGGAACTTAGCACTGCTGACATTTCAATGGATATCATCAATGGCTGTGCATCTGAAAGGGAAGTGTCAGAGCTTGCTTCCTACATTCAGCATGGAAGTACAGACACATTCTTCCTGGATAGATGGCTTGGGACAAGTGGGGTGGTTGACTTGATTTGGGGTACTAAGGTCTTCCTTAAAGATGGTAAATATCACACAGTCTGGGCCCAGTGGGATTATGCCTAGCTGCTAGAAACTGAGGTCAGTCAACAACAGTGGTTTAAATAACATGCAAGTTCATTTTCTTTTATCTGAATTGGTTATCTACATAAGACACCTAGTTCACCAATGACTCAGGGTGTCTTCTAAGAGTATCAGCCCTGGTATCCATGTTATAAAGAGTAAAAGCAGGAAGTGGAAAGGGTCAAGCCAAAGGGACTCTGAATCTATTTCATTTAGAGAGGCCCCATCAGGTGAGTTGGTTTTGCTGGTGAAGGTAAGCCACAGCGTTTTCACTTTGTCCATTGTTGCTCAGAAAATACCAAACAGGCAGTAGGATGTCTGCCATGTGGCTTTTCAGAGTAGAAGTTATTGCTCTGGAACCTGGTGTGATGTGCATGTGGCTCCTGGCTCTGGGGTGTTTTAGCTGAATGGTAGCGGGAAATGTGTTCTTATTTTCTGGACCAGCCTCTAGTTCTAAAACTAAAGGCTTATACTCTTTTGTTAGGGGCAGTTATGAGTCTTAAGTGAGAAGAATCACACAAAGGTGTTGAATGAAGGTGCCCTTTCTTTCCTGTCCAGCAGAATGGACTCTGTCCTCACGTGTAGCCGTTGAGCACCACTCATTAGGCGTACTTCACAATGCAGATTCCCTGGCAAAAACTGTTCCAGGAACCAACTACGTTTTCAATTTTCAGCAGCAGTGAGAGCTGGAAGGGATCATGCCCTGTTCCTCTTCCACACCACATACTACACTACACTAGGTATTTGACACCAATACCACTGAACCAATATTACTTCAGAGTTCAGCATCCTCTGCCCAGACCCTTGGGCCCCTCACCATGTCTACATTCCCCATGGCTCGGAGCTGTGCTCTTCCTAGAGCCTCTCTGTCCACTGTTTATCAAGCAAGAGGGCTTGGGATGCCTGACCTCCCTGCCAATGATTGACTGGAGCAGGAATTTTGAAAGCTTGTGGTAGGGCAGACCTTAAGGCTGGTATACTTCCTTTAGGAGTGTCTTAGTCAAAGATCTATTACTATGAACTCTCATAAAGGAACACATTTAACTGGGGCTTGCTTATAGTTCAGAAATTTAGTCCATTTATCGGCATGGCAGGAAGCATGGCAGTAAGCATGGCAGTTTGCAGGCAGACATAGTGCTGGAGAGGAGCTAAGAGTTCTGCATCTGGATCTGCGGCGGGGGGTGGGGGGGGGTGCCACTGGATTTGACTTGAGTATTCAAAACTCAAAAACCTATCCCTAGTGACACTGTTTTTTTCAATAAGTCTATTCCTACTCCAACAAAGCCACACTTCCTAACCTCTGTTACATAGTGCCAATCCTGAATAACCAAACATTCAAATACATGAACCTGTGGGGACCATTTCTAGTCAAACCTTCACAAGGGACATGGCTTATATCAATCATGCATATATGAATCCTCCACTCAGGGACTGCTTGTGGGTTATTTGATGTAAGTCATCACCCAAATAGGAGGTAAACCTAACTCCCATTTTATAGGTGGAAACTTGATGCTTAAATAGTTTGGGTCACTGACTTGAGGCCACACAACTATGGTGACAGAGTTGTGATCTGAACTCATGTTTGCCTTGAAGTACTCAGAGATCCAATCTGCTGCAGACTTTTTCAAATGATGGACTGGGAGTCCAAGTACTAAGTACTAAATACTTTGACCTTTGGCATGCTGAATTCCTCAGCCCTGGTGATGGTCAAGACAGACCCAGTGTTTCTACGGGTGATAACAATAGCACTGTTGTCTCTCTAACAAGAGTTCTAGCAAGGGTGACAGCTGAAACACCAAATATTTTGATGAACATTTGGTTCTCCTAAGTTTTGGGAGAAAACAATAGAGTCATTGGTAGGGGTAAAGTCAGAGAGTCTGGCCCAGCCTGGTGGACATTCTCCTCTCATCTTTGCTGTTTTCCTTTTCTGAGGCACAGTACACCTAAGCCTGATAAGCTGGAATAGGTCCTGCCTGATTTCCTTCTTACTCTAGTTTCTAAGTCATCTTGGCTTTGATTCTGACTGAGTGACACCCAAAACCTGGAAGCTCATTTCTTTCCCTCTTTGGGGATTTATGAGGTTGTCAATGCCATTTCCATGGAAGGAGACTAGGAAGCAGTAAAAGCAGCAGCACTAATTCTATAATTACAAAAAATTGTCATTATCTAAGAATGTTTGACCTCAGAAAAAAAATAGCTACTTAAAAAGAGACACTTAAAACATTGACCATAGAAAACAGAAAAATAATCCCCAAACCAAAAAATAGATATATTTGTTGAAAATTAATCTAAAAGTTACAAAATACATTTGTTATATTGAACATTATATTGAACATATTAGTTTATAATATTAACTGTTGACTAATTCTTTAATAATGAACAAAATAAATTTTGCTTACTTATTTATTGTAACCCTGCTGGTCCTGAGCTTCTCTTGGTCCGCAGCCTCAGCCTTCAAGTGCTGGGACTTCAGATTTATACTTCATAGCCAATAAAGTTATTTTGCATGTTAAAATAAAAACTTCCAACAAATTATTTGATTACCCAACATTAAATTCTTTATACTTCAGTTTTGCAACATGATCCAAAAACAAAATACTGTTTACAAAATCCTCACATTCAATTTCACCCTGCCCCACAAAACTTTGTTTAAAGTAATGATACCTAAATAATTTTCTTTGTTTTGGTATATCTTATTAAACTTACTCCTTTTCTCTCTTTTGAGGAACCTGGTTACTTCTATTCTAACTCTCTGGTCTGTGGTGGTATGAAGTTCAAAGCCCCTGGGAGAAGACCTCCAGACTCAATTTAGATTATAATTAGCCAAATTCATCAAAACTGCTAGCGGGACTGAAATTTCTAAGCCAAATCAGAATCGTGCAGCCCAAAGGCAGATTAAAGAAAGGGTTTTAAAGCTGAAAAACACAAGTCTGCAAAAGCAGGTTATAAAAGCCCAAACCAGAAGATAGTATATCACTAGTAAGTGGAAGGTCACGTCTATGCATTTGAGGGTGGGGTTAAGAAGTTCAGGGTTGTAAGGAACTTATCTTGCAAGAGCTTAAGTCAGAGACAAATGGCTACTAGGTACCAACTTGGATGCCTAGCATAAAATAGACTTTCTTTACTTATCACAATGGTGAGCCTGCCAGAACTGAGCAGCCTTCAGCCTCAGTTCCACTGATCTCATGAAATGTCCAGCTCTGTAGTTTTATCTGCCATGTATTTGCCTTGTCTTCACAGATATGGTGGTACAGTACAAGTCTAATCAATTAGGCAGGAAAGAGTACTTCCTTCATAGTAAATTGGTTTGGAGTAGGAATCCATTTTATAAGCACCATTAATATAGTAGGAGAGGCCTTTGCTGTCTTGTGCTACCCCATATTTCCATACTTAACCTAAATGTGTCAGCACTGTGCTATACAGTGCCCCAGTATTTGTGAAGCACTTGGGCATTTCATTTGAGCCTCATCACCACATGGTGAGGAACTATCCTTTTTCTGGTGACTTTTGAAAGCAAAAAAAAAAAAAGGTTCAAGCAACTTGCTCTAATACCACAGCTTTTTGAGAAACAGAGTCAGGGATGGAGCCCAGCTTGGATAATGGGAGATCCTTCCTTTTTTCTCTAACTGGTTACCATGGTGTTTTACCCATAAAAGGTCCTAAATATTCATATTTAAGCAATTTGGTACTTCTATAAGATTCAGTGATGCCTTCAGAGTAGAAAAAAACATCATAATACCTTAGGATTCTTTTAATTAAGTTTAAGGTTTACTGCTGTATTTTAAGTTACATCCTGTGGCAACTTGCATTTTTCTGGTATTTTCCTTCTGACAGTCTTTGGACCTGCTGACTCATGTACCAGCAGAAGAACTGTAGACCTGGAGTAGGCCTAAAGAGGACAGAGTCCTGATTCCCTTTGTTCCCTCCTCTTAGCCAGTGGATTCCTGAATGCAGAGTCTGATATTGGTGTCCCTTAGGTCCAGGCCTATATCCAGGTAAGACCTCCCCATTAGCAACATTTATTCCTTAGTATTTTCATGATCAAAGTGGCTTCTTCATTTGTGGCAGCATCCATCACAGGCAGGAAACACTCTTTGGTCCAGAAGTGCTGTTTGGTTGGCCTTGGCAACATTACTTCATTAGGATCAACAGCCCTCTTAATTATGCTTAATTATGTTCCTTAAGCAACAAGATAATTCTTCATTTATCAGGATTTTCTCTCCTAGTTGTATGGATGAGTGAGTCTCTCTGGTCTACCCAACTCAAACTATCAACAGCAAACATCTTGGGAGCTCAATATTACTGCAGGGCCCTGACCATTCACTGGAGCTTGCTTTATTAGGCTCCCATAGTTTGGAAGTACCAGTATAGAGGTGGTTGACTACCAGTGAAGGCTGTGTCCATGGCTGCTCTGAGGCAGTTGAGGGAGGGAGGAAGTGGTCTTTGGGAAAGCCCTAGGGGGAATCTGAGAGAAGAAGGCTGTTTTCCCCCATGTAATTACCTGTGACTAGCAAAGTGTTCTCTCTCTTTTCTTTTCAGTGCTGTGACCAGAGAGAGCAAGGACTCCCAAGAATCATCTGATTTTTCTGCTTCTAAAATGTTGGCTCCAATGTGTGGGCCTTGGGCCCCAGAGAGACAGAGGAGTTATTATGGTAGCCAGGAAGGCAGGTGTAAACCCAGTACTTTGATTTTTGAAGCATTTCCAAAGCCTTCTGAGAAAAACAAAAATAAATTTTCCTTTAAGACCTATAGAATTCACAGCAATTGTGTCAAGAGCCTGTTGTGGATAGCTCCTCAGCTCTTACTGAGTTCCCATTTGTGAAAATTGAGATCAGGTTTGGATCTTATGAGTGTGTCCTTAAGCAGGTGGAAGGCCACAACTCAAAATTGGTTGAACCAGACTTGTGTACCCAGCCAACTGGAGTCACTCCTTTAGGAAATTGGAGTGGACTTTCAAAGATAGGTTTTGGTGCAGATGACTAGCTTTGACGCAATATATAACCGGACACTGTGGGAAGCACCCCAGTTTCCAGCCTGGCAAGTAGAGGCTATGGGAAGAAGAGTGCTGCAAACAGTGAAGAGAAGCAAAAATGGGGCAGCACACAGCTGGACCTTTTCTTGCTTCAGCTTGAACCTTTCCGCGGCTCCCAGGAAGCCTTCCAAAACATTAAAAATCAATGACTGCCCTGCTCAGCAGAGCGGCTCCTGCTGGCTACTGTAAACCCAGCCAAAAAAACTGACCAAACAATGGCTTCTTGAGAAATATTTTTTCCAGAAAATAGATGTTAATTATAACTGCTACTGCAAGAAATCTTGACGTGCTTCATATACTGAAATAATGTCTATTCTCTCCCCCCTCCACCACCTCCCTCAAGACAGGGTTTCTCTGTGTGGCGTCAGCTGTCCTGGACTGGCTTTGTAGACCAGGGTTTCTCTGTGTGGCCTCACAGACATCTGTCTGCCTCTGCCTCCCTGAGTGCTAGGATTACAGGTGTGCATGACCACACCTGGCTATGATGGCTATTCTTAATGATAATGTTTTAGGAGTTTGGGTATCTTCTGTGTTTTCTGGAGAAGGAGATTGACTGGTTATAAGAAAGAAGGCCAGCAAAGCACTTGGCTTGGCACTGTCCATAGAGTAAGAACTCGTTTAGCTGTTGTTTTGCTTATTTCTTTGTTTTTACCACTACTGTGGTTTGTGTAAGAAATATTCCCCAAAACTATATTAAAGGTTTGGTTCTCATATGGGGGAATCCAATCATTGACAGGTGGTTGAGTAATTAGGACACTAGCTTCATCCATGGGTTAATCCATTGACAAGTTGTCAATAAATGGCACTTTAGAAGCAGGGGCATGGTTGGAGGAAGTAGGTCTGTTGAGGTATATCTTTAAAGAGTGTACTTTGCCCTGATCACCTCCTGTCTGATTTTGCTTCCTGGTCACAGTGAGGCAAATGGTCTTCTCATGATAGTTTGTCTGCCTTCTTGAAGCTCTAAAGCAGTGAAGCTTGCAGGCATTGAACTGAAGCCTCTACACTATGAGCCAAAATCAGCCTTCTTCTTTTGTTTCAGGTGTCTCCACAATGAGAAGCCTCATAGGTGCCAACCCTAACTCATAACGGCCACATCCACCAAGGTCTTCCCAAAATCTGTCCTTGCTGGAATCGTAATGACTCCGAATGACCCTCATTCTGAAGTCTCTGTGGCCATGGTTTATTTGCCCTGTTTTGTAAAGTGGTCCCACAAGTACTCTATGGTGAATGTATTGAGTTGAAAATCCATATGCCATGCTCAGAACCAATGTGCAGAAGCTTGAGAGGAGGGCTTAAATATGTACAGCTTTAACCAATTCCCAGGTGACTGCATCACTGAATCATGGTGAACACAGATCCTTGAGGATTATAAAACACTGTCTCTATCTAGGCAGCTTACATGTTTTATAAAATGTCTTATTCATTTGTTTGTCTTTGCATTTTTGAGACAAGGTTTCTTTATGCAGCCTGACTGGTTTTGAATCCTTAGCAATTCTCTTGCCTCAGCCTTGTCAATGAAAGGATTACAGGTGTATACCACCTTGTCCTATTGAGAGGATGTCTTATATCATCCAGGAAAGTTTAAGAGTCTTCTGCTCCAAGTATTAGGAGACAATCATCTAGGTTAATTTCAGAGCAGTGGAAGGATTAATGGTTCTTGATTAGGATCACATCAGTGCTATGATTTCATATCATCATTTAAATTTATTCTGGACCAGCTTCCAGCTACAGTTATAAAATCCATCATCCAGCTTTCATAGAGTTACTGGAATGGTGCTTCCCAAACATTCCCAAGGCTGACACGCCCAGATGCCTGTGCCTGTGCCATGGCAATGAAAGGGCTGGTTTTCTCCTTCGCCCTTCCCCAGATGTGTCACTTGGCTAGGCCTGGTTATTTTTATTTCAAACTGTGCCATTTCCATCAACCACAATTCCAAACTCTTCAGACAAAAACAGAAAAATGATCATCTGGTTTGTTTGATTTTTCTGATGTGGACTTGGTGAAGCAGATGTTATTCCAGGGTCCTCAGTCTTACTCCTGGAATTTCCAACAGCATGTGAAGCTGTTCATTTATACAAGGACTAGCAGTGGGTTGACTTTGCCAAGAAAAAAATATTTTTTATATACTATGTTTATGTATACACACAAAGAGAAGGAGAGAAAAAGAGAGAGCAAAGAGAGTGCTTTTGTGCTGTTAGTGTGACAGCAGTCTGAGTCACAGCACAAATACATTCATTCTGTCTTTATTATGCTAAGTGTAGGCTAGTCAGGGTTGAATAAGACCTTGACATTCTCACAGCCTGCTAATAAAGTCTCCTCAAAGTCAAAGGCTGGTTAGACTGGGAGAAGCAGCAGAGCTGTAGCCGTGGCCCTGGAGTGGTCCAGCTCAAGAAGCAGAAGAAAACTCCAGGTCATGCTGTGGCCATTTGGTCCCAACTCTGCAAGCTGCTAAATTTTCTTCTGCCTGTTTTCTCAAGCAGTCATGCAGAGCTTAGAATCCACTGAGCAGTCAATGCATGTGATTTGCAAACCACAGCTCCTGGGTGGCTGGGCAGGGAACCAATCAGAAGCTACCTTCTATGGAGTAAACTGTGTTGGTGCAAGAGTTTGCACGCATGATAGTGACTTCATGAAAAAGCCACTTAGCATCTTATGATGTGTATTGGTGAAGATCAGTTATCAGGAGCACAGCTCATCACCGGTCTTTCCTTTCAGTGAGGAAGAGAAAAAAAATCTAGGCCATGGCACCAACAGGGAGTTGGTGTAACAAAAGTCAAAATCCCAATATTGCCTCCCTGGTCTAGCAAAAAGGTTCAATTTGCTTGCTGTTTTCATACTCTCTGAAAGCTCAGTAATATTTGACAAGCTGGAGTGTGTATCCATGGTGATATGGACCTGGCAGTCACTTTGCTAGGCAGGACACCAGAAACCAGACAGACTACTGATGCAAACATCCATTTCAGACCCCAGGAAGGCCATGGATTCTTCTTTTCCTGACTGCTCTCTAGTCTTGCTTTTCATGGTTGCTTTTTCACCTACTCTGTAGTGAATGATGCTTTAATAACAAGAAAGCCTTTCATTCCCAAATTTCCTACAGGGACCAAGATGCTGCCGTTCTGTGGGAGAACACACTGATGTTCACACTAACATATCATGAACACCTGTGATGTTCTTGAAGAAAGAAGGGTGTTGATATCCACAGGTTGCTGGTGAGAAGAGTGCCAAAAATTACTCAGTGTTTGAAAACCAGAAGGGCCCATGGCAAAAGAAGAAATCACTGAAAAGTATCTGGCAAAAATCCTGCTCACTTTATGGCGGTCTCCAATTTGGTCTGTCAGTGGTGTAGGAAAGGTCAGGCTGCTGTATGTCTCCCATTGGGAGACTGGAAGGATGGGACTGATATTTTGATCCTCTAATCAGGAAAAAGAAATGTGAGTTTTGATAAATATTGAATTTACTGCTTATCCTCATCTAAATTATGGAATAGGCTATTCAGTAGACAATTGTGAGTTCCTTTTGAAAAAAAGCGAAGGCAGCTTGGTGTGGTGGTCCATGACTTAACTCCAGCACTTGGGAAGTAGAGGCAGGTATGTCTCTGTGTAACTCTGTGAGTTCAAAACCAGTCTGGTCTACATAATGAGATTCTGGGTTAGCCAGGGCTAAAAGACCCTGTTTAAAAACAAAACAACAAACCCAAAAAGCTAAGGAGTCAGAAATACATAGCTTGTGAGTCATCTTCCTTCCTGCTAATATAGTATATAAGGGAAGTAGTGACTAAAATAATTTGTTAAATAAGCCAAGGTAAATTGAAAGTGGACAGCAGTAACACAAATGTATTCTCAAATGGAAGAATCAGAGCAAGGAATGAAAACAATCCTGGGGGAAAGTAAATGTTTTAGTATCTGAGGTGATTGAATAAACAAATAAACACACAGTTCACTTCTATGACTTTTGGAAACCAAAATAAAGAGTAATTATCAGGTTCTCCTATTTTCTCAACATTTGTTCAAAACAAATAGGAGAGAGACAAAGACAGAGACAGAGGGAAGGAGAGGATAGTACTCTATGAATTGATGTTTCAAATTTTTTTCCTAATTCTAAATTCTATCTGAAATTTACTGCATGAAAGTTGTAATTTACAAGGAGTGTCAAACAACAAAATGTGTTTCAAAAGATGCGAATAGAGGTTTGGATACCGATTCTCTATGAAAGGGAAACAATTTGTATTGAATCATCACTCAGGTAAAACATTTTTGCAGGGAACCATTATAATATGAAGCAGATAAATTTTTTTAGAGACCCAAAAGGAAACAAATAAATATGGGATCCGTTGGCACAGCGTTCTCAAATATCCAGGTATGGAGACAGAGTAATAGAAAACATGACACTGAGAGATGACAGCTATGTCCAAATTCTCTATTTTTGATGAATGAGGAAGCTAAAGGCTAAAAGCTTCAGACCTCAGACATGCCGGAGCAATTTTAATATTACATTATAAATTATAGGAACTTGATAAGAGCTCTTATCCACGGAATCAATGTCTTCAAAATAGCATTCCAAGTTACTGTTGAGGAGGACTGGTTTTAAAAACACTGTTCAATACTGACTATATAAATTACTTAACATCTCCAAACCTTAGGGTTTTATTTGCCAAAATGTGGATAACATAACTTACTTTTGAAGTCCAGTGAGATGTAGATGCCACAGTGACTAGTTACTGTTAATTCACCCTCAAGTGGCAGAAAACCCAATGGCAGTGTTTGAAGTACAAATTTTCTTTTCCTTCATGTCCTAGACCAGTAATGAAGAAACATGTAGTTTTGTTTTCTACCATTATTGATTCCCATTCCTGAAGCTGTCCCACAGTCCACATGGTTTCTCCCAACATTGCCTTTACATTTTAACAGGTCAGGAACTGCCTTTAAAGAACACTGTTGTTTACATCACTTTGGCTAGAATGTCATCACAAGATACCTACAGAAGAGACCTCAGGGCAATCCCAGGTCAGGCAATAGAAAGAAGGAAAAATACAGCACACTTTAAACCAAAATGTTAGTATTAAACATGTCTGAGAAATAACTAAAATATTTGTCATTATTCATCTGGAACACAAACTTAAATGAGTGTCCTGTATTTTATGTGACCCAGTCAAGAAGTCAAGGGTCCTGTCACTGACTGGGAAGGAGATGAAGGAAAAAAGAATACTGGAGATAGATAACCATCTCTGTGACACAGTTATGTGAGATAGTGTATGATGTAAAGCAGGCATTCAGGAGATGTTAGACTTCTCTCCCTTTTCCCCATATGGTGATTGCCGGCTAATTGCTGGCAGAGCCCGTATTTGCTTTAGAAGGAAAACTTAGTGAGTTAATTTAAGCTCATGGGTGTACGAGTACTTGGTTAAGACATCAGAGATTAGAGGATGTCTTATGTATGAAAAAGATAGATTTGGCCTGAAATTTAATAAGAACTCTGCTCTTTTCAGTCACATAGTCCTGTTTCAGGGCTGCCCAGAGACAGGGCAGAAAACCCTTTCTGAGCTTATCAGACCCAGAAACTGAGCTGGATGAAAGGAAATTTTCATGGTAGGAAAAATGCATGTGTGTGTGGGGTATGGTTGAGGGAGAAGAAGCTCCTATTTGTGTTCTTCCCAATTCAAATCACAGTGTGATGATATTTGGAAATGGAACTTTAGGGGGATGACTAAATCATGAGGGTACAGCCCCAAATTGTGGGATCAGTGCTCTTATAAAAAAAAATCCAAGAGATTTGAAAAAGGTGCCTAACATTGTGGGCAATTTGACTTTATATTCCCACCCTCCAGAACGATGAAAGCTAAATTTCCATTGTTGATAAACCAACTTAGTCTATAACACTTTGTTATAGTAACTGACACTAAGCCAGAAAGTATTCAGACTATGTTCTGCCACTTGCTCCTCATTACAAACACTTTCACTTAAATATAGCTGAGTTGTGATTTCTTTTCTGATTGTCATTAACCCAATGCTTCCCAAGAATGTTCTGAGTTCCTGGCCCTTAAGCCATGCCACTAGTAAAAACAAATCTCCAAATAGTGTGGCAGAGAGAATAGAAGTCAGTCTCTTGAGTTAGAGGTGAAATAAAGTGGAGCCAGGACAGAGGCAGGACAGAGGCAGGACAGAGCCAGGACAGAGCCAGGACAGCCACCTGTTACACGACGTAGGAGAATTTGCTTTGTCTTACCAGCAATATTACGCTATAGGCTTTGATGAAATATTTTCTTGTGAGAATGATAAGATTTGGCCTATACCCAAAGCCTCAATTTGCGTTCCTGCTACCACCTGCCTCCTACAACACTCTTTACAGCAACAATGGTACCATACTAGCATGAAACAACATTTACTCCCTGAAACCTCAAATGGCTTCTCATTATAGAACTAAATTCCTCCCAAGGCTGAAAAGGCCCTAACATCCTGAAAAGGCTGTTCTTTGTATTCTTTGACCGCATTGGAGTAGGCTGAATGGTGGTTACCCAACCCTCACATTACCCCAAACCATGTCTGTCTGCTGATTCACAGGACTCATGAATATTATTTTATATGACAAAACATATGCTTAAGATAAGAATCTTGATACTATGATCTTACTCTGGGTTACCTAAGTGATCCCCAAGTGCAGACAAATGATCCTTGTTAGATACATAAACAAAAACAAAGTCACAAAGGAGGTAAGGTAACTATGGAAATAGAAATAGGAGTGATGTAGCCATAAGCTAAAGAACATCTGGAGCCACCAGTGTTTAGAAGAGGTAAGGAACTCTTTCTCCCTTAGAGCCTAAAGAGATATTACAGCCCAACTGTCTTCTAGAACTATGAGAGAATACATTTCTCCTTAGTTCATGGCAGCGTGTTACTGCAGCCCCAAAAACCTAAGACACATGCTTTGATTATTATCAGCCAACTGGTTTTTTTCTTGCTGCTCCATACTGAGCCTATATGCTATTGCCTCAGGTGTGCTTTAGCTGCATGCCTATACTTAGATGCTGGCCCTGCCTCAGTCCTCAGTCACTCTTTGGCTGTTTCCAGAAGGACTGAGTGACCATGTTATTGCATATTACCAATAGGATATGTAGGACATGTCTGATAACTTTGGGAACAATACACAAAGGGAAAAAGCAGTTTTTCATTGTGGCCCTTTGCTTGGAAGGATCAATTAAATCCTAATTCCAGAGTGTACATCCTTCCTTGCTAAGCTTTATGCCTTGAAGTAGTGTGAGATGCTGCCAAATGGTTATGAGCTATGTATGTTTTGTCTTCCATGGACTCTTACCTTCCTCTTAAATATCTCTTTTCTCCTACCTGAATGCAGGAGGACTTGCCACTGGAAGAAAGATGGCCTCTAACTTTCCCTACTTTAAATGGCTGCTTGTAAGGATATCAACACCAAAAAGGTTTCCATGATTATTAAGTCATCGAATTCAACAGTGCATATAGTGTATAACTGAACATAGAATTACACTTTGTCCTGAAACTTAGTAGCAGTGGTTATCTGAAGACTATAAACATGTTGGACTAGGTATTTTCCTCTTTGTTTCTGGTGACTCAGATGAGTATCTAAAAAGACACAGTATTCTTTATCTGCATTCCCTATGATGGCTGCTTTACAGAGCCTACTTGATGTTGGCATTTACATGTCCTAAAACAGTTAACAGATGGTTTATGTGTTAGGATTTTGGAACCAAACCTGCTTCTGGGTTGTCTAGTAACCTATGATGTCATCACGTGTCACTGGCCAGGTGTCCACACCTGGAAGGTGTGGTTACCTTGCCCCTTAAAGGGATCAGCCGGCCATGTGGTCCCTCTCTTGGTCTCTCTTGTTCCTGGCCTCTTATCTCTTGGCCTCTTGGCCTTTTCCCCTTTCTCTATTGGGGTTCCCCCTCTCTCTTTCCCTTCTCTCTCTTTTCTCCCTCTCTCTTTTCCTCTATTATGTCCTGCTCTCCCTTCTCTCCCTCTCTCTTTATATCCACCTAGTAAACCTCTTTTATAAAGAAGATCTGTTGCATGCCTAATCATCATTATTTAATATGTCCCATTACCTTACATTGTATATATATATATATATATACATATATATGCATATATATACATTCACACACACACACACACACCAAGATGACCTTGAGAGCAGGATCACATCAATAAGTCACCAGGTTACACAGAGCTAACAGTATTTTCATAGATGTGTGTATGTATGTGTGTGTGTTTGTGTATGTGTGGGGGGGTGCTATTGGGAGTTGAGCTGGGGATATGAACCTCAGCCTATGCTAGGCAAATACTATGCTGTTTTGCTTTATCCTCAGCAAGACTAATAATTTTTTAATAAAAGCACATAGAGATGCTCCTACCATTGAAAGATAAGCTCCAATTCTTTCCCCAGACTCTGAGCTGGCCAAAGTGAATCACACTTGTAGTAATTTTGGATGTTCTGGGCCCACTGAGACTATGACATGAAGAGTGTTGCAGATTCTGCCCAGGTGTTCTGCAATGCTCACTCCACAGTGTTCCCTCTTGGAACTTGTGCCACGATATAAAAAGTTCAAGCCACATGGAGAAGCCATATGTAGATGTTTCACTTGAATTTAAATCCCACCGCCAGGATCAGTTGCTAGCTATTTGATGAACTTGACCACTCAAACAAGTTTGGATTTGTGCTGTCTCAGAAGACATAGGAGCACAAGCCTATGAAAAACCCAAGTGGGAACCACCCATCTGAATTCAATTAGCTTAGAAAATCAGAAGTCATAAATTACATAAATGGCTGGTTACGAAACCAGGAGGGGATTTTTTTTTTCAAGTCACTGGAGAAGTGTTCCAAAGAAATCTGGGATCATAAAAAATACAACCACTTGATCTTTGAAGTTGGGGTTGCTCTGATTCTATTGATGATGCTTGCCACCACCACATAAGCAAAGTGTGTCTAGTTTGTAGAGGGCGAAATGAGGTGTGAGCTGCCTTGTCCATGCCACAGAGAAACCTGTGGCCTTCCTTACCTAGAGAGGAGGGCAATGGTTCTAACTGTCCTGAAGGCATGAGGACCTTTTTTGTCATGAAAGGTGCAAGAATACCTGATGGTGGTGCTCCTGTCCACTGTGTGTCTAAGGGGATGGGAGGAAGGGAGTGCTGGAATGCAAGGCCAGTGAGGTTGGGCCAGAGCCGAGCGTTTGGGGAACATCTCAGACATTCACCTATGTAATAGTAATTTGCTGCAGACTGGTTTTTCTTATGTTCTGAGACCATGACACATTCAGATTGAACCTTCACAGAGGATTTGCGATCTAGTGGTGGAGACAGGCTAAGGAATGGAAGCTATGGCCTTAGGGTAAATACCACAGTAGTGAGCGATGTGGGATTGCAGAGGGAAAGCCCCAGTCCTGGTCTCAACTTGTGACAAAGTTCTGAAAATGGCAGGGACATAAGCTGTGTTTGGTAAAATGACAGTTCAAGATTGGCAAGTAAGCAGTAGGTGAAAGTCATGGACAAGCTGACTGGGTCATCAGTAGGCCCACTCTGAGGCTCAGGTCCTGGAATCCATCTGTTCTGCTGATGCGCTCTCTCCTGTCTTGGGTGTAAGGCAAAGCATCTCAACTATGTCTTGATCTTGGCTCCAAAGATGACTTCTCTGTGGACAAATCCTTTTCACTGTGTCCTATTACTTTTTCTTATCCATGCTCTAAAATATTTTTAAAAGAGAAAATTTTAAATAAATTACCACGGAGTTCAAAATGGCAGACAGTGACTAGAGCCAATTTCTCTTGCTTCCAACATGGGCTTGTCTGCCAAGTGATTTTCATATATTACTGGAGAAGTTTTACATCCTTCTTTCTATTTCTTCCACTTCCCAGCCACTTGAGATTCTTAGCAGCTTCAACTGTGGTTGGAGGAATGGGTAGTAGGGTGAATTTTGCTTTAAACTCTCTTTGGGGCTAACTTGAGCAACTTGTATCTTTATTTGGAAGTTGAATATTTGCTAAATGAAACAAAGACGTTTATGTCAGCACCGACACAGCACTTTCCTACTCTACCACCTAGAATCAAGCCAGAATCAGGGATCCTTTTTCTCCTTGGCATCATCACACAATGAGGTTTAGCTGTGGTCCAGGACAGCTGGGAGTATAGCAGCTATCAGCTGCAGCTGGTGAGAAACTCAACTCTGCTCTGAGAGCACCTTCAGGGCAGGGACCAGGCTTTCTTTCCTCATTTCCCAGCAACCTCTGTGCCACCTACCCAGTCAGTGCTTGCTGGATTTTTCTGAATATCACACAAGTGTGCAAGAGCCTTCAGATTTATCTTATTAGGGAAGGGTTTCTTCTATAGCCAAACAGCTGTGTTAAAATGGCTTCATAAAATTACTACCTTGTATTGTGCGTAGTTCTGGCAAGTTTGAGGATATGCATTTTATAATCTTTACTTGGCTTGAGATGTAGAATCTGACTGTATAGGTTTTGGGTTTTGTTTAAAGATCACTTTATAGATGAAGATCAGCAACTTGGAACAGCCTTATCAGTTGACCTTCAGAAGGTCAATTCTGTGGACAGGGACTTTCATCCACAGCATTTTGCTGTGACTGCCTGGGGTAAAACTATTGCAGAGACCAATCTCTACATTTCTTCAGATTCTGGGGAACAATTCGTGCTAGAGGTTCCTCTCAGGTTTCATTTTAGGCTAGGCAAAGATCCACCAACTCTTTCCCTATTGAGGACCAGGGTGTAGGAAACAGACTTTGTTTATATAGTGCGAAGCTCAGGGTTGGTGCCTGTGTGCAGCACTGTAATTCTCACTCAAGCATGCCAGGCCCTGGTCTCCTGTGGAACAGAGCAAGGAGCCTCAGGGTTTCTGTTGTTTGTTTTTTTTTTTTCAGTCTGTATTTGACCTTGCACTACATTCACCAAGCACCTTCCAATGAATGCAGAAACCTTTCCCCTGCTTTGGAAACATTTCTACGTAAACAGGCACAGCACACAGATGACAAAAATTAAAGTACTCTCTAGTCTACCTTGCCCTATTATTTAAAACAATTACTGCATGATTTTCTTTTCACATAACCATGGAAACTCCTATGAAAAGACTTAATACACTTTATTGTGAGAAGCTTAGGAAGAAATCTATTTCCCTTATGCTGGAAAGCAAAACAAGCCAATCCCTCCCTCTTCATAAAACGTGTGATGGATGCAAATTGTCCATCAGCAACCTCACCCGGCAGGGACTGAGCTTTCTGGGAAAGCATTCTAGAGATAAGTGGTCTGCTTCTTTCAGAGGTGTCTGAAACAAAGCCAGTGCAAGAGAAATAATCTCCTTTGATGTGTCTGGAGACGATTGACTAATTCAGAAAGAGACACAGAGCTCAAAGCTTTGCAGTCAACACACAGAGTAATGTCCCTCTAGGAAGGAGGGTAGCTCTTGACACCAGAGTCTGATCAGAGGATGGGCTCATATTGGAACTCTTTGTTAGCTCTGATATAGCCTTAGGGCTGCACTGTTCAGCCCTGACCACCTACTAGAGCCCTCAGAAAACCTTGAGGCTGAAGCCTCAGAACAAACACATCCATTAACTGATGAAGTTAGAAAGCACGATAGGATTCGAATGCACAGTCAGGACTGAGAGCCATTTTTCTAGCACTTGAATTTCTTCTAGGCTAAACTCTTCATCTGCTTGTTTTTTCTTTCCCAGTTAGAGATATAATACTTGCTGATCTTAAGCCTACAAAAGCTAGTTAGTATCAAACACTGGTTACTCCCCCTTAGTACGTCATGCCATTCTGACATTCAGTGATAGTGGGAATAATAGTATGTAGCAAAGAATATTTGAGATTGGGGAGCTGAGGAAGGGCTCCCTGGCAAATCTGTAGGATTCTTGTAACTTCCTATGACTTGGTAGTTTTTTCAGAACAAAAATTTGCTTTAACACTTGCAATAAAAGACTTAAATTTAAATTCTGAATTTGTCACTTGGAGAAGTGACAGATTATCTGGCCCTTTTCCAGGTGATGCTAATTATTTTTATTTATTGATGATTATTAAATGATACCATGTAAACATAAAATCTAGATGTTAACTGGGATAATCCTGCCCAAGAAGGGCTAGATTAGATTGTTTAAATCTTCTTTCTTGTTGTATCCCTGCTGCTATAACATAAGGGTGAGTAAATTGGAAAGAAAAAACAAAAACAAAAAAACCTTAGATTTAGGGCTTGGACAGGTTATATTTAGGAATATATGTATATACAGATATGCATGAAGTAAAAAGGAAAGAAGAGTCCAAGAATCAAAGGAGAGGGGGAAGGGGTTTATAGAGAGGTTTAAAGGGAAGAAAAAAAGAAAAATATTTTGTAATTATATTTGTTTTCAAAAATGAAAAAAAAGGAAAAAGAAAAAAGAGGGAAAGGAAAGAAAGTTAATTTTCACAGTCCAAACCCAGGAAATCTAAGCTCTAGGCTCCAGCAGGTCTAGTGTCTGCTAAAGGCTGAATCTTTACTTCCAAGATAGTATCTACATGCTGTATTCCCAGAGGGAAAGAAAGCTGCTTCCCACAGGGAAGAGCCGGGGGAGAGAGAGAATAAACTCCTTTCATAGTAGCCTTTATAAGTGAATGAGGGATGACATCCCATCAGCCTGGATCTCATAACTTTGGTACCACACATCACTTCATAATCTCTTAACCTACTAACACTACTGCGCTCAGGAGTAACTCAAATTTTAGTTTTGGGTTGGGGAACATTCAAGCTACAGAACAGCCAAACTACAGATTATGGTTTGAGAAGATAGCTCAGTATCCCCAGGTCTCAACCTTGAGGTCAAATGCTTGACTTGAATTTATCCCCAGAACCACCTGTAATCCTTGATCTGGAAAGATTAAGACAGGCACATCCCTAAGGCTTCCTGAAAAAAGCTTAGCCTTCTTGGTGAGTTCCAGGCTGGAGAGACCTGCCTCATAAACATATCAAGGTGGACAACAACTGAAGAAGGACATCTAGGTTGTCTCTGGCCTCCACATATGCATGTGCACCTGCACAAACTCACACGTCTACTCACACACATGAACATCACACACACCTATGGAGTAGCAAATTAATTCTGTTTAGTATCAAGGGAATCACTAGAAGCTTATATGTGTGTAGTCATTTTAGGTTCAGCGATCTGCTTTCACTTAATTAGTTTAGACATTACCACTTGTGATGCCTAGTTTTTTGTCAACTAGCCACAAGCTAGAGTGGCTAGAGAAGAGGAAGCCTCAGCTGAGAAAATGCCTCCATAAGATTGGGCTGTAGAGGGCCGGTATAATGATGCATGCCTTTAATCCCAGCACTGAGGAGGCAGAAGCAGACAGACCTCTGTGAGTTGAAGGCCAGCCTGGTCTACAAAGTGAGTTCAGGGCAGCCAAGGCTACAAACAGAAAGCAAAGCAAAACAAAACAAAACGAAAATTGGGCTGTAGAAAAGCCTGAAGGGCATTTTTAAAAATTAGTGATTAATTAGTGATTGCACCACCCCTGAGCAGGTGGACGTAAGTTCTATAAAAAAGCAGGCTGAGCAAGCCAGGAGAGTAGTACCCTTACCAAGAGAACATCAGCTCCTGCCTGCAGGTCCTGCCTTGGTTGAGTTCCTATCCTGTCTTCCTTCAGTGATGGACTACAATGCTGATGTGTAACTCAAACAAACCCTTTCCTTCCCAACTTCCTTTCTAGTATTGGTACTTAATTACAGCAATAGAAGCCCTAAGTAAGACACCATTTCATTCCACGTGTATTGTTCAGTGTGAATATAAAACTCAGTCATTTCCCCAAACAAACCTCTTGGATAGTTTTTAATGTGTAGGTCACTTTATTAAAGGATGGGGGGAGTTGTAATGAAGGGAATTACACTGTAACATGAGAAAATGGTTGACATTCTGTTTCTAAAGTGTCTTAGACATTTCTTTGTTACTTGGTCTTTATCTCTTTTGCTCCTATCTACTCTTCCAGATTTTCCTTCATCCTTAAATATCTGTCTTTCTAATGTGGAGTACTTTACCCTATCTCCTTTGTTTCATTGGCTCTAATCATCCAGGATGGTTAACAAAATGTTTCACAACATATTCAGTCTCTCCAAAGCCCCATATCACTTCAGCAGATTAACAAAAAAAGCTAGCCCTGGTTCCATTTTGTGATTGTTATGACCTAGGTTCAAGTTCACTGTATACCATGCCCTCATTCTTTTGATGCCTACTTACTGTTTCCTAATGAACTTGTATATTAGTTATTTTGTATTGGTGTGGTAAACGGTATGACCAAGCAGCTTATGGAAAGGAGGGTTCATAGTTTGTCTTAACACTGTTCTATTGCTGTGAAGAGACACCATGACCAAGACAATGCTTATAGAAGAAAGCATTTTCTGAGGCTTTGCTCAGAGTTTAGAGGATTTTCATGATTATCATGGAGGGAAGCAGACAGACATGGAGCTGGAACAGTAGCTAAAGCTGTACATCCTGATTGGCAGGCAGTAGAAGAGATAGAGACATACATACTGGGCCTAGTGTAGACTTTGAAAAACCTCAAAGCCCACTCCCGGTGACATACCTTCTTCAGAAAGGCCATACCTACTCTAATAAAGCCACACCTCCTAGTCCTTCCCAAATGGTTTTACTCCCTAGTAACTAAGCATTAAAATATATGAACCTATGAGAGCCATTCTCATTCAAGTCACTACCTAGTTCCAGATAGGTAAGAGTCTATCATGTCAGGGAATTGGGGCAGCAGGAGGCAGGCAGGCATGAAGTCAGGAACAGCTGAAATCTCACATCTCAAACTGCAAGCAGGAATCAGAAAAAGATAGAGAAGAAAAGGGAGACAGAGAGGGAGTTGGGGAAGGGAAAGTGGGAGGGGTGGGGAAAAGAGAGAGGAAAGGAAAGGGGAGGGATGGGGAGGAGGAGAGAACAAACCAGCAATGGTGAGTCTTTGAAATCTCAAAACTTACCACTAGTACTTCCTCTGGTAAGGTTCCACTCCCTAAACCTAAGCAAACAGGAACACCAGTTGGTCACAAAGCCTAGTGGAGATATTTTCATTCAAATCGCTACACCTGGTTGAATGTCTCAGTGAGTCAGTGACAAGAATGCATGAAACTCAAACATCTTTCCATATTTGGGTCTGGTGATTAACGTCTTTCCTCTGGTGATTAAAAAAATCTAGTTGTTTTTTTTTTTAATTTAAGTATTTTTTGTTCACTTTACATCCTGGTTGTAGCCCCATCCCTCCTCCCTTCCCAGGCCCACCCTCTGTCCTTCCTTCCCGCTTCCCTTCTTTTGTTCTTCAGAAAAGGGGAACTCCCTTTCTCATCCACCCCAGCTCATCAAGTTGCATCAGAACTGAGCATTTCCTCTTCACCTGTGGCCTGGTAAGGCAGTCCCGCCACGGGGAAGTGATAGAAAAGCTGGCAAGTGACTCCTTGTCCGATGCAGTCCTCACTTCCTTTTCTAAAGGACCCCTATGAAGCCCAAGCTACCCATCTGCTGCATCTTTGTAGGGGGCCTGCCTAAGTTCAGTTCACACATGGGACATGGTTGATGTTTCAGTCTCAGCAAGCCTCTCTGGGCTCCAGTTAGCTGGCCCTGTTAATCTTCTTGTGGAGCTCCTGTCACCTCCAAGTTCTTTTTTCTTTCCTCTGACTTTTCCACAAAACTATATAAGCATTGCCCAACGTTTGGCTGTGACTCTCAGCATCTGTTTTGAGGTGATGACGGGTAGAGTCTCTCAGAGGACAACTCTGTCAGTCTCCGTCATCTGTAAGCTTAGCAGAATATCCTTCATAGTATCAGGGGTTGGCACTCTCCCATTGGATAGGTCTTTGGTTGGGCCAGGTATTGATTGAACAGTCCCTCAATCTCTGCTCTGTCTGCTCTATCTTTATCCTTGCACATCTTGTGGGCAGGGTAAATTTGGGGTTGAAGTTTTTGTGGGTGGGTTGAAGTTCTCCTCCCTCAACTAGGAGGCTAGTATAGTTAGAAGGTGTTCTCTTCAGTTTCTCTGGCCTCTGCTGCTAGGAGTCACTGCTTTAATCCCCCTCATATGTTCCTAGGGGCCTACCCTGACTTAGGTCTCCAGCTTGTCACAGAGATAACCCCATCCTCCATTTTTCTTTTCTCCAGAGGCCTTCTGTCCTCTTGCCCTCGCTCTCCTCAGGTCTGATCTCTATCCTCTAAATCTACCATTCTTAAAAATAAAGGCCTTTCAGAAACAGTTCATGCCTTCAGGAGTGGTATTTTGAGAACTCTAAACCAAAGAAACTTGATTCAATATACCAAGTTTACAAAACAAAACAAACAACAAACAAACAAACAAAAACAAAGAAAACACCAGCCAAAAAACCAACCTGCTTAACCCTAGACTTTCAAGAATTTGAAAACCTGTTGCTGCCAACAAGCTCAGGGAACGAGGAGTTTCTGGGGTTCTATACTTAGTGCCCTGTTTCTTCTTTGTTGGGTAGGGTAGGATGAGTCTGTTCATAACCCTAAGATGGGAAATTAGTCTTGAAACCAAGAACACGAAGCTAGATGGGATTTGATTGTTTCTCACAGCCTACAACTAGCTTCGAAAAGATTCCTTCTCCTGTTTCCTCTTGAGATGCTAGTGTCTTCATCTGAGAGAATATCCCTGAGAATGGTCCTGTCAAGGCAGAATTCACCATCTGCCCCTGAGCTTCTGCAGGATGCTGTTTATGCATCAGAGCACACATTACTAATTACATTTTGGGTCTTCCCTCTTCCATAGTCTCTACAGTAGTTTCTGAGGTGTTTAAAGATAGGAAACATATCTGTGGCATAAAGGAGACATTAGAAAGGTCTTTAAAGAATGAATGAATGATTTGCATCTC
>CM053755.1:53096943-53155191 GCA_028658305.1 Pachyuromys duprasi | reverse complement strand
TATTCAGCAATTAAAAAGGAGGAAATCATGAAATTCTCAAGCAAATGGTGGGACCTAGAAACGATCATTCTGAGTGAGGTATCCCAAAAGCAGAAAGAAACATATGGTATATACTCACTTATATAGACCTATAGGATAGGAAGGTCATGCTGAAATCTATACACCTAGGGAAGATATACAAGAAGGAGGACCCAGGTTGGTATGATCAATGCTCATTTAGATGAACAAATGGATGGACATTGAATGGAGGAGAAAACAAGCAACAGGACAGGAGCATACCCAAGAGGGCCTCTGAAAGAATCAATATAGCAATGTATCAAAGCAGATATTAAGACTCACAACCAAGCCTTCGGCAGAGGGCAAAAAATAATAATAAAAATAGGGGAAGTTAGTAAGTTTTGGGGAGAACAAGAGCTCCACAAAGACCAAACTGAGCAGGGCAAAGGGGTCTTATAAGAGACAGTTTCTCCAACCAACGACCATGTATGGATATGGCCTAGAACCCCCGCTCAGATGTGGCCCATGGTAGCTCAGTGTCCACCTGAAGACCCTAGTAAGGGGAACAGGGACTGTTTCTGTCATGAACTTGATGGCTGGCTCTTTGACCCTCCCCCATACATGCCAGGGAGTAACAGCCTGGCTAGATCCCAGGGGAGGACATTGCAGCCAGCCCTGAGGAGACAAGATGATCTGGGGTCGGATGGAAGGTGAGGAGGTCCTCCCCTGTTGGTGGACTTGGAGGGGACGGGGAGGAGATGAGGGAGGGATGGGAGAGTGGGAGGGAAAGAAGGAGGGGGCTACGCCTGGGATGCAAAGTACCTAACCTGTGATTGATATAAAAATAAATAAATTACATTTTAAAAAAAAGAATGAATGAATGGACCACCCCTATCAGTAGACTAGGGGAGGGGCATGGGAGAAGTAGAGGTAAGATTTGGAGGGGTCAAGGGAGGGGGCTACAGCTGGGATACAAAATGAATAAATTGTAATTAATAAAATTATAAATTAATTAGAAAAGAATGAATGAAGAAGTGCCAGGTTTACTAGGGCTATTTATTTTAATATGTAAAGCACAGAGCATGCCTCACCTTCTGCTCCTAAATCCTTTGTGACTGGTTATTCAAGAAGTTATGAAGATAGCTACAGCCTAAGGATCAGGTGAGAGTGAAATAATGGCCTCTGCCTACTCCGAGAGGTTTATTAACCACCTGTATAGCAGTAATGTTATATCACATTATTACAGCCATTCTTCTTTAGAGTTCAAGGTATTTCTTATAAGGTTCCTTACTTAATTTAAAAATATCCCATCAAGGACAACGGCACATTTTATAATTTCTCACCTGTCATCATTAACCACGAAAGAGCAGGAGTAAAATTCAAACTTTAGAATTTTAGATTCCAGTCTCAAACACTTTTCCTTAGGCTATTTCATTTCTAGAGAGAATAGCTAACTGCTTTTAGTAAGCAGGGATGTGTCTCAGCAGTTTTAGACAGGACTCAGTTCCTAGTGGTCCCATTGCCCTTTTTTTCTGGAATTCGTTATACCTGACTCATGGCCCCGTAAACACACCACAGCTTCCAGAACAACAATGGCAAAGTGACTGGAGGAGAATGATGGGAGGCACTTGAGATTCTTTCTCAGCTCATGCTTGTCCAATGACATTGGATCGGGAAAGGATGTCATTAGTTTTCTATGCTTTGTGCCAAGTCAGTCCATACACATTCACTGAGAACCTACGGTGTACAGGTGTAATTTTAGATACTGAAGACTATGTGAGTCAAAGTCTCCATTTGATGCTCTAATGGAAAAAAAAGAGCCGTCTGTGAAATAAGTGTTTGTAACTGTGCAAATATGTAAAGCAGAAGTTCAGGGATAGCCAAGGGCCTCAGGGGAGTGATGCTGAGGGCTGAGATCAGTCACCATGAAGACTAGAGTACATGTCACTCTGAGACTGGGGACACATGCTGTGCAACTGTCTAGTTGTCCTAGCTGAAAGGAGGAAAACAGCATGCAAATTGGAAAGAGCGGAGAACTGGACATGCCAAGAAAGGAGAAATACTCTCTTAGGAAGAGAGAATGCTATACATGTATGGAGGCCCCAAGGCACTGAGCATGCACAAAGAACCAAAGACTCTGTGGGTCAGAATAGGGGTGGGCCTGCATCTGGAAGCGAAAGAGAAAAGGTTAGGCAGGGCCCTGTAGACCTTGACACCGCATTAGGATATTGTTACAATTGCATTGGAGAACAACTGAAGAGTTCAGAACTGGGAATGACATCTGATTTACATTATTAGGGTTGTCACTGTTGGATGGATTGGAATGGCTGTAGAAAGATGAGAGAGAGAGAGAGAGAGAGAGAGAGAGAGAGAGAGAGAGAGAGAGAGAGAGAGAGAGAGCACCCTAGACACTACTGCCAGAGTCTATTTGAAAAGGGCTCATATACAAGGCGACAACAAACATTGGCTTTATTTTCTTTCTTATATTTGTGAAATGCTTTGTTTCCCAGAGCATTTCTATTATTTCAACATTGTATCTACACACACACACATACACACACATGCCTAAGTAATAAGATGTGCATTATCACTAGTGGTAAGAGGATTGAGGGGAAAAATAGCTTTCCTGAGATCAATAGCCTGAAACTCCTGGAGCTGACAGTCAAAAAAAAAAAACTGGCTTTTGGTGTGGTTAATCCTTATTGTGAAGTTGACTGGGTCTCTGTGAGGGTGTTTCCAGAACAGTTTAACTGAGTGTGGGTGCGTCATCCCATGAACTGGGTAACAGGAAAGCAGGGAGGGAAGGAGAGAGCCAGCTGGGCACCAGCATTCATCCACCCTCAGTTTCCTCACGAGTGTGAGCAGCACCCTCATGCTCTGGCTGCCACAGCTCAATCGGGTGTTCACTGCATGCCACCCCTACAGGGGACCGTGCATTTAAACTGTTGGCAGAAATAAAGCCTTCTTCCGTACACCAGCTCGACAGGCATGCTATCACCATAGGCAGCTCCCCCTATTCTTACTGAGTCATGCCATTTCAATTAATTTTACAATTATTCTCATTTTTCTCTTTGTTGAAAATAGAAAATAATAAAGTCCTGTAATAATAATAAAGTCATATAATAAAGTCTGAAAATGGCATTATGAGATAAGTAAACTTAAAAAATGCTGCTAAATTCTCTTGCTGTTGGCCCTCTGCTGCTGGGCCTGCAACCTACTTTTAAGGAGCAGGGGCTGTCTCTGACATGAACTCAGCGGAACTCAGTGGTTGGCTCTGATCACCTCTCCCTGGGGGGTGTAGCCTTGCCAGGCCACAGAGCCAGTCCTGATGAGAGCTGATAGGCTAGGGTCAGATGGAAGGGGAGGAGGATCTCCCCTATCAGTGGACTTGGGGAGGGACATGAGGGGAGAAGAGGGGGGGGGAGCATGGGACGGGGAGGGGGAGACGGAGGGGACTGCAGCTAGGATACAAAGTGAATAAATTGTAATAAATAATAAAAAATTTAAAAAGTAGTTTGTTGTTCCAGTGAATCTTCCATGGAGAAAGCTAAATTTTCATTTGCTAGCAGTTGTCATTTGTTTCTGGGTTAGGGCTGGGGTACGGGTCTGCTTCTCCTTTCAGTTCTCAGACTGCATCTGGTATAAACCCGTGCCATTTTTAAACAATAAAGATTAATTTATATTTTTCAAGAGTCGTGATTTAAAAGCAGAGAATGAAAAAACAACAACAACAAAACCCAGTGAAGAAAACTGATGTTTCTATAGGAACAGCCTATGTTATCCAAACCAGGTTCATTAAGAAATCCCTTCATCTGTATTTACACCAGTGTGGTCCGCTGAAAGGCATCCAACATGTTCCCAGTCTCAGAAGATAGATTTTTGCTCATTAAGCATCAAAGGTTAAGATATAAACAAATCGACAGTATTTACACTGAAACAAACATCCCTTTTAAAGACTTGCTTCCTGCAGAGTGTGTGCTGGGTTGTAGCCTCCTCCCACTAATTACGTAATTCTTTTCCTTTTAATGAAAGGCCGCCTCACTGCCAAACCTGAAACACAACATCCCAAATGGCCAGAACTGTTTCTGTGTTCAGCAGGGAAAACAGCTTCAAAAGCTTCTTAGCTGTTCTCACCTGGGGACTCCTCCAAAGCAATCTGTGGCTAGTGTTTAATGGCTTGCAAAGCTTCTATTGAAAAGGGGTTTTCATCACAATTGCATTACAATGTTTCCCCAAGATCCCTCCCAGTTGAAGGATGCCCTCCTTCCTGGGCCTCAGCTCAGAGCTTTGGTGAAGGAGCAAGCAACAGAGAGAACCATTCTTATGTCACCTTTGTCCCTGTCATCTGGGAACATCAGATAAGTTTCAAAAGCCTCCAGATCTGGGGTAGCAGACAATGATATGCACTTGGCCCTATTTATTTTCTAGCTGGGGTTTGTTAGAATGAATTTACTTGGATTTGTTGTTTTGCTCATATCGCTATGCAATTTTCTCATCCAGAGAATTTTAGCCCCCAGTAACGCATAAAAATGAAATGCAGGGTAATGTTGCTTGGTGAAAGATAGAAAACAGTAAATTTGGAGAGGAGATTTTCTTTGGGAAGCTGAGGTGAGGAATAGGGAGGTACTAGAGAACCCAAAGTTGCCTTGGTCCAGAGCAGTGTTGAATGGAAGGTTTGGATGCTGGCTTGGGAGGGAAGATGTTTCATATAAGGACGCAAACCTTCCTAACTGCATGCGACAGGAAGTGGCTGTGGTTGGAGAGGGGGAAAGAGCTTGTCCAGCAGTAGGTTAGGTGCTCAGAGGATGCAAGAGGATGTTGGAAACTTAAGAGACAAGACAGCAGGGGGCGAAGTAACAGGGGCAAGTTGTTCCTGGGAGGCTGGGAACAGGAACAGCGGTTAGCCAGGCTGGCTGGCTGTGTAGATCCAGATGAGGCAGGGACATCTGACTGCTTCTGTCAGTGCCGCTTGAAACATCCACCAAGACTCAGTGGGGACAGCGTCTCTATTGAGCATATTTCTATGTCTGTCCCCTGTGATACTGGAGCACTCGGGGGTTCTAGGGTGAGGAGTGTCTGTTGCTTTATTCAGGGAGCAGGTAATGCTGGAGGTGATTTTCACTGAGCCTGAGAGTTATATTCTAAGGAGAAAGAAAGCATCGGTCCTGCGACCCTTCTGGGGTCTACTCTCCTTTCTTCTATTGTGGCAAGAGCTAAGGGGAGCCTCAAGGGTCTTCCTTCTCTATAACCCTCCATGCCCCCAAAGCAACCTAACTGCTCTGTAGCCTGCAAAGGCCTTATGTCTGTGGGCTGTGCTCAGAATCAGGCACAGCTGGTTTCCTAGGTGACTGCCACACAACACCACAGTAATCTGAATCTTCTGCCTGTTTTCTGTGGTAAAGGGCTCTGGTAAAAGAACCCAGAGGCATTGCAGAAATGAGACAGAGGAGATTTTAATATACATGTGGTGACATTTACAGCTATGTCAGCAGCTCTAAACCAAGTTGGCACAGACTTACAGCTCACAAATAGATGCCTTCAGCTCATGTTATGCTGAAAAACAAAAAGGAAATATTCCAGCAATCCAAAATATCCTTCAGCAGGAAAAACGCACCACCTGGTTCAAGTCAGATATTGTGTGGAAGGCTGAGATTGCTGTACATCCTTGTGGTAGGTGGGTGTCTATGAGCATAGAGAGACTCCCCTCCCCACACACGAACACAGATACATACACATACACACACACACATACACACAGACACACACACACACATACACACAGACACACACAGACACACACCAAGTTCTGTAGCAGAGACAAGTTTGATTTATTTTTTAGAAAGCAATCCTCAAAGTTACTTGACATGCAATGTTTTCTTTTAGTGTAGTGCTTTAATCTGTTGGCAACTTTGTTTAATCTTTTTGAAACATGCTTTTACACAGGACAGTGTGAGTGTACCCCATTCATCTCTAGTTTTCTGCATAGGACTGGAATTTTTTTGGCATTGTGTAAAAAAAAAGAACTCAATTAATAGTAATACAATACCTGTGAATCAGGTACTGGGCTGGGTAGAAAAAAATACATTTGTAAGATGCAGTGGTCTCTTTCCTTAAAGGATGTAGTTGGGAAATGAAACATTAAAAAATGTCATAGACTTGCTTCAGTGTGGGGCCTTCAGCTAATGTTGATCCCTCAGTCCCAGAGGTGAGGTAGGTTTGGTAGGTATCAGGCTAGAGATCCCTGGATCAGTGCCTAGCTAGGTCCTGGATGGGCAGGTAGTGTGTAGACTAAGCAGAGAAAGGAATGATTCAATGAGGCTTGGCAAAGTGGATGGGAGAAAGTATATCTTCAGACAAGAGCAGAAGATCTGAAGTCAAATGGAGACACAGTGTCAGAAACTGCATGGATGAACTCTGTCCTCTCCCCAGCCCCACCAGCTTAAATCTATGAGGCTGCACATGGACACTTGGACTTCTGCAAGTCTCTGCATATCTCTGGGCTTTAGTTACTAATGTTCTGTAATTGTTAGGCTTTTATGTTAGCTTCTCAGTCCACGCTTGGTGGCTTAGGATGACACATAGTTGTCTCTCATGGTTCTGGAAAACAGGGTACCACCAAGTCCACACTGCCTCTGAGGCTCTGGACATAATTCTTCTTTCTCAGCTTCTGCTGGCTGGTTGCTGGCATTCTTTTGGAATGGTTTGACTCATTATAGCATCTTTTCAATCTCAGTTTCCCTCTTCCCTTGGTCTTCTCAGTGTTTGGAAATCCTGGGAACACCTACCATTGAATGTAGGGCCTACCTAACAAATCATGACCTTAAGTTTTTGCATGACATTGCAAAAACCCTGGTGTGTGTGTGTCAGAGGGTGAGGTAGGTCTGACATCTACCTAGTATCTTGTTGTCCTCAACCCCTCTCTACTTTATTTTCTTTTGAAACTTGGCCTCACTTAGTAGAACAGCTGGCCAGCCGGCCCCAGAGATCCTCCTGTCTATAGCTTTTCAGTGTTAAAATTACAAATATTCATTGTTGCACTTAGCTTTTACATGAATGCTGAAGACCAAGCTCAGGTCCTGGGATTTGCACTTTACTGGTGGAGCCATTTTTCCCAAATGCATACTCCATTTTAACAGATTTCATTGACAGATATCAGGATTTGCTTCTATCTATCTACCTATCTTTCTTCTATTATTTACTTATTATAATTTATTTACTTTGTAGCCCAGGTGTAGCCCCCTCCCCTATTCCCTTCCAACTCAGCCCTCACTCCCTTTTCTCCTCCCATGCCCCTCCCCCAGTCCACTGATAGGGGAGGTCCTTCTCCCCTTCCATCTGACCCTAGCCTATCAGGTCTCTTCAGGACTGGCTGCATTGTCTTCCTCTGTGGCCTGGTAAAGCTAGCTACCCCCTTCTCTATTTTTTAATTAAATTTTAATTTTTTATATTAGTTATAGTTTTTTCACTTTGTATCCCAGCTGTAGTCTGCTCCCTTCTCCCCTCCAAATCCCATCCTCCCTTCTTCCTCTCCTCCTATACTACACTCCAAGTCCACGGATAGGGGAGGTCCTCCTCCCCTTCCATCTGACCCTAGCTTATCCTTTCTCATCAGAACTGGCTGCGTTGTCCTCCTCTCCTGGCAAGGCTGCTCCCCCATTAGGTGGACATGGTCAAAGAGCTAGCCATTGAGTTCATGTCAGAGACAGTCCCTGTTCCCCTTACTAAGGAACCCACTTGGACACTGACCTGCCATGAACATCTGAGCAGAGGTTCTAGGTTATATCCATGTATGGTCTTTGGTTGGAGTATCAGTTTCAGAAAAGACCCTTGTGCCCAGATATTTTGGTTCTGTTGCTATCCTTCTGGAGCTCCTGTCCTCTCCAGGTCTTACTATCTCCTCCTTCTGGAAACAACCCAGATGTCCCTCAATGAAGGAATAAATACAGAAATTGTGGTACATTTACAGAATGGAATACTACTCAGCAATTCAAAACAAGGAAATCAAGAATTTTGCAGGCCAATGGTGGGAACTAGAAAAGATCATCCTGAGTGAGGTATCCCAGAAACAGAAAGACACACATGGTATATACTCACTTATAAGTGGATAGTAGACCTACAATATAGAATAAACCTATAAAAATCTGTACACCTAAAGAAGCTGAGCTAGAAGGAGGACCCTGGGTAAGATGATCAATCCTCACTCAGAAAGGCAAATGGGGTGGACATTGGAAGAAGGAGAAAACAGGCAACAGGACAGGAGCCTACCATGAAGGGTTTCTGAAAGACTCTACCCAGCACTGTATCAAAGCAGATACTGAGACTCATAAACAAACTTTGGGATTTGCTTATCTTTGAGTTGTTCAACCTGTTACCATTTTCCATAGGCAGAAGGCTTCAACTTGCCCAGGGCACATTGAATCAACCTCTAAGCTATGTCATCTGCCAAAAAGGATTTATCAGGATTGGCCAAGATCAGACAATAAGCAAGTTGAAAAGCATGGCATTCAGCTCTTATGTCTCTTAGTTGTTAGCCTCATACTCTCCTGCCCATCTCTACTGTGTTTTGAGAAGAGTGTAAAAAAATTATAAATGCAGTCATGCAATGATTCAGAGTTCCTTTTTGGATTCTCTTGCCTAAAGCCCAAACTCTTTACTCCACTGTAGATGAGCCAGTTCTTTGTGATTTGTCCCTTTTTCCCAGGGCTAGCTCAGAGACATGAAAAGAGATGTTAAAGGAAGAGTAGGTTGGTGAGGGACAACAATTATATCAACGAGGTGAGGAACGAGGACACTAGCTGCCTGTATATGACAGATGATGTGGTGACGACAGTCACCTTCAGACGACAACTGAGGGGAAAAGTCACCCTGCAGAAGACAAATGGCATGGTGATAGGAATGCTCTGTAGCGAATAGTCATCAGGTGAAGGGAAGATAGCTGGTGCACAGCAGTCATCTACAGAGGACGGCACAAGAGCCGCATACTCTGGACAGGTCAGATGTGGACATTAGGTACTCTCAGGGGACAGATGAGGTGCGTGTTAGCTTTCTTTTCTTGGTAGGGAGAAATGTAAAGGGTTTTGGTGCATTTTCATTTGGCTGCATGGGCTTGGGCATAACTTTACTGCATTGGGAGCATGAGGAAGATGAGATTCTCTACCAGAGGGCTGCAGGGAAGCAGTAGGAAGAAACTCTTGTGCTGCAAGTTTTGCTTTTTGCTCTTTTTATTTCCCGTGGGTTCTCAGCCAATGGGTGCTGCTGCCCACACTCAGGATGGGGCTTCCTCTTGGTTAGTCCACTCCAGGAACATTTTTACATATTTATCTAAGGAAATTCACTATCCTGTCAGGTGCTAATCAAGCTGACAACCAAAACTTGCCACTGCAAATTCAGTCCCTGTCATCACGATTCTCAAACGTTTCTGCTTAAACTACAACATTCTGTCCTGAACTCCAAATGTCTATGTGAGTGCCTTGATGCAAATGTGTTTTGTCTATTTCCAAGAGTTCCCAAGTTTTGAGAATATCAATTTTGTTCAAAAGTCCAGTTTAAAGCCTCTACTGAGACACAGAACAGACTTGTTGCTATGAGTACTTCCTATAAAATGGAAGCAAGAAGTTATATCCTTCCAACATATGACACCACAGGGTAAATATCACTATTTATGAAGAGAGAAATGGGGCCTGGAAATGAGGCCCAGGACCTAAGCAAGACCAAGCTCAAGACAGTGCAAGCATTAAGTCCTGGAGCTACACATCTGGCATCTGAGTGGTGATATGATGTGAGCTTCCAAGGGCTTAGACAACTCCGCTTTCATGACCTATTCCCAGCCACTTGTCTCTTGGTCTGGCTCCTCTGGTTGTCCATGACTTTTTTTGGTAGATTTTTCACATCCATAACTTCCTCTGCATCTTTCACTTTACACAGAGACATTTCAAGGGCTCTTTGCAATAAATCTGACCTTGCTACATTATGTCTGCATTGTGTAGCAACCAAGACAACAAATATGCTTTGATCTCCTTTGAAGTCTGGATGGAAGTCTGGATGGAAGTCTGGATGATCCCACAGCTCTTACTTTTTGCATGTCTACAAAATTATTATCATTTAGATGATGGAACAACAGCAGTGGTCTCTGTGTGCTTAGGTAGCTTACTTCAGGGAAACTCTTCCCTGAGTGGCCCCTTGTGAGAAGAGAACTCCATGCATCTGTCTCAAAGCCCTCTGAAAAAAGCAAAAGCTTTATCCCTTTGAACCTGTGATAGATGGAGCCCAGCCAATTCCTGAAACACCTTATGGCTTAATAGCATCACTTTTATCTTATGGATGTAAATTCTTTGGTTTTTAAAAAACAATTTAAATGACTTTCCACATTCGCTTCTTTTCCATGAAAACGGCAAGAATTTCAAACCTTTCTGTTTAAAAATTTTAAGTTTTATTATAAACCTAGCTAAAATCAGCTTGCTATTACAGTGCCACTGTCTGCATGCTGAGTTGCCTTGACAGTTCTTTCACCAAATTAATTACTTCACTGCTTACAAATTCAGCCTCCTGTAAATTTCATTCTGCTAAAAATATCTTGAAAATAACCCATCGAGGCTTAATGTAGTGCCTACAATGAGATTCCCTCGCTGTTGTTACCAAGGTCGGACACAGTGAGTTGGAGTGGAGTGAGAACTGTCCTTTGCCACACGTATGTCAGAAGGTGCTCCTTTGCCACAAATACTTATTCTAGCAGGTACTTCTCCTTATCCTTCCAGCCCAACTTTTGATAGAATGCAATCTGTCAGACACACAGAGAAAGGTTGGTGGAGACAATGCAAATCCTGGTCCATTCTTGGCCCCAAAGTACTAGAGCTTCCAGTTTGCTTTGGACGGCCAGGGAAGAACCTTAAAACAAACAGAAGCTTTCAGATTTGAAACAGGAAACAATGATTTCTAAACCATCTTCTACTGGCTAGCCGTGCCAGAGTGGAGTACCAGTTATTGCATAAACCGATCTGTCGTTTGTTCATGCCTAGTGAGTTGAGACTCTTCAAAGATCTTTAATATGAAGAAACTAACACAGAAAGCTGTTGAGTAGCTGCCCAATTCAGTGTCAAGACAGTCAAACTATACATTATTTCTGGCATTTTAAGGTTTCTGTAGCTTTTACCTGTTATTATTTCAGAGGGTAAAACATATGCAAACTGCTAGCACGAGGAAACAGATGCTAAGCCAGAGCTTGCCTTTATGTTGTCACAGAGTTCTTCATTTGTTGCTTTGCTCATGTACTTGCCTTATAGAGTATTTGAGCTATGCCCATCCCAAAAATGACAATAAATGTTTGGTGAATAAATGAAGTTAATAATTGAATGTTTTTCCTTGTTCAAATTACAGGAGTTAAGAGAAGATTTGGTGGGAAGATTTCTTTAAAAACTATTGAGGCACTGAATGGAGATGATGATAAACTAGATATCTGGAATATTTTCTCTGGGATGCAGGTTACAGTAAGCTTGGGTGTATATGAAAATAAATGAGATGGATTAGAGCCTTGGTCTCAGGTTTGTCTAACAACACTCGATATGGCTAGCGGTACATCGCAGCGGATGATCTCTCTTTGTATTCCAGTGAACCAGAGGGGGCCTGGCTCTGCTGGAAAAGAAGCACTGTCTATTTTCTCTTTCTGATTCTTTTGTAGTCATGATGTCCAATAGCTGTGCATTATTTTTAGTCTTTAATAAAGCAGGAGCCTTGCTTTGTAAGCCAAAGTCCTAAGTTAAAGGGCACCACCAGCTCTATTAGCTGAAATTGATCAGAGTGATACTTGCCTAGAGTTTTAGATGGGTATTCTGCCAGTCACCAAACAGCAGCTTATTCTGTGAAATTATTTTTAGATGCATAGCATGATTCTCCCTGCTGTCATGAGAGTTTCTTAGACATTATCCACTTGAAGAAAGAGAGGAATGTGGGCATCTCGTTCGGTTCCTTCTCTCTTCCAGCTCTTCTAGGAATGAACAAGCTCCTCAATAAATATGTGAGGATTGGAACTGAATTGACTCTGGAGTCCTAAGGAAGGAAAAGCTGACTTTGATAGGGTGGGTCTCACTGGAGCTGTCAACTACCAAGGCTAAGTTGCTGATGGAGATGACGGATACACAGCTGACAGGAGATGGTTTGCTGGTGCTTACAGTATCTGTGCCCTATAACCATGGACTTGCCATTTGAAGTTACTTTAAAGTTTTGTTCTGACTATGTGAAAAGGTAGATAGAGTCTCCAAGAATTTGAAAACGAGCTCCTTTTTACTTACATTTTTACTAAGGCCTGATTCCATGACCTTTGATGGCTCTTTAAAGTTAATTAGATACTAAGAGATAAGAGAAAAATCTGGATGCAGGCCTGATTGCTGTCTATCATACCTCACTGCCGCACTGTACTGGCAGCTCTTCAGTGCGTGACGCTTCTAGTCACCTGAGCCATCAGAGGTCTATTTAAGGTCAATCATGACAAGCTCTTGAATCAAGGATTAATATAAATCTGGCAAATAATGTTGGAAATTACTTATTCTGTCAGACTTCTTGAGCAGGAGGTTTTCTGGGTTCAGGCTGAATGATGGCATTCAACATGTGTACTTACTCATCTCGACAGCTAACAAGATAAACATGTCAGCCTATGACTTGCCAAATGCTTTCTCATGAATTCAACTTAGAGGTTGCCAATGATGCATACTGTGGGAAAGGGACAGATACAGCCCTCAAGGTAGTGGTTGTAAAACAATTTGTGTCTGCCCAGGTGTTTGCCTGTGAAGACCAGCCCACCATCCCTGGGCCCACTTGGCAAGCTTGGGATGGATCATGGCCATGTTGAAGGTTGCTGGCAGGGAGCTGAGCTTGGCCAAAGTACTCTGTTTGTATAGGGGGAAAAGTACAACTGCTCTGCAGTTCATGGCACTTGCTTTATCTGTGTTAGGGATGGCAAAGGCAGGATACTGGACTGTCAGACAGACTGGGAGTGCCAGCCTCTGCCCTGGGAAGAATATTATACAGCTTTGAAGAAACCTAAGTAAGAGCTGGATTTGGCATGAAAGCAAATGGTGGCCCAACTAGACCCACCCCGTGTGTCTTCACATGCTTGCCAGATATTAGCTGAATGAATCAGCTCCACATCCTTGGGGCCTACAATGACCAGAAAGTATATTTTTGAGTCAGTTTGTTTCTTTTGCTTGGTCTTTAGCCCCTGCTGACAAGTTTCTAAAGGCAGGATGCTTCAGACTGAGTACAAGGGACCTACCATGAACTTGCATACGGAGAACATATCTTCTCAGAATGGTCATACTGGGGCTATAGTTATAGAAAATTCTCTGTACCTCCATCCTTCCATTGCTTTCATTCAGGAAGATCCTAACCCTAATTAAAGTGCAATTTGGGGTACCAGGGGGCTGTTCTCCATTGTGTTCCTCCCTCAGTATCTAGGTAGGCATTCAGTATATTGTCTGGTCATCAGATACTGAGGATATTTCTCATTTTGCTCAAAGAAAAGGCAAACCTGTAAGGCTGTCTTCCATTTCCTCAGGGATGAGATTTTCCCCAAAGCACTCCCCTCCCCTCCCCCCAATCTGACCATACTGGCTCTAGAACACAGGTCAGCAAGCTAGATATTTCCTAAGTGCTTCATCTATTGTTTTCAGAATGTAAATACATTGAAAACCACATGGTTCATAAAGTATTTTGTTTGAGAGGTATGGCATTTCATCAGCCAGAACCATGCTACTGCTTTACATTTGGAGATAAGCAAGTCATACAGAGTTTGTCTCTGCCAGGAGTCAGGCGAGAAATTTATTTAAGAGGGGCTAGTGGTATTATGAGATAAAAGATGCCAAAGGACTCGCTCTGAAGCATGACTCACATAAAGTGGAGAATGGATTCATTATCTGACATAGTAAATGGGGGCAATGAGCTGATGCCCTGAAGTCCTTTCAAGGCTCTGGTATTCACTTTGATGCTCAAAAATTACTGAGATGTACATTCAGGATCCTTAGGCTTTGGAGGAGGGGCTGGTATTAACACCAAGGGTCTAGAGAGCTATGTGCATTGATGAGATATTACTGTAGTGATACAAGAGAAATTCCACTATGGGAATTTAGCAGAGGAAACCTAGGTCAGGAAACAGTCCAGCAAATCTGAGGTCAAACAGAGGTGTTGGGAACAGCACCTCCTGTGTTGCCTTATTTCCTCCTGATATTTCTAGCAGGGTTGTTGAGGGAGCATGCTGATATGGTAGACCTTCTCTATGCTTTGTGCACTGATCCTGGCCCACAGAGGGTACATCTGTTAGGCAACTAACTGGGAGAAGGATAGGTATATGTGTATAGGCAAAGGTCATTGTCTACTGATGAAATCAACCCCCAACCTTAATAGCCAGATTTATGTGCATAACTCTACCCCCACCATATGTATCTTCATTGGTAGTCTGCTTGTTTCAGGTTCACTGAAAAGAGAAAATTTGAATCTTGCAAAATATGCATCATTTTGTAAGGCTGATTAGAATAGTATTAGAAAATTGGAAATGCATACCAAGCCATCAACAAATGTTTGGCAGGGTCAGAGGAGTTAAAACTAAGATAAAACATTCAGTAAGTAAGATCTTGGAAAGGTAGTTAAAAGAGTCAAATGGTAAAGGATACAGGATGGGCACCTGCTATAGAGGGACCTCAGAAAGGCTCCACCCAACAGGGGATCAGAGCAAACACGGAGACTCTTGGCTGAACCTTGGGCAGAGTGCAGGGAGTCTTATGGAAGAAGAGGTGATAGAAGCAAGTGGAAGGGAGAGGAGCCCCCCAAGGAGACCAACAAAGCTAAAATAGCTGAGCCCAGGGGGTCCTGCAGAGACTGATGCACCAACCAGGAACCAGGAGAGGACCTAGACCCCTACGCATATGTAGCCCACAAGCAGCTCTGTCTCCATGCAGGTACCTTAGTAAGGGGGCCAGGGGCTGTCTCTGACATGACTCAGTGGCAGGCTTTTTGATCACCTCTCCATGGCTAGATGGCCTAAGTAGGCCACAGAAAAAGAGGATCCAGACAGTCTTGCTGAGACTTGATAAGCTATGGGCAGATGGCAGAGGGGAAGGACTCCCCCTTTCAGAGGAAGGGAATAGTGAGGAAGAGGGAGGGTGGGGCCAGGAGGAGTTGAGGGAGAGGGCTACAATCAGGATACATAATGAATAAATTATTAAAAAATGAAAATTGAAAATATTAAAATAAATGTGAAAAAAGGTTTAAAAAAAGAAGAAAAGAAAGTACCTTAGGGAAACTGATGGAAATGATGCAGCTATGCAGGTAACAGTTTGCCTGACGTCCTCATTGTAACCATTCTGCTGTGATGTGCTGTGGCGTCACTCATTACCTCTGATCTCAGCTCTGCTCACTCCAGGACTGTGGAACTGTCAATCCAATCAATTTCTAAGACTTGTGAGTTATCCTATGAATTCTGTTACTTCCTCCTCTCCAGTCAGCCTACGTTCCCTTATGCTGTTTAAGTGCCTTTAATTCTGCTCTCCTTCATCTCGCTCCTTGCTCCTTGCTCTGTACTACAAATGCTTTCTCCAAGAAAAAAAAAATCTCAGTAGGTAAGTGAGTTTATATTGTGTGTGTTTGCATATGTGTGCACATATGAATATGTATATACAATCATGTATGTATAGATGGACATGTGTGGATGTGTGTGTGTGTAGGCCAGAGGTCAACGTTGTGCTGTTTTTCAGGGGCAGGAACTCATCGACCGGGCAGGCTGGCTGCCTGGAAAGAACCCAGGATCCCCTTGTTTGCACCAGCCAAGTTGTGGGATGGCAAGCACTGTCACTACAGCCAGCTTTTTATGTAGGTATTGGAGATTGACTGCAGTACCTCATGCTTTTGAGACAACCACTTCACCAACTGAGATTTTCTCTTATCCCACCAGAGGAAATATCTTTACTAACACAGTATGAGATGACATATTTCCCAAACCTTCATCATCTATGGTGATTTTAAGCACCCCCCCTTTTTAAAATGGGATCATCAGCTATTTTATTTTATTTTATTTTATTGCAAAGAACTTTAAAGAGCACATTTGCCATTTTCATTACTTCTTTGTAAATGCCTTAAAAGCCTTAATATTATGACACAGTAAATGCTCTTTGTTGTAAGCATGGTTTTGAAGCCGGGAAACACTTGTTCTGGCCACCCTTGGCACTCAGCCTGGGCCATACAGAAAAGCCCCTTTTATGGTTGTTTCAGTGTGAACAATGACATGTACCCATCTGTTTTAATTTATACCAGTTCTTGAGGACTGGAGATCAAAACCCCTGGAAGTACATAACAGGCATTTATCCAAAGTGACACATTCCTCATTCCTGGATGGCTTTCCATATGCACCTTCTTCCGGATGACCATTTTTAGCAGAGATGACCAGGCCATTTAACCCTGATGCTTTTAGAGGCTAAATATAATTTCTCTGGGAAAAGGGCCAACTGCATAGCCAGTTTATTTCCATTTGGTCTGTGTCTTGAGGCAATATTGAATGTGAGAGAAAATGTGGAGCCAGCATGAAGAAACAGCATGATAGTTCCAAGTGTCCGCCACCACACAGACATGTAGAGAGCCAGAGTTGAGTATACCCCCACTTGTAAGCTCAAAGGGTGCCAAGTTCTTTTCTGAAGAACAAGAGTCCTTGGGTGAATTCCCACCCAAACCTTATTAGCAGGTTCTGCTTGAACTTAGTTTCTCATTCTAGTGGTTCATACAGCTGGGAGAAAATGGGAGTTCTTTACTGACCTAACGTCTTGCCACTAGTCCAGTCTTGATACCTCCTGCCCCATTCCACCGACTGAGTTCTCTTCTCCAGCTCCCCACGGGTGCATGTTCAATTTCACACCTTTGTACTGTTGCATGTATCATTTTTCTTGTATTTCTCCTCTAGCTCAGAGTGGGGCTGGTCCTTTAAATGTGCTTTCATTCAGTCAGGACTTCCTTCGTGGAGATTGTGTCTCACTGAAGCTTTCACTATGGTGGCTTCATCTCCAAGGGGAAAATCTCATCACAGTTCAATTTGAAGAGTAACTGAGCCATTCCCTTTCAAGTTCTGGTTTCCAAACCTCAAGCATGAGTAAAGTCAGTTTCTGAACATCTGGGGAAATCAAGTTTCGTTCATGCAGCTTGCTTGGTTGTGGTTACCCAAGCACACCCGAGTTTCCATACGGGTGGGAGCTGACTGCATCTTGCTTCATCTACTAAGAACAAGAGCGAAGCCTTTGTCCTAAAATATTTATGTTTAGAATAAAAATTGTGTGTGTGGTAATGGTGCACAATGGATATGGCTAATTCTTAGAGTGAGAAAAACATGTAGGTTAAAACTTAAATTCCATACTATTGGGGTGAATGACTTTGGGCATATTGCATAACCTGTCTTAGAGTTGTATTATTTATCCTTCTTCAAAATACAAAGTTTGCAACCTTAAAAGGAACTTGGAAGACTTAAGAAACCACTGTAAGTTCTTAGCATGGTATCTATAGATAAGTGGAGAAGGCGAGAAATACAAATTTGGAAAGATTTTGAAAAATTAAAACTATGAAAGATTTCAAGTCTTCTCTAGATCTTTAAGATTTTGTCTCTTAAGTAAGAAATAGGCTTGAACACATTGGCACAGGGAAGAACTTTCTGAAGAGGACACCAATAGCACAGGTGGAACCTCATGAAGATAAAAAGCTTCTTTACAGAAAAGATCACCATGATTTGAGCAAAGCAGCAGCCTACAGAATGGAAAAATGGAAAAAGAACTTTATCAACTTACATTTGAATAAGATTTAATATCCAGAATATATAAAAACTAAAAAAAAAATCAAGAAAACAAATAACTGGAAAAAAACTTGGTGTAGAACTAAATAGAGTATATAAAAAAAGAAACACAAATGACTGAGAAACACTTTTTAAAAAGTTCAACACCCTTTGCCCCTGGACTTCATTTAACCCCAGTCAAAGCGGCCACCCTCAATAGAACAAATGATAGCATATTCTGGTGAGGATGTGGGGAAAGGAGAGTGCAATCTGGTATGGCCACTATGGAAATCAGTATGGAGGTATCTCAAAGAGCTGAAATATGATCTACCGCAAGACTCAGAGGTACCACTCTTAGGCATATACTCAAAGGATTCTACTGGAGAGATTCTTGCTCATCCATATCCACTGTTGTTCTATTTATAATAGTCAGAAGTTGGAAATAGCCTAGATGACCATTGACTGATAAATGGATAACGAAAATGAGGTACATTTATGCAATGGAATATATTTAAGCGTTAATGAAAAATGAAATTGTGAAATTTGCAGGGAAACTGATAGAACTAGAAACAATCATCCTAAGTGAGGCAACCAAGACACAAATACACAAATACTGTCTGCATTCTAATATATGTAGATGTTAGGTTTTAAGCTTAAATATGTGTGTTTCATATAGAATAACCATAGAGATTAGGTAGCCAGTAGAGGACCAGAAAGAAGGAGGAAATCTTTTAAGGAAGTATTAAAAGAGATAAAGGAGAAACTTGGAGGATTAAATGGGAGGGGCGTGGGAACTCAGATAAAAGAGGGAAGATGGGAAGCATGACTAACACCAAAGACCTTTCGAAAAGCCATAGGAAAACCAACGGTAGAAGCTCCCTGTATATACATATATGAAATTTAAATTCTAAATAGAGCCACGAGGAAAACCTCCTGTGCCAGCAATGGGTTACATCTTGTTGAGTAACTACCCAAAGGATCCCAAAGACCTTGACAAACATCACGGGCTTTTGCTAAGACTATTGGTTACTCTCCACAACCTCACAGTAAGGTTGATTCTTGAAAACATAACTTATGTAATCAATTATAGAGAAATAGAGTTTGTGTCCAATTTGAAGCTTCATCCCTAGTCCCTACTGTTTAAAGGTGCTGGAAATCACTTTGCAAGCTACCAGAGGAGAAAAATAATCATAACTGTCACCCAGCTATTGACTTTGAAACCTTAACAGTGACTTACCTGCAAAGAAAGTGAAATAGCACAAATGTTATGGAAGTAACAAACTATTTTGATTGGATTTAAGGCTCACTCCATGAGATAGAACTCACACCTGACACTGTAAAGTGGCCCAAAATCTGAGAATAGATGGGTTATTGGCACTAGGGTAAAACCTGCTACTGTTTACTCTACTAAGGAACATAGCTATAAAATGACTCTTAATGACATGTTTTTATGCCCATATATCAGTGCCTCACTCAACCCTCATCAAAAAAGTTCCCTCTTGTAGTGGATGGAAATTAACACAGGGACCCTGACTGGATAATGGGCAGAGAGGGACTTATCTTGGAGCACTTTGTCCTAAGTGGGATGCCCTTATTAAGTTCCTCTCCTTAAGCTCAGGAATCTATGTGGAACTCTTGTCAGGCCACAAGTAGTGGGTGACTCCAAGGAAACAGTGTCTTCAGACACTATAAGGCTGATATACATATGAACTCATAGAGACTGTGACAACATGCAGAAGACCTGTACAAGTTCAAATCAGACAAAAGCTCTGCACTGAGAAGGGAAAGTGTATACAAAGTCCCACCGCTAGCCAAGAAGCTATTTGCAATTGATATCTGCCGGGAAAAGGGGAATCAATTTTCTCTAATGAACTGTCACTGGGCATATCAACCACACTCCAGGGAATAGTGACATAAATGGACCTTATGTGTTTTTTGCTTTGTTTTTGTTTTGGGTGTGTGTGCCTGTGTGTGTCTATGTATGTACTTTTTGTTTTCTTTTGTGTGTGTGGGTTTCTTGAGTGCTTTTTTTTGTTGGTTTGTTGATTTTCAATTTTTGTTTTTGTTATGTTTTGTATTTTGAGGAAGAGAGAAAGATATGTGTCTTAGTCAGTGTTCTATTGTTATGAAAAGACACCATGACCAAGGCAACTCTTATAAAACAAAGCATTTAACTGGGGGCTTGTTTACAGTTTTAGAGGTTTAGTCCATTATCATCATGACAAGGAACAAGACATTACACAGGCAGACATGACACTGGAAAAGTAGCTGAGAGTTCTACATTCAGATCTGCAGGCAGTGGGAGGAGAAGGAAAGTAGGGCTAGTTTGGGCTTTTGACTTCAAAGTTCACCCCCTTACTTCCTCCAACAAGGCCATACCTCCTAATCATTCTCTAGTAGTGCCACTCCCTGATGACCAAATATTCAAATATATGAGCCTAATGGGGCTATTTTAATTTAGACTACCAGAGAGGGGAGGAGAGGGCGGGAAGAAGAGACGTAGGGAGAGACAGAGAAAGGGTGAGAGAGAGAGAGAGAGAGAGAGAGACGAGAGAGACGAGAGAAGGAGAGGAAGAGGAGGAGGAGAGAGAACATGAAGAATGTGAAGTTGGGTAGGAGGTGGGGGAGGGGAAATATGATCAAGATACACTGTTAAAATGTTTTAATAAAAAGACATTTCTTTTCTTTTTTCATGCCCTTTCTCTTGCTGCCCTGGGTCATCCTCAGCACAGGTGTACCACAGGTGTACCACATGCAACAGGATCCCAACCATGAATAAATGCTGTATGCCAGCATCTTGCTTTTTTATTAATCCCTCAGCTGTTTCTGTGTAACCCTCTTATTTTACAGTTTGGATAAACGGAAACAATTGCATGTCTGGAGTCACATGCTCTGCAAGTGGTAGGACCAAGACATAAGCCAGAATTATGTGGTTTCAAGGCATTTTTCATTGCCCTTCCCCTCGTCTCTGAACCCATTCACTTTGAGTCATCAAGAATCTTCTTGAGTAGGCAGAAAAGTAGACCAGGAAGTTTGTGTGCAGTTGAATGCTGACCTTACTCTCTTCTAAACCCATATCAAGGTTTTCTCAGGGATGTGGGCTCAATTAGGTAACACTGAGTAAGTGTGGTCAATTTACCAGCATCTGAAATAGCTGTTTAGACTGAGGTTTACTGTTTAGTCAGATGAGTAATCACTACTCTCAACGATGAAAAACACTCAGTCATAGACCAGTAGTTGCAAAGCTCTTGCTGTCAGCCTGGAACAAGGCTGATTTAGACCTGTTGACACTAGTGGAAGGATTAGTATGCAAATCAATGAAGGCAGTCACCCTGGATACAGTTCAATCTTTTCTGTGTTGAAAATAGTGAACTATACCTTGAAAATTTGGAAATCAGAAAGATAAATAATAGTAATTTTCAAATGGCTGGTACGGGAGACTCAGTTTCTGATTTGATAGTATTAAAGAAGGGGCAAGAGATGAGCTGTTCCACAGGAAAGCCATCGCCTGCATCTGGCTTGGGAGGAGAGAAACAGGGTACTGTTTCTAAGGTGTAACTGTTCTAGAGGAGGTAGGGGCTTGGTAAGAAAATGTTAGAAACAAGCAAGATGGCAGGAAAAAAAACCTTGAGGTTTACTCTAGCTGACCTTGGAATATCAAGCGAAAGTCAGCATGTGCATGTTTATGGTGGGGAACATGTTTATGGTAGGGGTGGAGGGCATCTGAAAATTGCAAACCAGCATAATAGCAAGAAAAACTTGAGATTTTCAATGAACTGACCTTCACATACTTACCCAAAGTAAGCATGTCTGTTTACTGCAGGAGAAGCAAAAAATGAGATACTAAACAACTTGGAGAGAACATTCTTCTCTGACAAATGCCAGCAAGAGTACATTTGATTATCACAGTTTTATCAAATGACCAAATTTCAGGATGTGAACCTGTAGGAATGAGAGTTTGCTTCTGTGAGATACCACGCCCAAACGTACGAGGGGAACACAGGTGGTCCCAAAGAGATGATAGGGGGCTATCTGAACACGGATGTCCTCCATAAACAGACCCTGAGCCAAGAGATTCAAATTTCTAAGGGCATTGGAAATGGAGGTAGACAACACTGGTTTGGTGCCACTTGTGGTTAATAGTACTGAGATGGGAAGGCGGCCAGGTGACACCTAGGAGTCACCCTGACATAGTTTGGTCACCATCTGCATGCAATGATCAACAGCCTTCTATAAAGAGCAAATTACTGTGAGATCTGGCGGGCATAGCAGGCACTGGAGACCTAAGCAGCTATACAGACACTATGGGCAAAGCCCTGCCCACTAGCTGGCAGGTGAGAGATGGGCTGGTGTTTCTGGTGATGGCAAATGCTGAGAGTCTACAGCTACAGGGCACAAATCCAGTTCCAATAGTAGTTGGTGGTGTCAGAGTGAGGACCAGGGCAGGAAATCAATATGTCCAGAATGTCCTGATTTTGGTTATTCCCTGGGAAACATGCACTTGTTTCCAAGTGGGGTGTTAGGTTGGCAGAAGTGAAAGCACAGGGGCTTTCTTCGGAAGAGTGAAACCAGGGATGGGAGAAAATTCACAATGTCAAAAAAAAATTGAGCTGTTTGTATTGGCACCGAAAGTTCCATAGATTAGTGAATCTCTGAGACTCTCTTTTAAGTGGTCAGGTAGTCAGACTGTCATTCAGGTATATTCCTGAGCCAGTGTGAGCATCTCCTGGTTGACTCTATGGACTGGTGCCTCCACCCATTTCCCTAAAGATGTAGCCCAGCCAAGGCCCACTTTGAAGCTAGTGGGGCTCTGGGAAACTAGAGCAGAGGAAGTGGTATTTTTCTGTTTTGAGGCAGGGTCCTCTGTATCCCAGGTTTGTACAGCTGAGCACCTTCTGTGTCTCCTGTTTCTACTCCTCCAATGCTAGGGTGCAGTCATATACCTCTGTGCCCACTTTATGTGGTGCCCAGGGTTAGATCTGGGTCAAGTTCTTTATCAACTGAGCTACATCTCTAGGCTCACCAGAGAGTTAGTCTTAAGTAGAGTTCTGATGTCTCCATTCACCAAATGTGTCTGATCAAGTTGGTCTTGAAGTGAACACTCTTCATTATTATTATGGTAACTGTCAATGGAGCTTTTCTTTTCACTGTTACTCAAGGCACTGGCTTAGCCCAAGAAGCTAAGTTGCAGGAGGATGAATAAATTGATCCTTAATTTGTCAGAAATGTTAGCTGAAACAGCATGGTCTGGTGCTTTGTATTTGATTGTTAATGATTTTGCTTCCAGAGGTCTGCTTGATATTTCTTACAAGCAAATTATCATGTACCCCAAGTAATACTGTATAACCTTGCCTCCATGTTTAACCAATAAAAGGCCTAAACCTGGGCAGGGCAGAAATGAGGTAGGTGTGGCTAAGGTTCATGGGCTTTGGGAACAGGAGGATCACTCCAGAGGAGACAGGAACTGGAGGAGAAAGAAAGATCAGAGCCAACATGGATTAATATGGAAAGAATTACATGGCTGGATTGGCATGGATAAAGGAAAGCAACCTAGATGAGAAGAATAAGCAAGTGTTTATGGAATTATGTATGGGAGGTAGCTCAGATAGAAGTTATTAAAGCAATTGGCATAGGTTGGGGGCTGGGACATAATTATGTAGCTTAGGGGTTAGTCTCTACCCTGCTTCAGGTAAAATAAGACCATTCTAAAATCTATCAGGCGTCTGTATCTTCATTGATTTGATAGTGGGTTAGATAATACCACTGTAATATTACAGGTTTTAATAATAAACACCATTAGCCATTTTTATATTTTCTGCAACAGTAACCTTATAAAAACCAACCAACCAACCAATAATCAAACAAGAATAACTACAGAACAACCTACCTGTGATCTCAGTACTTAAGAGGTTGGGACAAAGAGGATCACAACTTCAAAGCTAGCCTGCGTTACATAGTAAAATCCCCATATCAACATCTTCACCCCCCAAAGGTCTTGGCCCTTATGATTAAGTCTTGAAAGAAGGTCATCCAACCTGGTTTAGCAAGGTGGCTCTATATGCCATCATATGTACCTTACATGAAGAAAGCAGAGATAGAATAAACACAAAGAGAAGAATGTGTAGAAGTGACCAGCTTATAGATAGGTTGTGGTATGTCCCCAACTTTGGTTTGAAACTGGCTGAGTAAAATACCCTAAGTCTTCCTCCATTGTACTCAGTTGAAGCGAGCCTCTTGGCATTAGGGAACTGAAATGTTTTTGTTGTTTTTATCGTTTCCTTTCTCCTTCTGAGTGTTTTCCCTCTGCTGTCCCCTGCCACTCTTACCTCTCTTTTACCTAATTAAATTCCTTTCAGGTCTTCAATATTTACTGAAAGAAAGCTCTGAACCCCAGTAGCAATAAGTCAGGATAGGGCACAGTTGGCTGGGAATAATGGAGAGGTTTTTATTTCTTACCATGACATTCACATAGGCATGGAAAAATGACCCAGGTGTCTTGCCCACAGGCCAAAGGATATTTCTCCATTGACTTGGAGCAAAATGATACACCTTGGATCATTTTATATCTCCTGTCATCAGATGGTGTCAAATCAGGCACTGAAACATCCCAGGGATTTCAAACTAGGAGAATTAAGTTTGCAGAACTGATTTTTAAATCTGCAAAGTAAAAGCAGAAGGACCCATAAAACCAAAGAGCTCCTTCTCTTCATCAGGCTGGGGAGTGGAGAAGAAATGGAACCCACTGGCACACTGGGGCACAGAGCTTCTGCCACTGGAACCATGCTATCAAGACAGTTGTTATGACATCATCGCAATCCTGTGGATGCTGCCCTGAACATCATCATGTCTACAGTGGTCCCAATTGCCATTGCTACTTCTGCAGGATAGAAAACCTAGGGATGGTAGAACCCTAGATTTGGGGGTTGCCTTTGAAGGAAGATGCCTAGAATTCATGCAGCGATAGCGATGCCAAACAAGTAACTATGGTTACAGTGCTCCACGGATATGTACATATTATGAGTGTGACCCTTCACTACTTATTCCATGGGTTCATTTAATTCATATTTGATGCTGTAAGTATCCACTGGACCCACAACTGTAATGATAATTAGTCTATTTATCATTTGTAACCATTTCTTATAGTCATTCCTACTACAAGACTATTTCTGTGAACATGTCAACCTTGTTTTGTTTTTGATTCTTTTATGCTTGTCACCAAATGACTATTAAGTGGACTGTATTAACGGAGGACCTTAAGTGTGAGAAGTGGATGGAATCCTTAGTGGATGTATATGACTGACATGAGCATGGTTATAGCATGGACACCACAGCTTCAGACTTATGGGAATAGAAAAGCCTTCCCCACATCAGGAACTGAGGAATGGCAAAGCTTTCCCTGGTACAAGTAGGAATGTTGACAGTGTGTACAGAAACTACCAACTTTCATTTCCTCCTGGATGCCTGAAACCTGAGCCTGTTCCCATGCAAAGATATCCTATACAGACCACCCAATCTGCCTCCCCTTGTTCATGTTGCATATAATAAATCCACCAAGTTTCTAGTCTGCTGTAGGTATGCCTGCCATTTTTTGATTCTTTGTGGCCCTAGTTAAGTCAATACCTATGATTTGTAGATTGTGGTACTTAAGTCATATTGTAGTGAGAACAGGGCACATTCAGGGGAACTGAAATGCAGGAGAATGTTTGCTCCCTTCCACAGGAGTGTCCAGGCTGGCCAGACTCCCACCAGCTTATCTTCTTTTTCCACAGGCAACCAGAGTGAAATGGATGAATAGGACACTTTCACCTGTGTGGAGACCACACACCTGTCCTGGATCCCTGCAGGGAACAGCATCCTGAGAACAGCCATTATCTCTGCAGAGAGGAATCTCTGCCACCTAGAGAATGTGGACTTGGAGGAGCGGATCACTCTTCTGGCCTAAAGAGAGGCAGATCCACTTCTCTCCTAGCAGTGTGAGGTTCCAAATGCTGCCTGTCCTCCACCATTTATTTGACCACTGCAATATAACCTTGAGATTCCTGATGGCATATAGCTTTCTTGTTTGGAACCCAGAGTGTCTTTTATACAAAGGATAAAAGCATATGTTTTTCTTGCATACTCACTCTGACAATTTATCTGTGGCTGCTTGGAGTACTATGTTGAGAATGATTCTAAAGTGCTGACATCACCGGGTTGTGGACCTACGAAGACTTTTAAGAGTCCTGTATGAGAAATATGCTAGCAACCATAGTCATATGAATGCACATTTGAAAGGTCCTGTGGGATGGATTCTGGTGCCTTTCTATAATCCTAAAGTAGTCATGGTTATTCCCTTCTCTTTCTTTTTTTGAAAAATGCAAATTTTTCATTTCCATCACACTTTTCTATCAGGAGACATGATGTATCTCATGCTATCACCAAATATTAGAGCTACATAAATCTCTAGAGAACATTTAGATTAAGCATCATGTTTTATGGGAAGTGAAAATAAGGCCACAGGAGGCTTCTTAAAGGTCAAGCAGCTTGTTAATGCAGGTCTCATCACTCCCATTTGTCTACTTTGGGACCTTTGCTTCCAGGGCAGAGAATCTGTCATTATTATGTCTCTGTTCTAGTAAATAAATAAAAAAGAGAAGTAGGATTGTATACAATCAAAGCAGTAATGGATATTAAGTGGTAAAGATACACCTTTGAGTTTCAGAGCCTGACTCTCTCACTTGCTGGTTGAGTGAACATGAGTAAGTGGCTTAGCCAGCTGAGTTGGAGATTGTGAAAATGCAGTGGAATGATGAACAGGAGAGTATAGCACTGGGCCTGGGTTAACAGATACTATTCGTGATGATTGAGCTGAACTCAATGATTCCTGTGTGTTTGGAGGGCCTTTGATTAGAGACACTGCTTGATAATAAACTGGAGTTTCTCTGAGCTGTCTGCAAGGGCTTCCTGATTTGTTCAAGACTGTTCATTGAATAAGGACATCTGTAGAGTATGAGTCTTTGGTTACCAATCAATCCTTACATTACCTATTTCAGATAATAGATTCATTGTCCTCATCACTGCTATGACTACTAGTAACTGTGAAGGTATATCCTGCAGTATGACTTTGATTTATAACAAGCTAAAATTTACAGAGTATTTCCTATAATTCTTAATTCCTTGAGGCATAGTATTTTTTAAACCAAAATTTATATTGTAATATATATCTTTAAACTAGTCAATCTCAACAAGTTTTTTGGTCGATTTTCTGTTTTGTTTTGTTTGGAACTCAATATATCACCGAGGTTGTCATTGAACCTTGGAAGTTCCTGCCTTATTCTTGAGTTCTGGGACTACACATGTGAACCATTATATCTAGCTGGTCTTTATATCTCAAGCAGTTTTAGTTAGTGTGATTTTCTCTTTATTGCTATTGTATTTCTGGGTTTGCATGAAGCAGCCGCATACAGCTGCCAGTGCCCCCGCCCCCTCAAAGAGGTTTGCAGAGGAGAGGAAAGGGGACTGAGTGTACCGGTGATAGTTTCAGTATGGACAGGAATGCAGTCTTCCTGCCTGGAGGGCTGAAGTGGGAACTGGAATGTCCAGGGAGTCACTTCTCACCCTGGAACTACCATGTGCCTCCTAAGCCAAAGCTTAGCTATTTCCTGAAAATGAAGATGTTTCTTTTCTCCTTTTCCAGTTCAAATATTTGTAAAGACACACCCTGTGTGGGAACTAATCACTCCATGCTCTTAATATGGGCATGGACATTTAAGGCTCAGTATTGACTTAGATTATTAATCTATTAGCAGTCACCCGCCTCCTTGCTGCCCTTCTCTTCAGAACTAGTTTTATAAATCTCCCATATCCTAGAAGGGATCTTATTGAAAAAAATACTTCTTTGGTGGTTTCTAGAGGTCTGTCTTTTGGAGGCAAAGAGTGAGTCACACTCCTGTTTTCTCAGAGCTTAGATATCTAAGGCAGATACTACAATGACAGGAAGTATTTCCAAAGCTTCTGGCTTTCCAGTACCCTGAGGCTGTTTCTGTGAGTTTCTACAGCCTGTTTCCTAGCTTATTCTATCTGCTTCTTATGGTAGGAAGATGTGAACCTTCTATCTAACCTTGGTCCAGAAACCTGAAGGTCAGAAATATGGGCCTTATATGCAGAGGTGCTCAATGTATGTCTGCTTAGCAAAGAATGATAGCTGTGGTAGCTAGGGAAAGGGTGAGCTATAACTATGATAGAAGATATGATGCATTTCCAGCTGAAGAAACAGGAGGATCCCATTTGCATTAAGTTTCCTAAGTAGAGAAAACACCCGATGGGAAACCAGTTTTAGATGTCTAGCCAGGGGAGTGTAGAGCCTCACCTAAGACCACCCCTCCTCCATTTAGAGAAGCAGAAAATCACAACTACAAGAAGACAGAGTGGTAATGCCCCAGAAGTCACTCTGCATGGCTCATTCTATAGAAAAGGAAGTGAAGCCAGTAAAATGGGGTTGACTGTACCAAGTCAGTGACATGGCATTGCAACTATTATGAAGAAGCCAGGGAGGTCAAGGGCAGCTGAGAGTCAGTCAAGAGCCCATTTCTTAAAGACCATTAAGTTATATAATGAAGATACTGTTGGTATCATTTAATCACTCCTGAAGTCATTTATGTGGGTCAGATTTTGTCAAAAGCTTCTCAAAAGCTCTTTGTTGTAAGACCAGTAAGTACACTTCCCAATGAGCAGGAACCTATGACTTGGAAGAGAATATACTGCAGTGATGGTAGCTCATGGTCTTTGACTGCTCAGTACCCTTACTGGCTCTCTTCGGCCTCATCATTTCTTCCTGTTATAAAAAGCATGTTGAAAAGAATTTTAATTTTAAATATAAAAACATTAATGAGGTAAAAAGATGAATCATTATTTCATAATACATGTCATTTCTAATCCAACAGAGACCTATAAGGGCCTATCTGGTATGCCCTATGCACGTCTAACTCTTTCTCAGCCATTGACTCTCTTTTATCTGTCCAGGATTAAGGTTTTCATTTATATTCACCAAGTCTGGGCAAGTGGGATATCTGTTCCAATATATAAGAAACCATCTTCCTTTTCCTTTAACTGTCAGGTGAACTATCAGTATTTAGGCATGCAATAAGGAGCTTAATCCAAATGAAATGATCTGGGGAAATAAAACTCTATAGTCAGGCTTCACATAAAGCATGTATATTTGGATACTCATAAATATATATATGATTTTTATATATCAGTTAATTCAATAATATTATTTGACCTAATGAGAATGAATGAGGGAGGATGTTCTGGAAGCCAAGTTCACACATGGCACTCTACAGTAAAGAGGCCCCATTAAGATCATGCATCAAGTTAGCACCCTGATTTGCAAGTGAAAAGACTGAGTTATAGATGTAACATGGTTGCATGGCAAATTATGAGAAAACATTTCTTCCTTCTGCCATCCAGACACTGTTTCAGTATTAATTTTGTAGGCTGGAAAGCTCTTTATGCCATTAATTATATCTAGTCAAAACTGAACAAGTAAAGATGGCTTGATAATAAAATAGGATGAAGCAGAAAATCATGCAAAATATCTCATCAGCTGAAAGAGCTTGGAAACATCTGTGCAAAGAATCCAGTCGACCAGTGCAAGGAGAGTGAAGCTGTCTTTACGAACAGACCACACCTTTTCAGATACGTTTGTTCAGTGTCTTCCTCTCACTTTATAGGAGCAAGTTTAGAGGTGAAATCAGGAGGTTGGCTTAGTGGTCATTTTCTCTAGGATTTCTAGATTTTTGGAGGCTATTGCTGTGATTTCCAAAGGCTTTTAGTTCCCACACTGGTCAGAGATACTGTTGAAAAACAAGGTCTTGTTTCTTGTGGTGGGTAAACCTCGCTGAGTTTGCAAACAACAACAACAACAACAAAAACCTTTTCTCTTCTTTCAGACTTCAGTCAGCCTAATTTTTTTACTTGGTGAGTTGCATACTATAATCATGTTTTCTTATATTTTGTCCTAAGTTGGCTAAGCTCAGCATTATAATTCCTGATGCAAGAGGAGATGCTCTGGATGTTTGATCCAACAATTTAAGCAATCTTGGTCCTATATTAGAATTTAACAGGAGTATATCAGATAAAACCATATTCTGAAGCCCAATAGCCCAAATGTTCATGACCCTTGGATAATTGTCAGCTGGAGAGTACCTAACCTCTTTTTTAGATATACAATCCCTATTGCCAGCAACCGGCAAGCAAATCTCTGGTATAACACAGAAGACACAACTACTTATTTGACCAGGAAATATAGGAATTAAAAAGGAATGGCATATGAGCACTTAGAAAATGTGCTGTATGTTCCATTTGAACATACAGAAAATGGATTAATAAAACTTTTTTTTCTCTCTCTCTCTCGGTTGTGTGTGTGTTGTCTTGTGGTATGGTGCAGTGTGGTGCATTTACGTGTGTTTGTGTGTGGAGTCCAACTTTGTGAATTATTTCTTACTAGCTATCCACTGTGTTCATCAAAATATTGTCTCTCATAGGACCTGTGACCACTGACTATGTGAGATTTGCTGCTTTACGAGACAAAGGAATCCTCCTGTGTCCACTGGCCAGCACTGAGATTACAGGTGCATGCCACCATATTTGGCTCTTGTATGTGGATGCTAGAGATCAAACTCAGGTCTTCATGCTGTGTGAGCTTGTGTGTACTATTTGAGCTATTCCTCCAGCTCCAGGTCAATAAATAAAAAAAAGAAAAGAAAAGAAAAAGAAAAAAGAAACCAGGCAAATTGGAAAGATTCAGATTCTATTTCCCCTAAAATGTAGTACAAGGTGGAAATAAAATAAGGACATGGGGCTGCAATATGCTAAGAGTTGGCTGAACATAAGCTGTGCAAAAATCAGGTTTAGGTACTTATGCAGTGGATGTGTTCAGGGCGCCTTTTTTTCCTAGCTCTGAATCTGCTACTGGAATCTTTGTCCTGTTCTTTTTCATAACCTTCTTAGAGGGGAATATGTGCTCTTCCCACAGAGTTTCTATTTTCCTGTCAGATCTCATTCTCAAAATCAGCCTTTCAAACTGAAGCTCTGAGCAGACACAAACAATGTTGAAAACTAAGGAGTGCCCTAAAGGAATGGCCTTTGTTAGTAAGTTAAAGTGAATCTGAGGAGTCCCATGGGGCAAGTTCATATTTCCGGAGGATCTTGCTGGCTTGTGCCAGCTGAGGTGTCCAGTTTCTCCAGATGGGATTAAAGCTCTGTGTACTGGGCTGTGATTGCCCATGACAACTAAAGACTACTGACTGCATCAAGAGAAAGATGACCCACCAACAGTAGAATTCTCAAGCCACAGTTAGAAGCAGATGGTAATTGTCTCTATTAGGGAAGTTCTTCCCGAGTTTTTTTATTGTTGGTTTCCTGTGTCTATTTTTCAATAGTCTTCTGCCATCACCTCTAAATTTCCTGTTTTTAATTTTCTTTCAAAAGATAAACTAAGTTTAAACATTTAACTGTGACCACTTTTACTGTTTGCATTGTTTACATGCAAATACATTTTCTTGTGAATTTCTCATAGAGACCCTTGTTTTGAGTGTTATATTTTTTTATTCTATAGTTTTAGAACCTTATAAGAACACTGATTGTTTCTGATTGCTCAGAACTATTTCCTTTTCCATTTACACTAAATCCGTTTTTGCTTTAAGGAAACAATCTTTTTCATCTCTAACCGAGTAACCACTGCACCCTGTTCCAAGGTAGTCTGATCACCAGACCTGGTCACTGCCCTCAGTGACTGGATCAATTGGGTTCTTCAAAAAGTCTGTTTGGATTTTTGGTTTGTGGTCGGAATTCTTAGGAAAGAGAACCTTTCATGGATATGAGGTTGCCATGCTGTAAGAATATCAGCGTGGACTTTCCAAAGCCATGAGATAAAAATGAGGCCAACCAGGAATAGTTCCTCATTGTAGTAAACATTGGTGTTGTTTGCTGCTGGGACATAGCTCACCAAAATTAAAATGCTCCAATCACAAGGTATATTAAATCAATTTAAAAGGCATAGAAAGAAGTGAGAAGAGTCAGGTAGCATAAGTTAATGCATATAAGGTGCAAATGAGGTGGTAGAAGCAGTTAATAGTTAATTCAAGGGCTTATAGCATTCACAGAAAGGGCTGTCTTCTTTGGAGACAGCTCTGGAGTCCATGGAACAGTTTGCCTGATGAGCATGTTCTTGTTTACCTGTTTTTGTTATCAGTGTGACTGAAATGGTGGATATTTGGTCATTTTTCATCAGTTTAACCTCTTACAGACTAGAGTATGAGTGGCTAAAATAAGGCATACAGAAGTTTTACAAGACTTAATCCCAACAAAAATCATGGGCAACAAAGCTTGGTTGAACTTCCTGGTTGTCCTCACTTTGTTTGTAGAATCACACATCATTGCTGTAATAATTTAGCGCTACACAGTTCCCCTAGAAAGGAACAACTGAAGCCCTATACAGGCCTTCATGGATGGTACAGAATGGGGCTTTCTCTGTTGCTGAATTAATCTGTATCCTCTCTGTTTCATAAACTGTAGTGGTGAGTAAAGTTGCTTTGCTGTTTCTGAGAGTCAGTTTAGCAAATAATTGAACACAGAGTGGTGGTGGTGACTTCTCACACATGGGTTACAGAGGGACTTCCTCAGACTTTTGTCAGAAATGTGTTCTTCCAGAAAGATATAAGGACAAATATATATTGCCTCAGAGGTAACTTACTAATTAGGCAGATGACTGATTTCAGTTGCAGTTCTTGGCTGAGGACATATGAGAAAAAAAGGAATAATCAATAGTGTGGAGATTTAAATGAGAATGACTCTCATATGTTTGAATGTTTGGTCCCCAGTTATTGAAACTATTTGAGAAGGATTAGGATGAATGGCTTTGTTGGAGGAGGTGTGTCACTCAGGTGGGCTTTGAGGTTTCAAAATCCCACACTAGGACCATTCTCTCATTTTCTTTCTCTCTTTTCTCGTTGCCTGCAGATAAAGATGTATAAAACTCTCAGCTACTGCTCCCGTGTGATGCTTGGCTGCTTTCTACCGTGATCCTGTACTAACCCTCTGAACTATAAGCAAGCCCCCAACTAAACGCTTTCTTTTATAAAAGTTGTCTTGGTTGTGGTGTCTCTTCATAGCAACAGTAACTAAGACAGAAGTTTACACCAGGGAATGGCATATTGCTGTAATAGGCCTGACTATGCTGTTTGTTGAAAAAATATGGAAGACTTTGGGACTTTGGATTAAAAGTCATTTACTGCTTTAAGAGGGGGTTAATGGGTCATTCTAGTAGGGGCATGGAAAACAATGATACTGAGAGCTATGTGAACTTGGTTGTCTAGTTCAGGAAGTTTTTGGGGATGGAGGAATATCAGTAAGTGGCATAGGGACTGCTCTTGTGACATTTTGGTAAAGAATGTGGCTGCGTTTTGCCCCTCCTGAAAGTTTGCTTGAAGCTAAATTGAAAGACTTTTGGATTAAAAGCTTTGGAAGAGGTGATTTCAAGACAGTCTAGTATTTCTGGTGTTATGTGGTAGTAATCAATCATTCATACAGATCTAAATGAAAAAGAGAAAAAGAAAATGTACGATTTAAGGAGAAAAGAGGCTGTTGAAAATGCAATGTTGGACTCACGTCCTGTGCTCAAGAAGATAAAGAGCTTAAAGAAAGGCTTGCTTCAAACTGTAATGAAAAGAGTGGTCCACTTAGGGACCTCACCCATTTAAACTTCCAACTTGAAAAAGAAATTAAAGGAAAGCACCAAAACGTCAATTCAAAGAGGGGCCAGGTTCTAGCCCCAGCAAGCAGAAGAACTTAGAAGCTTGTTACCTGGTTCTGGATTTAGAGTCAAGAAGGATATAAGAAAGGGGTAGTGGAATCTTCCTCTGAGGTTAAGGAAAGCCACTAAGGCCAGGCAGGGGAGTCCCTTCATGAAGCTGTTGTAGAAAGCCATGAAGGTAAAGCCTGGATTATGTTGGAGATGCCAAAGCAGACTGGGTGTGGAACAAGAGAGAGAGAAGTGTGTTGCAGTCAACGAAGCTGGAAGGAGTAGGATATCTTATGATCATTTTGGCATTAGACATGGAGATGCAGAATTTGTAGTTTTTCTTGCTGGTTTTTGGTCTTGCTTTGTTCCAGTATTTCTCACTACGTGCCATTTCCTCTTTTGGAGTGGTAATGTATATTCTGGGCCAATGTATTGTTGCACACACACACAGACACAGACACAGACACACACACACACACAGACACACAGACACACACACACACACAGACACACACACACACACACACACACACACATATATATATATATATATAATTTTAATTTTACAGGGTTCGGTTACAGTTAAGAGCTTGCCTTGAGTCTCAGAAGAGACATTGGAATTTGGATTTTTAAACAGTTTTGAGACTATGGGGACTTTTGAATACAGTTTTGAATACAGTTGGACTGGCTGTATTTTGCTTTATGATGTGGCTTTAAGCCATTGGGGTTCAGGGAGTAGAATGTAATGGTTTGAATGAAATGGACCCTAAAAGCTCATATGTTTGAATGCTTGGCACCCAGTTAATAGAACGATTTGAAAAAGATTAGAAGGCGTGGTCTTTTTAGAGGAGGTGTAGCCTTGCTGGAGGAGATGTGTCACTGGGGGTGAGTGTTGAGGCTTTGAAAGCCCACATCAGGCCCAGCATGCCCCTCTTTCTGCATGGCGCCTTCATATAAGGATGCAAAGCTCTCAGCTACTGCTCCAGTGCGATGCCAATCTGCTTCCCGCCATGATGATCAGGGACTAAGCTCCAAACAATAAGCATGTCTCCAGTTAAATACTTTGTAGGAGTTATCTTGGTTATGGTCTCTCTTCACAGCAACAGAAACACTGACGAAGATGCTTTGTTAACTACAAATATATTCAAAGTACCTTATCGGTGGTGGAGAGAGAGAGAAAGAGAGAGAGGTCACTGCTGTGTTGTTGGTCTTATTTCTTTTTTAATTTTTATTCTTCTCCAAAATTCATGCATTGAAACGTAAGCAATGAGCTACATTTAAGAGGTAGGATTTCAGGAGGTGATCAAATCATGGAGGTAGAGCCCTAGCGAATGGGTTTGAGAGCTTTGTGAAAAATGTTTCACATAGCATTTGGCTGTCTTGCCCTTTCACCTCTGTCATGTTTGAATGTAGCAGGAAAATGCCATTTTGGAAGTAGTTAAGCTTCTCACAACACAATAATGTCAAATTTCTGTTCTTTATGAATACTTAGTTTGTAGTATTATACTATAGCAGCACTGCTGGATTACAACAGCCTTTCAGTTGATACTGCAACTTCCCGATACTAATATTGTAAGTGATAGAATGCCAGGAGTCAGAATCAGGAAAGCGATCTCTGAAACCCATGTGCTCTAAGCCAGTGATTTCTGCTGACTTTCAGAGTATTGCTATCCTATCATTTGTACAGGCCTTACTAAAGAGGAAATACATTACACAAAATATTTGAAAGTCAAAAACAGTAAAGCTGAATGTAGATAAAAAATCTAAAGATTGAGGATAGAAATGAATTAATTTTTATTAACTTGTGACAAGACCAACATTTCATATTATGTCACATAATTACCTTACTTGCCACATTGGCTTGAAGAACAGAAATTCAAAGGGATAGAGTTGTATCTATTGCTAACACAGCAAAATAGATGCCCCTTAGAGATGGTTCAGTTGGAATGTATTGTGAGAAAATGCTACTTACAGATCTTGAAAATGTGTAATACAAATGAAGGTTCAACACCCACAACCTCCTCTTCAGACTTACCTTATACTTGTTACAAATGCACACTCACTACAAAGTGGGAAGTTTAACGTATGTGGAAAGTATAGAAGCTCAGTGAGATAGAGCAGGAGGTATCTTGCTCAGAAACATACAAGGATAGACATTCGAACATTTCTTCCTAGCTGTGTGCCTTTGTTTATTGACTGCTTTGTGAGGATGTATTTGTATATGTGTCTGCATGTGGCTATGCACAGGACTGTAGCTACTAATAGAAGCCAGAGGAGGCTGTCCCTGGAGCTGGGGTTACAGGTGATTGTGAGCTGCCAGGAGAGAAACTCCAGTACTTTGTAAGAATAGTATTCCCTTAACTGCTGGGACAACTCTCTGTGCTTATGTGGAGGGTTCTAACAACTTAACAGTTTGAAACATTGTACTGAGGCAGAATGGAAGAGTATAAAATGACAGTCAGCCAAAGGTCTTGAATACACTTGCTGGCTCTCTAGACACAGCCTCTGAGAACTCATGAGCCCTAATCTGAACTCCTGTAGACTCAGGGGTCCTATCTGTCTCTGTGCTGGCAGAGCAGAGACGACTTGGCACCCTGCTGGGATGGAGCGCATATTCATTTAGTGATGGTGAGATCTGAAGTATATGTGTTCTATATTTGTCCATTCTGGATATCTATTTGTTCTCAAGATGTTGAGCATTAGCTCACACACAACAGTGCCAGTGGTCCTACATAAATCCCAATGCTGTAAATGGTTTCACACTGTCATATTAAACCCTGGCCTGGGATCAAGCTACTGCCACCCAACATGGCCTCCAGATTAGCTCTCTCACTGAGAATCACTGCAGTTCCTCAGTGTAGGTCATAGAGTTCTCTTTGTAATTAACCCCTATTTTTAGTTAATGGTGCTTATAGCTCAACCTCTAGTGTGGGGCAACTAGTAAGTTACCCTGAGGGCTGCTTTTCATGAACGAATGCAAAGCATTTCTAAGTCTTTCTGCAGCCCAGCATTTGTCAGAAAGTTGCCTATAAAGCTAATGGAAAAGGCCCTAGTCAACTGCTTATGTACAACGGTCTCCCCAGGGTCAGTCTTGTCTGGCCTGCAGACCAGAATGGCTCAACGGGCAGCTGATATTTTGTATCTCTATTGCACAGCATCACAGCTTTAGGAAATCTTTCCCCTCTGAGACTTCATCTCCAGTCTGATTCTATTTGAGCATCTCCTCAATCCAGGTAGTTTCTACATACAAATCCTGGAGCTATGTCAAACTGGAGGTTAAGTAAGAGAGAGTAATGTGTGAGGCTCTAGGTACAAGAGAATGGGAATCCAGTATCCATGAACTCATCAATGTTATAGTCTGATGGCAGAGGCAGACCAATATAAATAGGTAATTTCAATGCATGAGCATATGTCATTTGGTACAAATAGTATTCAATTGGAACCAATTCTCTACTGGGTCCTCATCATAACCTCTTGAGTAGTGTAGTCAACAACCTTTTGTACATAAGTAAGTGAAAGCACTGACTGGTTTTGTGACTTCTTGTGACAGAGCTAGATCCTGACTTAAAACAGTACGGCATCAGGCGCTGCACTTTTCCCTTTGATGTTCTGTGGTCTCTGATAGAGACAAATACTTAAGATTTGGAGAGAAATCTTGGAGAGAAAAGAGGAGAGATATGTAATCAGCATGGAGTACCAGGTAAGAATGGACCTTCCCTGATAAAGGGACTCCCAGGGTAGGAGAAGGGAATGGAAACTGGTTAATTCTGGAATGCAACACTATGAGCAACAGAGTGGTGTACATGAAAAGGAAACACACTAGTTCACGACTAGAAAAGACACAGGTTATGAAAAAGGAAAAGTCAAAAAATTGTATGGAGTCTATACCATGTTCAAAAGCAATGGCCAAGTACATGAAAGACAACTTGCATAGGTCTCATGAACATGAGCTCCAGTGGTGAGGAAATTGCAGAATGGGACCTATAGCCACTTTCACATTTTTAAATTAAAAATATATACACACAAAATAAATATTACATATATAAGAACATGTGAAAACAAAATGGTTCATGGGTCTGAAGACATGACTCAGTGGCTAAGAGCAAATTCTGCTCTTCCAGGGAAATAGAGTTTGATTCCCAGGACATATTATGTGTCTTAAGATGTGTAGCTCAGACATCTCATACCCTCCCACATGCATGTGAGTGCACAATAAAACAAAATAATTCTTGCTAAGCAAAGCAGAATAAGCATTTGAGATAAGGAAGAAAACAGGAAGAAACAGAAGAAGACATACGAAAGAAAATGGTGCTGGCAGTGAGCTAACGAGAATAAGTCCAGGGAGTATGAACGAGAGCAAGTTGAAACTCTTTTGAATGAACACAGTAGGATTTCTGCCCCCCAAATTCCACAGCTGTACCCAAAGCTCCTAGTTATTTCCCATAGCTGAGCATAACTCCTTCTCATGGATGATTGGTCCAGGTGTAGACAGTGACTTAAGCTCAGACCATCAGTTCATTTCCTATTGTAGAAGGCATTACTGCTTAAGGCAGCTTAGATTCTGAGGACAATTATTCAGAGAAAAATGAAGCAAACCGAGTTTTCAGTTGCTGCCTCCACCTTGAACTCTGCGACCTTGAGCAAGTTCCTTAGTCTTTAAGGGGCTGAGTTTTTCTTATCTCTTAAGGTATAAAATATGATATTTGATTTACAGGATTGTGTGGCTTTGATGAGTGAATGAGTAGTGTTCAAAACAGTTCCTATGGTTCAAGAAATACTGGCCATGATTATCCCTGGGAACATAGAAACTGAGAGAATAAAGAAGTGGTGTTGTCTAGGTGACTAATCAGTATGCCAGGAAGCAAGTTACTTTCAATTGCATGGAGAAGCCTCATTATTTTATTCCCACGGGCCATAGAAATATTGTTTTATGTAATGTAGGTGAGCAGGCATCAGTCTCTGGTTTAGTTTTTCAAGTTTTCCTGTACCGAAGCCTCAAGTTTACCTCATAGCTTGGTATTTTTCCATTATAGTTCCTCTTTTTTTCTGACTTTTGTTTAAATGTATTTCTATCACTTACCTACAGAAGCCTTATTAAAAGGTTCATAATGACAAAGAAGACCCCAGAGTCTCAGCTTTTAGGCTCATTTCCTCTTAGGGTAATTTGTAGAAATTCCGTCAGTGTCCCCCTCATGTGTTGACTGCTTAGTTAAACACAAGCTTGGATGGTAGTGACTTCCTGGCATACACAAAGCCCTGGGTTTGGTCCCCATCATAAATCAGGATTGAAAGTGTATACCTGTAGTCCCAGTACATGGGAGGGAAGGCAAGAGAATCAGAAGTTCAAAGTCAACCTTGGGCACACATGCGTTTGAGGTTCACCTAAGATATGTGAAACTCTGCCTCAAAAAATTATCAAAGGGACTGGGGAAATAGTTCAATTGGTAACGTGTTTGCTATAAAAATATGGAGACCAGAATTCACATCCCTTGCACTCACACACAAGTACAAAGGTCATGTTCTTTGTATATTCCCAGCATGAGGGATATAGAAACAGGAGGATCCTTAGAGCTTACTGGCCATACAAATTTCATTGAAAGATCTCAAAAAATAAGGTAGAGAGTGATAGAAGAAGATAGCAATGGACCTCTGGCATCCTTATGCATGTGCATGCATAATCCTTCATATAAGTGCATGTACACAAATGTGAACATGCATACAAGTATATAGCAGATACACAGAACAATGTTAAAGACATACAAATATTTTTCCTATACCCCACCCAATTCCCATTGACACAAATTGTAAGGTCAGCCTCAGTACAAATATCATTACACAGAGTGCTCTGGTGTGATGACAGTGACAAGTGTGTCTTTATGAGTATTAACCATATTGGGAAATGAATTAGTTCCTGTTCTTAATCATTTACCATGGCAGTAAGTTCTGTTTACCATTTCTCAACAGAAATCTTGCCACAGTTTAGAAAAATTGGCCAACTTATCTTATATATCAAATGGATAAGCTATGGGCTTACATTTCTGAAAAGAGGAGGCTTAGAAGACAATGTGTAAGTGTCTCTGGAAAGATGAACAAGCAGAAAGCATCTGTTGACCTTTGGAAGTCATATAACAGTCAATAAACTGGCTTAGGCAACCACTCCACTTTGGTGGGTTTCAAAGAAAACTGCTGCCTGATTGTTCAGCTACTATGAGGAAACACAAAAATGAACGACACCAGAAGCTTATCTGAACACTTGAATGTGTTTGTGAAATCACTAACATGTCAGGAAGTATTTCTTAGAGGTCTGAGACATCCTGTTTTGATCTATATCAGTTTGCCATGTGATTTCTAATCAAGCCAGTGTCCTGATCTGTGCTAGACACTTTCCAGTTATCTTCCAAAGTGATGCATGAAGGAAAGGGAGACCAGCCACTTTCTGAGAGGGAGTCATTGCTTCTGGAGGATCATTGATAACGTTCTCAAGATGTTTGTTAATTACTGTTGTGGCAAAAATTTTTGCCCTTAGCTCAGTGTTTACATCACACAGCAGTAGCATTGCATCATAGCAGGAGGAAGGAAGTGCAATTATCCTCCAGGAGACCTGGGTTTCCTGGGGTGGTCAGGCCAGACCCAGAACTCCAGTAACGGGGACTTGTGGCCCTTCTTGTCTGCTTCCCTGCTGTGTACCTTCCAAGTTCAGGTCATAGCCCATGTCTGCTGCCGGCACTCCATATTAAGGAAGAAAGATAAGGAGAAGAGCAGCCTCACCGGCCAACTTCTCTCAAAGAGGCTTTTTGTGTGTTTATCTTGCTACTTCCAGTTTTGACCCATTAGCTTTAATGTGATCACTTTAGTGTAATTAAAAAAGTTGGGTACAAGAATATACTCTTTACCCTAACCAAAATGTAAGGCCTCTATTACCATAACGAAGGGAAGAATTAAAAAAGACATATAGAGCTGTCTCTGCCTAACACCTGTAGGTTTAGATTTTTCACCAAACTTACATTTTTAGGTTCTTAAATACCTTTACCTTTCTTCCAGCCCTCCCCTCCCCACCTCAGATAAAAGATTAGTGGGGGAAAGGGCTGTAGACCTCTTTTATCTACTTCCTGCTGATTAGGGTCAATGGGTCTTTAAGGGTTCACCAAACTCAGTAGTCAGAATACCAGTAGCCCAGTCCAAAGGCCAACACCAATGTGGAATTCATGAGATTGCCCCATGAAGTTTTCTGGAACAGTTCTCCCTTTGAAGTCTAGTGTTAAAACGTGAAGATCAGTCCAGCAATGTTGATCCAAAAAGCGATGTCTCACAGTGTGTGGCCTCTATATATCTCCTCTCCTCAGAGTCCACCCATGAATATTCTCAGCTGGCCAAAGTCATGCCCCTTTCATGAGAGAGCTCACAGCAAAACATCATGTGCACTTTTACAAGCCAACATCCAGCAGAACATCATGTGTCCAGCTTGCAGCAAAACATCACATGGCAAAATTGAGTCTTTAAGGAAACCAGAAACTTCCACTTCAAACACCAACCAGGATTCAGCTCATATCTCTCTTTTTAGAGGACACCTCTATGTTGTCAATAGTAATCCATTGCCACACATGCTCTGTAACAGAATCTGTTCAGTCTTGTTGTCCTTTCCCATGAGCAGGACAAAGACCCTAGTGCTGTTCCTTTTTCTATTTTGCTGCTGTTTACTATACCTCTAGGCTCCACAGTGCCTAGCATACAATGGGGACTTTACTGACTGAATGAGAAAACCGAAATGTCATTGTGACTAAAAATAAGGGCTCTGAGGCACACAGTCTTGGGCCTACTCATAATTAAAAACATGATATTGGGCAAGTGACTTACTTTATCTCTCTTTTGACTTTATTATTTATAATATGACCAGAATACATTGTATACATATATAAAATTACCAAAAATAAATAAAAATATATTTTAAAGTAGAGAAATCGAGAAGTGTTAAAGGAGATAATATGTGTGTTATGCCTGTTTGTTTGACTGTGGGGTACTAAACACACAATAATGTTAGCTTTCACACATGCCTGTGCTTATCATTATTTTAGCTACTCATTGATAGGCGTCTAGTCTGGAGATTGAAATGGAGCTTCCCATAGGAATGCACCTAGGGGAAGGTTTAACGGATAAGCTTGAACTAATCCGATAATATGGGGAGCATAGTAAGCAACAGCATAAATTTAGGAACCACATATACTAAGAGCAGGAGGAGGCATACTGAAGAGCTGAAAACAACAGTGAAACAATGTAGTCTGTGTGATGAATGTGACAGAGAGTTTGAACATGCATGGTCTTTTATACTTTAAACATTATCCCTAAAGCCGAGGGAACCCTTTACAGGGCCTGAGCTCTCACAGGTTTGCAATGTATACACATCCTGGCCTCAGTGGAAGGGTGTGGTTAGCAGGGTACAGCTTCTGTGAATGAAAGATCTATTGTTCTTTCTTCCTTTCATTTTTTAAAAAGTGTCTGGACACAGCAAACTTTTGTATGTGCACTTTCAAATTCAACCTTTCTACTGATGTCTGGAGGCTCTGAGCAGGGATTATTGAGCTCTAGCCCAACTCCAGCTTGTTACTCCTTATCTTCTTTTCTACAAGAGGGAAAAGTGAAAACAGGCTAAAATAATTTTAAGATAACAAGAAAAAAACAGTTAAACTATGAGTGTTTGAGTATATTGTTTTGCCAAATTTATATTTAGAATTCCTGAAAGTCAGGAAAATATTAAAAACAGTTGATTTTAGGGCTGGGGATTCAGCCCAGTTGGTAGGGTGCCTCCTAAGTGTGCATGAGGACTTGAATTCAGTTCCCAGCAGTGTATAAAAAAATAGATGATTTTAATAATTGTTTCTCAAGCCTGGATAGTCTATTGATATACCAGCAATATTTGATTTAATAGTAAAGATAGATACAATTTGCAACTCATTTTAAACATTTTTATGGGACCTATTTTTCTTATTTTCATTTCAAAAGTTATGAATTTTTTCATACAATTTATATTCTGTGCACAATAATGCTCTAAAGAATTTATATTCAAATACTTCACATCTGAATATATTTAATGAAAATAGACATTAAAGCAGGTATGAAATATTCTCTGAATGGTTATATATTGAATATTTTATTTATATTTTGAGAGAGCCTCCAGCTCTCCTGTTGTCCAGACTGTCCTGACACTTACTAGCCTTGAACTTAGAGCAATCCTTTTGCTTTAGCCTTTTGAAGGTTCCATGAACCACCTTGCCCAGCTTTAAAAAAAAGGTTGTATTTCTTCTAAAATATTCAAAGTTAGTTCATAAAACCAGATTTAGTCAAGATACAAGAAATCAAAGCATATAAACTGAAAAGGAAGTGTTAACCTAACCTTTATTTATGATTTTTATATTTGAGGAACCATAAAAACCATCAAAAACTTGTTAAAAGTAATAAATAAATTCAACATATTTTCAGAACACAAAATAGCCACACACACACACACAAAATAGCACACAAAGTCATTTTTCTTTCCACACATTAACAATAAAGAAATGAGAATGAAATTAAAGGAAATATTGAAATTATAGTAGTTTCAAGGAGGAATAAATTTGACTAAAGATGTGAAAGCTTAATACATTCTGAAAAATCATCAAATATTTCTGTGTATGATGAAGTACAACCCAACAATCTTATTTTTAAAAGATGGGCAAAGAACTTTACAAGATATTTCTCCAAACAAGGTACACAAATGTGGAATATGCACATGAAAAGATGCTCACTTGTTATTAGTGATTGCAGTGGTCCTCAACCTGTGGGTTGTGACTGCTTTGGAGGTTATATATCAGATATTCTGCATATCAGATATTTACACTGTGATTCATAATAGTAGCAGCTCATATCAGTTATGAAGTAACAAGGAAATAATTTTATGGTTGTGGTCAACACAACATGAGGGTCTGTATTAAAAGATCACTTTAGGAAGGTCGAGGACCACTAGATTAGGGAAATAAGAATAAAAAATGACAGTGAAACTGCCGTACATTCATTAGACTATCTGCAATGGAAGAGAAACACAGCAGGAACAGGACAGATGGCTCAGTAAGTAAAGTGTCCTTGAAAGTACCACACACAGCACACCAGCATGCACCTGTAAACCTAGCAAGTAGGAAGGGGATGTGTGGAGACAGGAGGATCACTGAGGCTGGTTGAACAGTTGGTCTTGCTGAATATATGAGTTCCAGGTTCAGGAAAAGACCCTGTCTCAAAAAGTAAGATGGAGGTTGCTTGAAGAAGACATCCAATATTGACCTCTGGCTTTCATCTGTGCATATGCACATGTGAACACACACATATACACCTACACAAACAGTTATATCACACACATCAACAGACAATAACACGTGTTGCCTAGGAAATTAGAATATTGGTTCATAGTGGGGATGAAAGACAGCACAGACACTATGAAAAACAGGGTGTGGGTAGAAGACTAAAACTGGCACTCACAGGGCTCTCTGTGGCATGGAAGAGCTATTGGTTACACTTGTTCTTACACATCTGGACAGATTTTAATCTTGGTGGAATATGATCAGCATATCCAATCTAAAGAATGTTCTTTCTCATTATCCAAATTGTAATTATCCTGAACCTCTAAAATCACAGCATATTTATTAAATATGTGGGTATAATAAATATTAAAATAGAATCAACAGATTTTAGTATGATTATCCTTTATTATATGTCTAATATCCACTTATAAGTGAGTATATACCATGTGTCTCTTTCAGTTTCTGGGATAGCTCACTCAGGATGATCTTTTCTAGTTCCCACCATTTGCCTGCAAATTTCATGATTTCCTTGTTTTTAATTGCTGAGTAGTGTTCCATTGTGTAAATGTACCATAATTTCTGTATCCATTCCTCAGTTGAGGGCTCAATTCTCATTCAGACAGGCAAATGGGATATGCCTCTTAAGATGGAGAAAACAGGGAACAGGACAGAAGCATACCACAGAAGGCCTCTGAAAGACTAACCAGCAGTGTGTCAAAGCAGATGCCGAGACTCTTTGCCAAACTTTGGGCAGAGTACAGGGAATCTTATGAAAGCAGGGAGAGATAGAATTCTTTGAGGGGACAGAAGCTCCACAAGGAAAGCAAGAGAATCAAAAAATCTGGTCACAGGAGTCTTTGCTGAGACTGATAATCCAACCAAGGACCATGCATGGAGATAACCTAGAACCCCTGCACAGATGTAGTCCATGGCAGCTCAGTGTCCAAGTGGGTTCCTTAGTAAGGTGAACAGGGACTGTCTCTGACATGAACTCAGTGGCTGGTTCTTTGATCACCTCCCCCTGAAGGGGGAGCAGCCTTACCAGGCCACAGAGGAAGACAATGCAGACAGTCATGATGAGACCTGAAAGACTAGGGTCAGATGGAAGAGGAGGAACAGCTCCCCTATCAGTGGACTGGGGAAGGGGCATGGGAGGAGAAGAGGAAGGGATGAAGGGATTGAGTGGGGATGAGGAGGGGTCTTCAGCTGGTATACAAAGTGAATAAAATGTAATCAATAAAAAATAAAAAATAATAGAATCAACATATGATTGAGTCATTCTATTTCTGGGTTATATTTATCCTAAGAAATTGAAAGCAGAGGAGTCTCAAAAGGATACTTGAATGGTCATGATTATTACAGAACTATTTTCAGTGGCCAAAAGATACATAACAAGCGAAGAATAAATGAGATATATACATTCAGAACGTAACCTATGTGTAACAATTTTGTCTTTATAAGACACACCATATGTAGATGAGTTAGATTTTTCACTGCTGGGGCAAAGCATGGGGAATGCAATAATTATTATGGTGTATGACGTCAGTCTGTGGTTATCTTGTCTCATTTGTTTGGATGCAACAGTATGGTGGTAGAAGCATGATGGCAGAGGCGGTTCTCCCTCCTGAGGTGGCTAGAAAGCAAGGAGAGCGAAAAAGGCCAGGGGAAAGGCAAGGAGAGCGAAAAAGGCCAGGGGAAAGGTAAGGGGAGCGAAAAAGGCCAGGGGAAAGGTAAGGGGAGCGAAAAAGGCCAGGGGAAAGGCACTCATAGGATCAACCCTAGTTATCTACACCCTCCAGTTATCTATACCCCACCGCCCAAAGCTCTTGTCATCTCTAAAAATATCTCTACTCTCTGGGGACTAATATATGCAAGAAGCTTTTTCGGAGATGCTTCATCTGTAAATCATAGCAATGGACTAATCTTGGGAGTATTATGGAAAGTCTGGTACTATGTGATTCCACCTATAATGAGATACTTAAAAGCAGTTGGCTTCACAGACAATGAGAGTAGAATGACAGAGCACGCTTGGCGGAGGTTCTAGGGAATTGTTCAGAGTTCTACTTCAACAACAAAAGCATTCTGGAGGCAAAGGATAGCTGAACAAAAATATGGCTGAATTTTATTTCATTAAACTGTACACTTAAAAATGACTGGGGCGGTAGATAAATTTTATGTGTAGTTTAAATTACTTTTATTTAACTCAAAGTGATTTATAATTAACTTGGATTAAGGGCAAAGGTCAATTATAATTACTATCAAAGTTTAATATAAAAAGATTTAAGTAAAAATATTTCTCATTTAAATTTTAAAACATTTTAGTTTTCTAAAAGCTGTTTGTATTTCTAGTAAGATGTGACAACTATCTACTTCACAATACAAGTAATGGAAATCACATTTCAGGAGTATTATAACTAATACTCAAATTTATAAGGAATACAAATAATTTAATATTCTAAATATTAAATTACGCAAAACACCACATTGCATAGCTGTTGCAAATACTGTGTTAATTCACAAATACCTCCAGAGGCCAAGGGACATGAGGAGAATAAGGAAAATGGAAGATGCTCAGCACTGTTGGGAAACAATAGCTCATGAGACAAGGATCTATGGCTTCCACGCTCTATGAAAGGAAGGCTTCGGTAAAGTCACGGTCCTGTCTTTTCTTCTGAGCTCGAAGGCGCTGTCAGTGTCCTGCACTGGGCATTTTCAAAGTCTTGTCTCAAAGGTATCACCAGGAGTCATCTTTTCATTTCTTTATTTATTTATTGAGCCTAAATGATGTTGACTCACACTGTGCTACTGTGCTATCTTTTGGTGGGGATAGAAGCACTCAGGCAAGCCTCTCTCTCTCTCTCTCTCTCTCTCTCTCTCTCTCTGTGTGTGTGTGTGTGTGTGCACTGTGTATATCTGAGGGAACATAGTAGGGCCTCTCAAAACTGAGCCAAGATGTGGTAGTGCACAAATGTCACTTTCTGTTACTTTGCATGTGTGTGTGTGGGGGGGGGGCGGATAGCACAGTAAAATTGCATTCTTTTTTTTTTCTTTCAATAAAGACTAGGAAAGCAAGCTTATACAAAAGTCTATTTGTATGAAGATACTATTTTTCTAGATTTAAATCCTATTTTATCATTCAATCCTATTTTATCAGTTCTGTAACCCTGAAGAAGATATTTATGAGGTATATGTATATATATATGAGGTATATATATATGAGGTATATATATATGGTATATATGATATATATCATATATATATGATATATATCATATATATGGTATATATATGATATATATGATATATATGGTATATATATGATATATATCATATATATATATATACCTATGCTTTCCGATTTACTATGTCAGTTAGTAAAATCAGACCTGCCTCAATGCATTGGATAAGGATTGACTGAGAAAATGCTAAAAGGAACTTTGCATAGATGACTCAGGGAGGGTATAAGTGATGAGTTATATGGCAAGGGATAGGCTCAGAGACAAGTTTAGCTTGGGAAATCTTTGGGATATACTAACTGACACTTTGAATTAAGGAAACTAATTAGATTAAAATCTGGCTTTCTCTTGAAGATCTAAAACCCAGCTAAACGCTCTTAAATCTGGAAAATAGGAAAAGGCTTTCTGAGGGATATCACACTTGCAGGTAATCTTGAACAGATCCTGGAATAACCACTATAGTATCAGTACTTAATAGCATTAACGAATGTCTGCTTCTCCTCAAGAATTCCAGCACTCTTTGGAAGTGTGGCAATCATCTGTCAAGTTTTATGGGTACTGGGAGACCCTAACATCCAGGGGAAATAGTTTTACCCAGAGGTAAGTAGTCGATTAATTTGAAGACTTGATTTGCTGAGAACCAGGTTCTTTTGACTCATTTTACATAGAAACCTCATAACCATTGCTTTGGTTAATTGTGGAGCATTTCAGGGAGAGAGGAAAAGAAAAACAAACTTCAAAGGCAACTTCTTTCTGATCCTGATCCTAAAACTGTGTTTGGGTTTCCAGTTTAGCAGAGGCTTGAGAAGTAAGCACACACTGTTAGTCTATGCCACAAACAGCCTTTACTTCAAATGGCAACTAGTGATAACATTTCAGTCTCTAGTTGTGATGATATTTTTATGCTAACTACCACATAGCTGTAAATTAATCATTTGGGCACAGTTAGAAAATTTGTATATTTTATAAAACAGATACAGATATCAAAATATTCACAGTAAATGGGAAGCATCTCAAATTATCATGAAAGGAGCATTCTAAGCAAATAGAGCTGTGCAATAATGTGATATACAATAGAGATGCAGAAGTTTGAAAACACTGTTAGTATCATTAGGGTAGTTATTGTGATGAAGGTGGAACACTCGGGGGAACTTCACTGAGGCACTTGAACCCTCAAAATTCACATTTTTAAAATATACTGTATTTACATAATTTTGCCAAGGATGTGTGGAAAGGGGAACACTTGTCCATTGCTAGTGGGAGTGCAAACTTGTACAACAACTTTGCAAATCAATCACCATTCAACAGGACACTTGCTCAGCTATGTCATAACAGCTGACATAGATAGAAATTAATAACATAATTTCTATCTCTCATTCTTCTCCCCTTCAAATACTCCTGCGTTCTCGCTGCTCTTTTAAAATTTATGACCTCATTCCCTCTCTTCGACTATTTCCTCTATCTATTTTATTTCCCCTTCAGAGTGAGATTTATGCATCCTCCCTTAGATCCTCCTTGTTACTTGTCTTCTTTGGGTCTGTGCCTTGTAGTATGTTTATCCTGTACTATATGGCTAAAATCCACTTATAAGTGAGTATATATTATGTGTCTTTCTGGGTCTGGGTTATATCATTCAGGATTATCTTTTCTAGTTCCAACAATTTGCCTACAAATTTCATGATTTATTTGTTTTTAATAGTTAAGTAGTATTCCATTGTGTAAATGTGCCACCGTTTCTTTATCCATTCTTTGGGTGAGGGACATACAGGTTGTTTCCAGATTCTGGCTATTATGAATAAAGCTGTTATGGCATAGCTGAGCAAGTGTCCTGTTGAATGGTGATTGATTTCCAAAGTTGTTGTACAAGTTTGCACTCCCACTAGCAATGGACAAGTGTTCCCCTTTCCACACATCCTTGGCAACATATGCTGTCACTTGAGATTTTGATCTTAGCCATTCTGACCAGTATGAGATGGAACCTCAGAGTCATTTTGATTTGCATTTCCTTGATGACTAAGGACACTGAACATTTCTCTAAGTGTTTCATGGCCATTCAAGATTCTTCTGTTGAATATTCTATGTTTAGTTCTTTGCCCCACTTTTAATTAGGTTGTTTTGTTTATTAGTGTTTGGTTTCTTGAATTCATGGCACAGATAAATATGATGAGGGTAGACATCAGACTTGGGGAATGTGGTGTCGAGAGGACAGAGGCCTCTAGAGAAAGGAGAAACTGAGGTTGGAACAAGTTGGAGACCTCAGTCAGCGTCATCTCCTGGAAAGATACTAGGAGGACTCAGGTAGAGAATCCTAGTAGCAGAGGCCACAGAGACTGAAGAGGACACCCTTTAACTAGACAAGTCTCATAGCAGAGGGAGGGGAACACCAACCCACCCACAAAAACTTTGACTGAAATTTTACCCTGCCTACAAGATGTACAGGGATAAAGGTAGAGCAGATAGAGCAGAGATTGATGGAACGGCTGGCTCAAACAAAGACCCATCATATGGGAGAGTGCCAACCCCTGCCTGCAGACAGGAGCCTATAAGAGTTGTCCTCTGAGAGATTCTATCCAGCTTCACCTCAAAACAGATGCTGAGACTCACAAGTTTTATGGAAAAGTGAGAGGAAAAAGAAAATGACCTGGAGATGACAGGAGCTCCACAAGAAGCCCAACAGTCCCAACTAACCAAAGGGTCTTGCTAAGACTGACAGGTCAACGAAGGGCCATGTAGGGACTGGACCTAGATGCCTCTTACAAAATGTAGCTGATGGGCAGCCTAGGCCTCATGTGGATCCTCAGTTAAGGAAACCAGGGACTGCATTTGACATGGGCTGCCCTGCCAGCTTTTTGATCACTTTCCCCTGGCAGGACTGCCTTGCCAGGCCACAGGGGAAAAGTACAGGCTCACTCCTGATGCGACTTGATGAGCTGGGGTGGATGGAAAGGGGATTCCCCTTTTCTGAGGAATAGAGGAGGGAGGTGAGAAGAGGAGGGAGAGGAAGAGAGACTGGAAGGAGAGGTGGGATGGGGATACAACCAGGATGTAAAGTGAATAAAAAAGTAAATAAAATATATGACCTCCATTTCAATTATTGTTCCACATGTATACATATAAAACATAACCTACTGAGTTCATTTAGTGTTGTTTTTACAAACACATTTTTAAGGCTGATCCCTTTTGATTAGATAACCTATCAAGAGGCTCATCTCTGGAGAAGACTTATCCCTCTCTCAGAAGCCATTGATTGCCTGTAGCTCTTCATCTAGGTGGTGCCTTGTGAGATTTCTCCCATTTATGTTGGCACGTGAACTGGTATCATTATACAGGTCTTGTTTAGCAAAATATATTGTTGAGATTTTATAAATGCTTGCATAGAAGACACTATCTCACAGCAAAAATCTATCTTAATAATGTCAAGGGTAATATCAGCAATCAACCTGCTTTTCCATGAATTCACTCCTTTCTTTGTTATAGTATTCACTCTTTTCAAATTATATAATACTTAATTGGGTTTCTCTTTGCAGTTTGCACTCAAATCTGCTCATGCAAATGAATCAGACAGGCAGCTTGACCGTGATGTCTCATTGAAGCAGCTGAGTGTGAAGAAGCAAGCTGCCACTCAAATGATGTGCCTTCTGAGTGCATGAAGAGCTTTTTTTGTATGAATTTATAGAAAATAAGAGAATTTCATTTCAAACTTCCTATTGCTATGGATATTCAGTGGTACATACTAGGCTCCAAGGCTGTCTCATTGATAGATTAGCAGTTAAGATGCGTATGTACACCATCCTGAGGAAAAAAAAATAGCATGAAGATCCTCTTCTTTCTTCACATCTGTGCTATTAGTGATACGGACACAGACATTTTCCAGCATTTTCCCTAATCTGCACTCATTCAAACTGTCCAGGCCAACTCGTCTAGGTTTTTCTAGTCAGGCAGAGAAGGAGTGAGGGAAAGAGGGGGTGGAAGTGGAAAGGGCAGAGTAGAAGTGGAGGAAGAAGGTTACTCATGAGAAAGGCTCCCAGAGGCAGAGGACTAAGCAGGGAAACAGGCAAATAAACACAGCAGTTAGACGTGTCTGCATCTCGCTCTGGGAGCCTGGCAGGCCTACACGGTCTGACAGAGGTCTGCATTCACAGCTCTGGTGGTTGATCACTCAGGACAGAAAGAGCTCAGGCACTTCAGCCTGGAACTTGTCTCTTTTTAATTCTTTATTTAATCCATTGATAAGATGGATGTTTTATTTTCTCCTGACAATTCAGTTATATTACTGTCAAATTATACTTATTGAGATTACGTCATAGTTCTTAGATGATCCTATCTGATATTTGTTTATTATCTCATTTTTCACTTTAGATCATTTATATTGATGCATATTCAAGTTCATTCATTCTTGTCCTGGCCTTGTTCAGTCTGTCTGTTGTTGAGCAATGACCCTCCCTCCTTGCCAAAAGAGCCAAAAATCTCCTGGTGCTGTATTTTTTATTTTTAATACTTTCATTTTACTATTTTATAATTCCTATTCAATCCTATTGGTATAATTAATTTCTGTTCTCATGTGAATGCCACATTTACATTAAGTTCAAAACATAACATATCTATGATTAACATGTTAAACTCTCTTCTTTTATCTCTTGACAGTAAGTTTTTTCCCTTTTGTGTTTCAATAGTTCTTGTGCATTTTTGCTGTTGTTTTTTGTTTGTTTTATTTTTTTGTTTTTGTTTTTGCTTTTGAGACAGGGTCTTTTGATAATGTCTAGGCCGGCCTTAAACTCTTGATATTCCTATCTCTCATATTGGAAATACATGTTTTCAACATCATACCCTGCTGTGTTTTGTGATTCTTGTGAATACTTAAATACTAGACATTGTATAATGAAGACCAGTAGTCTTGTCTACAGACTGGTTTTTCATCTGGGAAATTTTGTGAATATTGTTTGTTCTATCTGGGTTTCAACCTCTGTAAACTGATTGTAAAACATACTTTCTGAGAAAAGGAAATGTACAAATCATACATAATAAATGGCAATATCATTTATCTAATGATAACTCTCTATATCATCTATAAAAATTCTGAGAGTACACAGTGATTTTTTTTCTAAATGCAGACATAGTTTTTACAAATTTGAAAAGTCCATAAAATGTTCAATGTGAAATGTACAAACTAGTCAAATCTCTTCATATATTCAATTAACATATTAAGATAATGTAATTTTCTACTTTCTTATAATATAAACCGTCAAATTGGTTTCATTATTTTTTATATTTATTCACTTTATAACCCAATCGTAGCCCCCTCTCCCATCACTTGCCTCTACCACTACCCTCCCTTTCTCTTCCCCTCTATCCCCCTCCCCTAGTCTGCAGAAAGAGAGAGTCCTATTCACCTACCATATGGCCCTAGTCTATCAAGTCTCATCAGGACTGCCTGCATCCTCTTTGGGGCCAAGCAAGGACACTCTGGCATGAGGAAGTGATCAAAGAGCAGGCAACAGATTACATGTCAGAGACAGCCCCTGCTCTCCTTACTAAGGAACACACATGGAGACTGAATTGCCTATCAGCTACATCTGAGTAAAGGGTCCAGGTCATATATAGTCCTTGGCTGGTGCATCAGTCTCTGCATGCCTCCCTGGGCCCAGATTTGTTGACTTTGTTGGACTCTTTGTGGAGTTCCTGTCCCCTCTGTGTCTCCCCAATCTTCTATAAGACTCCCTGCATTTTGCCCAAAGTTTGGCTGTAACTCTCTGTCATCTGCTTAAATCTGCTGGGTGGAGTCTTTCAGAGGCTCCCATCCTGTTCCCTCTCTTCAACTACTTCTGGAGTCTATTCTATCTGACTTTCTGAATGAGAATTAAACCATCCTCCCTTGGGTCATCGTTATTATTTAACTTCTTTAGGTATGTAGATTTTAGTATGGCTATCCTATATTATATGGCTAATATCTGCATATATGTGAGTATATACTATGCCTGTCTTCCTGGTTCTTGGTTACCTCACTCAGGATAATCTTTGGTAGTTCCATCTATTTGCCAAAATTCATGATTTTCTTGTTTAATAGCTGAGTAGTATTCCATTGTGTAAATGTACCACAATTTCTTAACCCATTCTTTGGATGAGGGAAATGTAGGTTGTTTCCAGATTCTGGCTGTTAAGAATGAAGCTACTAAGAATGTAGTTGAGTAAATGTCATTGTTGTATGGTTGAGCATCTTTCAAGAATATGCCCAAGAGAGAAATAACTGGGTCTTGAGGTAGTGCCATTCCCAATTTTTTTAGAAAGTGCCATGTTGATTTCCAAAGTGGATGTAGAAGTTTGCACTCCCACCTGCAATAGAAAATGGTTCCCCTTTCTCCACATCCTCTCCAGCATGTGCTGTCACTTCAGTTTTTGTTCTTATCCATTCTGACCAATGTAAGATGGAATCTCAGAGTCATCTGATTTGCATTTCCCTGATGGCTAAGGACACTGAACATTTCTTTAACTGCTTCTCAGCCATTTGAGATTCCTCTGTTGAGAATTCTGTGTTTAGTTTTGTGCCCCATTGTTAAATTGGGTTATTTTGCTTATTGATGTTTAATTCCTTGGTCCTTTGTCAGATGTAGGGTTGGTGAAGATATTTTCCCAGTCAGTAGGCTGTCATTTTGTTCTGTTGACAGTGTTCTTTGCTTTACACGAGTTTTTCAGTTTCATTAGGTCGCATTTATTACTTGCTGATCTTAGAGCCTGAAAGTTCAGAAGTTGACTCCTATGCCAATGAATTCAAAGATCTTCTCCATTTTTTCTTCTAACAGGTTTAGTGTGTCTAGTTTTATGTTGAAGTCTTTGATCCACTTGGGCTTTAGTTTTGTGCAGGGTGATAAATATGGATCCACTAGCATGTTTGTACATATAGACAACCAATTAGAGCAGTACCATTTGTTGAAGATGCTATCTTTTTTCCCCCTCATTGTATGGTCTTGGCTTTTTTTTTTTTGTCAAAAGTCAGGTGTGTGGGCTCATTTCTGGGTCTTCAATTCAATTTCATTGATTCAGTGGTCTATTTCTATGCCATACCATGCCATTCTTATTACTTTTGCTCTTTAGTATAGCTTAAGATCAGGGATAAAGATACCTCCAGAAGTTCTTTTATTGTACAGGATTGTTTTAGCTATTCTGTGTTTTCTTCCCCTGTATGAATTTGAGAATTGTTTTTTCAAGGTCTGTATTGAATTGTGTTGATATTTTGATGGGAATTGCATTGAATCTGTAGATTGCTTTTGGTGGGATGGCCATTTTTACTATGTTATTCCTACAGATCAATGAGCACGGGGTATCTTTCCATCTTTTGATATCTTCTTCAGTTTCTTTCTTCAGAGACTTGAAGATTTTTTTTTTCATACAAGTCTTTCATTTGCTTGGTTAGAATTACACCAAATGTTTTTTTTAATTTTTATTTATTTATTTCTTTTTTGGCTGTTGTAAAGGGGGTTGTTTCTCTGATTTCTTTCTCAGCCCATTTGTCCTTTGTATACAGGAGTACTACTGATTTTTTTTTTGAGTTAATTTTTCAAGTTAGCCACTTTGCTAAAAGTGTTTATCAGCTGTAGGAGTACTCTGGTAGATTATTGGGGTCACTAATGTATATTATCATATCATCTACAAATAGTAGTATTTTGACTTCTTCTCTTCAGATTTGAATTCCCTTGATCTCCTTTACTTGTCTTAGTACTCTAGCAAAGAACTTCAAGTACTATGTTGAAGAGGTAATGAGGGAATGGACAGCCTTGCCTTGTCCCTGACTTTAGTGGGATTGATTTAAGTTTCTCTCCATTTAGTTTGATGTTGGCTATAGGCTGGCTGTATGTTGCTTTTACTATGTTTAGGCATGTGCCTTGTATCCCTGATTTTTCCAAGACTTGTAATATGAATGGGTGTTGTATTTTGTCAAAAGCTTTTTCAGCATCTAAGGAGATTATCATTTGGTTTTTTTCTTTCAGTTTGTTTATATGGTGGATTACATTGTTGCATTTTCTTATATTGAACCACTTCTGCATGCCTGAGATGAAGCCTACTTGGTCATAGTAGATGATATCTTTGATGTATTCCTAGATTTAGTTTGGGAGTATTTTATTGAGCACTTTTGCATTAACGTTCGTAAAGGAAATTGGTCTGAAAATCTCTTTATTTGTTGGGTCCTTGTGTGGTTTAGGTATGAAGGTGACTGTGGTCTCATAGAATAAGTTTAGTAATGTTCCTTCTGTTTCTATTTTGTGGAGTAGTTTGAAGAGTATTGGTATTACCTCTTCTTTGAAGTTCTGATAGAATTCTGTACTGAAATCATCTAGCCCTGAGCTTTTTTTTTTTTCTTCTGAAGGAAGACTTTTGATAACTGCCTCTATTTCTTTAGGATACATAGAACTATTTCATTTGTTTACCTCATCTTGATTCAACTTTAGTCAGTGAAGTCTATTAAGAAAATTGCCCATTTCATTTAGAGTTTCAAATTTTGTGGCATATAGCCTCCTAATGATTGTTTGGATTTCCTCAGTGTCTGTCATTATGTAACCCTTTTCATTTCTGATTTTGTTGATTTGGATAGTGTCTTTCTGCTTTTTATAAGTTTGGCTAAGGGTTTTTCTATCCTCTTGATTATCTCAAAGAACCAGTTCTAGCTTTTATTCTTTTTATTGTTCTTTTTGTTTCTACTTAATTGATTTTAGCCCTGAGTTTGATTATTTCCAGCAGTCTACTCCTCTCTGGTGTGCCTGCTTCTTTTTTTTCCTAGGGCTTTCAGGTGTGCTGTTCAGTTGTTGTATGAGGTATCTCCAGTTTCTTTATGAAAGCACTTAGTGCTATGAGTTTTCCTCTTAGCACTGCTTTCATTGTGTCCCGTAAGTTTTGATATGTTCTACCTTTATTTTCGTTAAATTCTATGCAGTCTCTAATTTCTTTTTTTATTTCTTCACTGACCAAGTTGTCATTGAGTAGAGAGTTGTTCAGTTTCCATGCCTGTGTAGGCTTTTTGCTATTTCTGTTGTTGTTGAGGTACAGCTTTAGTCAATGGTGGTCTGATAGGATACAAGTTATTATTTCAATCTTCTGTTGACGCTTCCTTTGTGACCAACTGTGTGGTCAGTTTTGGAGAAGATTTCATGAAGTGTTGAGAAGAAGGCAATTTCTTTTTTGTTTGGGTGAAAAATTCAAACAGATATCTACAGAATTAGATGTTAGAATGACTTATCTAGCTTGATTCCTTGGGTCTATTGGCTTGGAAAACTTTTACAGACCTTTACTCTCAGGCAATGTCTATCTTTGTGACTTAGTTGTGTTTCTTGTATGCAGCAGAATGATGGGTTCTGTTTGCACATCCATTCTGTTAGTCTGTGTATTTTTATTGGAGAATTGAGTCCATTGAATGCCAAAGATATTAATGACCAGTCGTTGTTAGTTCCTTGCTTGTTTTTTGATTTTTTTTTTTTTTTGAGGTAGTGTGTTTGTGTGCTTGTCTACTTTTGGTTTTGCTGTAGGGAAGTTATGTATATCCTATTTGTTTGTTTGTTTTACAGGGAATGTAGTTAACTTCATTAGGTGGAAGGTTTTCCTTTTAGTATCTTCTGTATGGCTGGGTTTGTGCATAGATATTATTTAAACTTAATTCTGTCATGGAATATCTTCATTTCTCCGACTATGGTGACTGAAAGTTTTGCTCGGTATCATAGTCTGGGCTGGCATCTGTGGTCTCCTTAGTTTGCAAGACATCTGCCCTGGCCTTCCTGGCTTTTATGGTCTCTTATGAGAAGTCAGCTGTGATTCTGATAGGTCTGCCTATTAGAATTTTACTTGGCCTTTTCCCTTATAGCTGCTAATATTTTTCTTTGTTCTATACATTTAGTGTTTTGACTATTATGTGGAAGGAGGATTTTCTTTTCTGGTCTAACCTATTTGGTGTTCTGTAGGTCTCTTATATGTTCATAGAATTCTCTTTCTTGAGATTAGGGAAATTTTCTTTTATGATTTTGTTGAAAATAGTTTCTTGGAGAGGTGAATCTTTTCTTTCTCTATTCCTAATATTCTTAAGTTTTGTCTTTTCATGATGTCCTTGATTTCCTGGATATTTTGTTTCAAAAATTTTTTGGATTTAAGATTTTTCATTGACAACTGTATTGATTTTTCCATTGTGTTTTCTATGCCAGAGATTCTTTCCTCCATCTCTTGATACTTACCTCTGTACTTCCTGTTTCCTTCTCTAAGTTCTCCCTCTTCAGGATTTCTTCAATTTGATCTTTCTTTAGTGTTTTTGTCTACATCTTCATATCTTAAACTGTTTTGTTGATTTTCTTCACCTGTTTCCTTGTATTTTCCTCCTTTTCATTAAACAAATTTTCAATTCCTTCGCCTGTTTGATTGTGCTTTCCTATATTTTTTTAATCTACTTGATTGTACCTTCTTGTATTTCTTTGTGAATTTTATTTGTTTCCTCCATTATCATCTTCATAAGAATAGATTTAAGGTCATTTTCTTGTGTTTCAATTGTGCCATAGTATCCAGGGGTGCTTGCCTTGGAATAACTGGGTTCTGGGGATGCCTTATTGTTCTAACTTTTGTTGATTGTATTTTTACGCTGCCCTTTAGTCATCTGGCTATCTCTGACATTGGCTGTTAGATTCTGTTGCCTACTGGAATTCTTGGGAATTTGAGAACTCTGTGCAAAAAGTTGGATATTCCTACAACAGCCCTTCTCAGACTGGTGGGAATGATCTTGGACTGGTGGGTAGATCTCAGGGACTTGCTCAAAGCTCTCCTCAGATGTATGATCCTAGGGACCAAGTGGAGTCCTCAGGAGCCAAGGAAAGTCCTGGAGTCAGCTGCCCCACCACTGGCTTTCTTGCTCTGAAGTTAGTGAGCCCAGACTCTATGGTCAGACACTGTGCTTGCTGGGCACTGCCTTTTAAGAGAATCTGTGGGCTTTGAGGTCATGCTGGTCTCTTTAGGGAGACGAGTTGAACCTTGGAGCAGTATCTTAGGTTGCCTCCATGGGTCCTGAGCATCAGGAGGCCCAAGATTGTAGCAGCACTCCTGGAATCGTGAGAGTGGGCCCCAAGATTTGGAGCTGTGCATCCCTGGTACCAGGATGTA
>CM053755.1:53024426-53096443 GCA_028658305.1 Pachyuromys duprasi | reverse complement strand
CAGAGGGCAGAAAATAATAATGAAAATAGGGGAAGTTAGTAAGACTTGGGGAGAACAAGAGCTCCACAAAGACCAAACTGAGCATGGCACAGGGGTCTTATATGAGACAGTTTCTCCAACCAAAGACCATGTATGGATATGGCCTAGAAACCCCGCTCAGATGTGGCCCATGGTAGCACAGTGTCCAACTGAAGACCCTAGTAAGGGGAACAGGGACTGTTTTAGTCATGAACTGGATGGCTGGCTCTTTGACCCTCCCCCATACACGCCAGGGAGTAACAGCCTGGCTAGATCCCAGGGGAGGACATTGCAGCCAGCCCTGAGGAGACAAGATGATCTGGGGTCAGATGGAAGGGGAGGAGGTCCTCCCCTGTTGGTGGACTTAGAGGGTGCGGGGAGGAGATGAGGGAGGGAGGGGGAGAGTGGGAGGGAATGAGGGAGGGGCTATGCCTGGGATGCAAAGTACCTAACCTGTGATTGATATAAAAATAAATAAATTACATTTAAATAAACAACTAAGATGGAGGGGACTTATAAGTGCCAGCAAAATTAATAGGCATAATTATTGTGCTTAAAAATTATGTGAATGTGTCATATTGCTTACTCTTTGTCAGTTAAATAAAGTATATGTTGTTTTTACCTTCCCAGGAGAGATACTTGTATTTTTAAAGTTATGCTATATGACTGAATTTAATCAGTAAAACAAAAATATGTTAAAAAAGTATGTCTACATACTTAGTCATTTTTCATTTCTTCATGATGAAACATCCAGTATTCTTTCTCTGGCTTCTAAGATCTATATAACTGCTATCAATAGTCATCTTACTGTGTAATACACTGATCATTTGTTACCCTTTCCACGCCAACTCTTCCTCCCTGCCCTTTGCAGTATGTATATAGCGGTGGTTGTTTTATGGGTCAAAAGGGTTTAGAATTAATATACCTGCATATGCACTATATGTGTATTTGTATGTACTTATGTGTTTCTGAATATATAAAAGATGGTACGTTCTCAAGACCTCTGACTTCTGAATACCCATTCTTTCTACCTTGATCAACCTCATACCATCTATGACTAGGCTCATTATCTTGACTTCATAGTTTTATAGGTCTGTGTGTCTTGACTAATGTAGGTATAAACAATCCTCTGTGATTTTTGTCTGTCTTCTTTTATAACATAAAGTAATATTGTCCTTTCTTTGGATGGGGATTTTACTCATGATTATGTATCAGTCTTAATTTATTGTTTGCTGCTTGGATCATACAGATTTATTGGCCACCTTTCCTTCATAGTCTAATGTCAGCTTTTTACTGTCTAAGCAGATATGACTCAGGTGTAAATGCTGACTTGCTGTTCTCTACACACCTGCAAAGTGATATTTGCTAAGAAAACATGATTAAAATAGTTTTTATTCTTTCATTTGTTTCTTCCTTAGGTTTTCCCCACTTCCACAGAGCACATTGCAAAAATGAATACCCAGTGAATATGGACATTTGGGCCTTAGAAGACTAATGATTGTTTCCAGGGTAGTGAGAGTTTTCAGTTACTGTGGATTTGAGTAATTATGTTCAGATGAATGGATTTTTGATTTATGGTTACAAATAAAGACAGGCAGGTTTTAGCTGATGTGACTTTTGAACTAGCTTTTATTCCTCCATATCTGTACAACCACCTCTTGCTTTGTTGGCAACTAGGATCATAGGAATTAGTTAAGTGAAAAGTCTTATTCCCCTCCACAAGGTTGACAATTTGGCAGGTTTTGTTGGCAGTGCTGACAAAATACTTGGGCTGAAGACTTATTTTTGTCATCCATTGTTAGAGGTCTGATTATGGTGTTGGAGGCTTGGTGGTTGAGAGTAAAATAAGACCAGTCACAAGGGAGAATCTAAGAACTTCTGAAGAATGGTCCTCATTTCACATGGCCAAACTGAGTCTAGAAAACTCAGCATCTATTACTATGCACTTAAATATTTACTCTATAGGGGGAAGAGGCCCAGTTTTTATAGGAAGATATCTTTACTGACATTTTAATAATGCCTATAGGAAAAGAGAAAAGGGCTTCTTTTTCCTATTTAAGAATACCTTACACCAATCAGAATGGCCAAGATCAAAAACTCAAGTGACAACACATGCTGGAGAGGTTGTAGAGAAAGGGGAACCCTCCTCCACTGCTTGTGGGAATGTAAACTTGTGCAACCGCTCTGGAAATCAATCTGACCCTTCCTCAGACAACTAGGAATAGCGCTTCCTCAAGATCCAGCTATACCACTCCTAGGCATATATCCAAATGAGGCTCAAGTACACAACAAGGACATTTGCTCAACTATGTTTGTAGCAGCTTTATTTATAATAGCCAGAAGCTGGAAACAACCTAGATGCCCCTCAACTGAGGAATGGATACAGAAATTGTGGTACATCTACACAATGGAATATTACTCAGCAATGAAAAACAAGGATATCATGAAATTTTCAGGTTAATGGTGGGAACTGGAAAGGGTCATCCTGAGTGAGTTATCCCAGAAGCAGAAAGACACACGCAGTGTATACTTACTCATATAGACATATACTATAGAATAAACCTACTAAAATCTGTACACCTAAAGAAACTAATCAAGAGGGAGGACTCCTGCTAAAACGCCCAATCCCTATTCATAAAGGCAAAGCAGATGGACAGCAGAAGAAAGAGTAAACAGGGAACAAGTCAGGAGCCTGCCACAGAGGGCATCAGAAAGGCTCTGCCCTGCAGACTCTCGAAGCAGATGCTGAGACTGATGGCCAACACTTGGGCAGAGTGCAGGGAATCTTATGAAGGAGGTGGGAAATAGTAAGATCTGGAGAGGACAGGAACTCCACAAGGAGAACAACAGAACCAAATAATCTGAGCACAGGGTTCTTTCCTGAGACTAATAGTCCAACCAAGTACCACGCATGGAGATAACCTAGGACCCCTGAACAAATGTAGCCTATGGCAATTCAGTGTCCAAGTGGGTTCCATAGTAATGGGAACAGGGACTGTCTCTGACATGAACTGATTGGCCTACTTTTTGATCACCTCCCCCTGAGGTGGGGAGAAGCCTTACCAGGCTACAGAGGAAGACAATGCAGCCACTCCTGATGAGACCTAATAGACTAGGATCAGAAGGAAGGAAGAGAAGACCTCCCCTATCAGTGTTCTTGGGGAGGGACACGGGTGCAGAAGAGGGAGGAAGGGAGAGAATGGGACAGGAGAAGGGAGGGAACTACAGGGGTATATAAGGTGAATAAAGTGTAACCAATAAAGAATTTAATAAAAAACCTAAATGTAGAAAAGGTTAGAAAAGAAACAAATTAAAAAAAGAAAACTGCAGCAAGAAAAAATAAATTGTGTTCTAATTAAAAAAGAAATCAGAATGCATCAGTTTTCCAAATCTAATGTGAAATTTTAAGTACATATAATGTGAAAATAAAGTAAATATTTTTGCTATATAAAAAAAGAACCCATATTAAAGCCAGATGCAAGATGGCGGCACCAGGAGAACACTGTGTCTGAGTAGCAGGACAGCAATGTTGGCATACTGACCAGGACACTGAACTCTGATCCCTAAAACACCATCGATTGTGATTCCCAGGTGTGGGAATCAGTCCCACTGACCTCAGGTCACCTAGTAAATCCCTGGAAAAGGTCCTGGAGACTGGCAGGGGCTACAGCAGCTAGCCCAGAGCTGGGCCTTCAGCTGCCAGTCTATGTGGGGCACTCAGCTTCTGGCGCAGAGCGGGGACACTCAATCTCCGGCCGAAAGTGGGGAACACAGCCTCCGGCCAAGAGCAGGCTTCACAGCCTCTAGCCTCCAGACCAGAGTGGGATGCACAGATGCCAGCCAAGAGATCCACTGCACACCTGACTCACCATTTCAGACAGAACTGTGGGCCCCAGGGCACCAGAGACTGAGTATACCTGTCAAGAGAAAACCCCACAGCTAGGGAATCAGCAGGTTCTTCAAGAGGGCTGTGCCTGGAAAACAGTGTAACAACAGCAGCAGCTCACTAAATTCTGAGTGAGAAACAGTGAGAAAGCAGCAGGGCAGCCTTCTCCAGGATATCTACCAGTGAGAGGAGAGCCCCCCTGCCAAACAAAGACCTTAGTTACCAATCAGGTCTGTATGCCTGAGGTGAGCAGTGGCAATTCCTGAGAAACACCGGCTGTTCAGTTATTATACCCAAAATGCAGAGGAGGCCTCCTTCAGGAAAAATCATCTTCCTGCCAAGGGGATTCTCCCCATCCCAGGATTCCAGGAAGGAAGCACCAGAAACTAACAGCCAACACCTAAAATAGCCCAATGTGTAGAGGCCAGCTTAAAAGCTGAACCAACAACAGGCAGAGTAATATGGCATCTCCAGAACCAGTTATCCAGGGGTAAGCAGCCCTGGACACCCCAGCATAATTGAAATTCAAGAAGATGACCTTACATCTATGTTGATGAAGAGGATAATAGAGGAAACAAATAAAATACACAAATAATTAGAGGAAGATAAAGTCAGACAGATTATGGTCATCCATGAAGAAATACGGAAAGATGCAGCCAAACGGCTTGTGGCCTTCTGAGAGGAAATAATTAAATCACTGAAAGAAATAAAAGAAATAGATGAATGGTCAAATAAACAGCTGAAGGAACTAAAGGAAAAAAAGGAAAACACAATCAGACAGGTGAAAGAAATCAACTAAATAACTCAAGATCTGAAGATAGAATTGGAAAAATTAAAGATAATACAAATGAAGGAAATAATGGAGAGGAAGAATTTAGGAAAGAACACAGAAACTACAAAGGTAAGTATAACCAATAGACTACAAGAGTAGGAAGAAAGAATCTCAGGTGTAGAAGAAACAATGGAAGAAATCAATGTATCCATCAAAAAAAAAAGTTAAATTCAAAAAATTCCTGACACAGACCATACAAGAAATACAAGATAATATGAAAAGACAAAACCTAAAAATAACAGGAATAGAGGAAAAAGAAGATTCCCTCCAGAAAATATTTTCAACAAAATCATAGAAGAAAACTTCCCCAACCTAAAGGAGAGGCCCAAAAGGATACAAGAGGCCTACAGAACACCTAAAAATTAGACCAGAAAAGAAATTCCTCCTATCACATAGTAATCAAAACAGTAAGTATACAGAACAAAGAAAAAATACTAAGAGCTGCAAGGGAAAAAGGCCAAGTAACATATAATGGCAAACTCATCAGAATCACACTGGACTTCTCAACAGAGACTATGAAAGCCAGAAGGGCCTGGACAGATATCATGCAGACCCTAAGAGAACACAGATGTTAGCCCAGGCTAATATATCCAGCAAAACTCTCAGTCATCATAGATGGAGAAAGCAAGATATTCAATGACAAAAAGAAATTTAAAGAATACTTACCCACAAATCCAGCGTTACAGAAGATACCAGAAGGAAAAATACAAGCCAGAAAAACTAACTACATTCAGAAAAACACAAGAAACAAATAACCTCACTACAGCAAAACAAAAAGTAGCCAAGCACACAAACACACTACCACAGCCAACAGCAAACTCAAAGCATCTAACAGCCACTGATCATTAATCTCCCTTAACATCAATGGACTCAACTCTCTAATAAAAAACAGAAACAGAAACAGAAACAAAAACAAAAACAAAACAGAACAACAGAATGGATACGTAAACAAGATCCAACAATCTGTTGCATACAAGAGACACACCTAAGTCACAAAGATAGATATTACCTGAGATTAAAGGGCTGGAAGATGATTCTCCAAGCAAATGGACCCATGAAGCAAGCAGGAGTAGCCATTCTAATAACGAATAAAATAGATTTTCAACCAAAATTAATCAAAAGAGATGGGAAGGTCATTTCATACTCATCAAAGGAAAACTCCACCAAGAAGACATCACAATTCTGAACATCTATGCCCCAAATACAAGGGTACACACATTTGTAAAAGAAACATTAATAAAACTGAAACCATACATAGATCCCCACACATTAATAGTGGGAGACTTCAACACTCCACTCTCAACAAAGGACAGATCAACAAAACAGAAATTAAACAAAGAAACAATGATTCTTACTGAGGTCATGAATAAAATGGATCTAATAGACATCTACAGAACCTTTCACCCAAACACAAAAGAATTTACCTTCTCAGTACCTCATGCAACCTTCTCCAAAACAGACTATATACTTGGTCACAAAGCAAGCCTCAACAGATACAAGAAGACTGAAACAATCCCTTGTATCCTGTCTGACCACCATGGACTTAAGCTTTACCTCAACACCAACAGAAATAGCAAAAAGCTTACACACACATGGAAACTGAACAATTCCTTACTTAAAGACAGCTGGATCAGGCAAGAAGTAAATTAAAGTCTTCCTAGAATTCAATGAAAATGAAAGCACAACATACCCATACTTATGGGACACAATGGAAGCAGTGCTAAGAAGAAAGTTCATAGCACTAAGTGCCTTCAAGAAGAAATTTGAATCATCTCATTCAAGCAACTTAATGGCTCACCTAAAAGTCCTAGGAAAAAAAGGAGACACACCCAAGAGGAGTAATCACATTCGGTGCTGAAATCAATAAATTAGAAACAAATAAAACGATTCAAAGAATAAATGAAACCAATAGCTGGTTCTTTGAGAAAATCAACAAAATAGAGAGACCCTTAGCCAAACTAACTAAAAGGTAGAAAGATACTATCCAAATCAACAGAATTAGAAATGAAAAGGGGACATAACAACAGACACTAAGGAAATCTAAACAATCATTAGGTCTTACTTCAAAAGTCTATATGCCACAAAATTTGAAAATGTAAATGAAATGGGCAATTGCCTTCATCGATTCTACTTAACAAAACTGAATCAAGACCAGGTAAATAAATTAAATAGTCCTATATCCCCTAAGGAAATAGAAGTAGTCATCAAAAGTCTCCCATCCAAAATAAGCCCAGGGCCAGACGGTTTCAGAGGAGAATTCTATTAGAACTTCAAAGAAGAGCTAACAACAATCCTCTTCAAAGCATTACATAAAATAGAAACAGAAGGAACTATTATCAAACTCATTCTATGAATCCACAGTCACCTTTATACCTAAAACTCACAAAGACCCAACAAAGAAAGAGAATGTCAGGCCAATCTCCCTTGTGAACATTGATGCAAAAATACTCAACAAAAAAATACTTGCAAACTGAATCCAAGAACACATGAAAGATATCATCCACTATGACCAAGTAGGCTTCATCCTAGTTATGCAGAGGTGGTTAAATATATGGAAATCCTTTATATATTCTGTATATAAGCCCTCTGTCAGATATAGGGTTGGTGAAGATCCTTTCCCAGTCTGTAGGCTGTCGTTTTGTTCTAAAACAGTTTCTTTTGCATTACAGAAGATTTTCAGTTTCATGAGGTCCCATTTATTGATTATTGCTCTTAGAACCTGTGCTGTTGGTGTTGTGTTCAGGAAGTTGTTTCCTGTGCTAATGAGTTCTAGGCTCTTAAATTTTTCTTCAAAACTATTTAGAGTATCTGGTTTTATATTGAGGTCTTTGATCCACTTGGACTTTAGTTTTGTGCAGGGTGATAAATATGAATCTATTTTCATTTTTCTGCATGCAGACATCCAGCTGGACCAGCACCTTTTGTTGAAGATGTTGTCTTTTTTTCCATTGAATGGTTTTGGCTCCTTTGTCAAAAATCAAGTATTAATAGGTGTGTGGGTTTATCTCTGGGTCTTCTATTCAGTTCCATTGATCCTCCTTTCTGTTTCTATGCCAATATCATGCAGTTTTTATTACTATTGCTCTGTAGCACAGCTTGAGGTCAGGGATGGAGACACCCCCAGATGATCTATTGCTGTACAGGATCATTTTGGAGATTCTGGGTTTTTGTTTCTACATATGAAGCTGAGAATCATTCTTTCAAGGTCTGTAAAGAATTGTATTGGTATTTTGATAGAAATTGCATTGAATCTGTAGATTGCTTTTGGCAAGATGGCCATTTTCACCAGGATGGCCATGTTAATTCTACCAATTCATAAGCACAGGCGATCTTTCCATCTTCTGATATCTTCTTCAATTTCTTTCTTCAGAGACTTGAAGTTTTTTTCAAACAGGTCTTTCACTTGCTTGGTTAGAGTTACCCCAAGGTGCTTTATGTTATTAGTGGCTATTGTGAAGGGTGTTGTTTCCTTGATTTCGTTCTCAGCCTTTTGTCTTTGGTATACAGGAGGGCTTCTAATTTTTTTGAGTTGATTTTGTATCTAGCCACTTTGCTGAAGGTGTTTATCAGCTGAAAGAGTTCTCTGGTTGAATTTTTGGGGTTGCTCATGTATACTATCATACCATATGCAAATCCAAAATATATAAAGAACTAAAGAAGTTAAAAAGCAATAAATCAAGCAATCCAATTAAAAATGGGGTACGGAACTAAACAGAATTCTCTGTAGAGGAATAGAATGGCAGAGAAACACTTTAAGAGATGTTCAACATCCTTAGCCATCAGAGAAATGCAAATCAAAAGGACCCTGAGATTTGACCTTACGTCCATCATAATGGCTAAGATCAAAAACTCAAATGACAACACATGCTGGAGAGGTTGTGGAGAAAGGGGAACCCTCCTCCACTGCTGGTGGGAATGTAAACTGGTACAACTACTTTGAAAATCAATCTGGCTTTTTCTCAGACAATTAGGAATAGCACTTCCTCAAGAGCCAGCTATACCACTCCTAGGCATATATCCAAAAGTTGCTCAAGTACACAACAAGGACATTTGCTCAACCATGTTTGTGGCAGCTTTATTTATAGTAGCCAGAACCTGGAAACAACCCAGATGTCCATCAATGGAGGAATGGATACAGAAATTGTGGTAGTTTTACACAATGGAATACTATGCACAATTTAAAAAAGAGGAAATCATGAAATTTGCAGTCAAATGGTGGGATCTAGAAAAGATAATTCTGTGTGAAGTATCCCAGAAGGAGAAAGACACACATTGTATATACTCACTTATTTAGACATATAAGACATGATAAACATAATGAACTCAATAGTACAAAAGAAGATAAACAAGAAAGAGGACCCTGGTTAAGATGATCAATCCTCACTTAGAAAGACTAATGGGATGGGCATTGGATGTAGGAGAAAACAAGTAACAAGACTGGAGCCTACCACAGAGGGCCTCTGAAAGACTCTACCCAGCAGTGTATCAAAGCAGATACTGAGACTCATAACCAAACCTTCGGCAGAGTATAAGGAATCATATGAAAGAAGGGGGAGTTAATATGACCTAGAGAGGATAGGAGCTCCACAATGACAAAATGTGTCTGGGTACAAGGGTCTTTCCTGAGACTGTTTCTCCAACTAAGGACCACGTATGGATATAACCTAGAACCTCTGCTCGGATGTAGCCAATGGTAGCTCAGTAACCAAGTGGGTTTCCCTAGTAAGGGGAACTGGGACTATTTCTGACATGAACTCAATGGTGGGCTCTTTGACCTCCCCACCCCCAATGGGAGGAATAGCCCTATTAAGCCACAGAGGAGAACTCTGCAGTCAGTCTTGAAGATACCTGATAAGCTAGGTTCAGATGGAAGGGGAGGAGGTCCTCCCCTATCAGTGGACTTGGAAAGGGTCATGGAGGAGATGAGGGAGGGAGGGTAGGATTGGGAGGGAATGAGGGAGCAGGATATAGCCGGGATACAGATTTAATATAATGTAACTAATAATAAAAATTAAAAACATAAAAACAAAACAAAACCAAAAAATATGGTGATCCATTAACGTGTTCCACCATATAAACACACTGAAAGAAAAAAAAACACACACGATAATCTCCTTAGATGCTGAAAAAGCATTTGACAAAATCCAACATCCAGTTATGTTTAAAGTCTTGGAGAGATCAGGGATACAAGGCATATACCTGGATATACTAAAGGCAATGTACAACAAAACTATAACCAACATCAAACTAAACAGATAGAAACTTAAACCAATCCCACTGAAATCATGGACAAGGCAAGGTTTCTCACTCTCTCCATACCTCTTCAACATAGTACTTGAAGTCCTTGCTAGAGCAATAAGACAATTAAAGGGGATCAAGGGGATACGAATCTGAAAGGAAGAAGTCAAAGTATTTGCAGATGATACAATAGTATACATGAGTGACCTCAAAAATTCTTCCAGGAAACTTCTACAGCTGATAAACACCTTCAGCAAAGTGGCTGGATACAAATTTAAGTCAAAAAAATCAGTAGCCTTCCTGTATATAAAAGACAAAAGGGTTGAGAAAGAAATTAGGGAAACAGCACCCTTCACAATAGCCACAAAAGACATAAAGTACCTTGGTGTGAACTTAACCAAGCAAGTCAAACTTACATGAAAAAAAATTCAAGTCTCTGAAGAAAGAATTAGAAGAGGATATCAGAAGATGGTAGGATCTCCCATGCTCATGGCTTGTCATGATTAACATAGTAAAAATGGCCATTTTACCAAAAGCAATCTATAGATTCAATGCAATTCCCATCAAATTACCAACACAATCCTTTACAGGTCTTGAAAGAAAAATTCTCAAATTCTTATGAAATAACAAGAAACCCAGAATTGCTAAAACAATCCTCTACAATAAAAGATCTTCTGGAGGTATCTCCATCCATGATCTCGAGCTGTACTATAGAGCAACAGTAATAGAAACTGCATGGTACTGGCATAGAAACAGAATGGTGGATCAATGGAATCAAACAGAAGACCAAGAAGACCCACACACCTATGGACACTAGATTTTTGACAAAGAAACCAAAAACATAAAATGGAAAAAAGACAGCTGATCTAACTGGCTGTCCTCATGTAGAAAAATGCAAATAGATCCATATTTATCACCCTGCATACTACTTAAGTCCAAGTGGACCAAAGACCTCAATATATACACTAAACTTGTTAGAAAAAAAAAGTGGGGAAAAGCCTTGACCTAATTGGCACAGGAGACAACTTCCTGAACAGAACACCAACAGCACAGGTTCTAGGAGCAACAGTCAATAAATGGGACCTCATGAAACTGAAAAGCTTCTGTAAAGCAAAGGTCACTGTCATCAAAACAAAACGTCTGCCTACAGATTAGGAAAGGATCTTCACCAACCCTATATCTGACACAGGGCTAATATCCAGTATATATAAAGAAATCAAGAAGTAAAACAGCAACAAATCAAGTAATCCAATTAAAAAGTGGGGTACAGAGCTAAACAGAGAATTCTCAATAGAGGAATATCGAATGGCAGAGAAACACTTAAAGACATGTTCAAAGTCCTTAGTCATCAGGAAAATGCAAATCAAAATGACCCAATGTTACTTATACCCATCAGAGTGGTTAAGATCTGAAACTCAAGTGACAACACATGCTGGAGAGGATGTGGGGAAAGGGGAACCCTCCTCCACTGCTGGTGGGAATATAAACTAGAACAACCACTTTGGAAATCTATCTGGCCCTTTCTCAGACAATTAGGAATAGTGCTACCTCAAGATCCAGCTATATCACTCCTAGGCATATATCCAAAAGATGCTCAAGTATGCAACAAGGACATTTGCTCAACCATGTTCCTAGCAACTTTATTTGTAATAGCCAGAAGCTGAAAACAGCCTAGATGCTCCTCAACTGAGTAATGGATTCAAAAATTTTGGTACATCTACACATTGGAATATTCCTCAGGAATAAAAAACAGGGAAATCATGAAATTTGCAGGTAAATGGTGGGGACTGGAAAAGATCATCCTGAGTGAGGTATCCCAGAAACAGAAATACGCACAGTGTTTATACTCACTCATAAGTGGATATTAGACATACAATATAGGATAAACATACTAAAATCTGTACACCTAAGGAAACTAATCAAGAAGGAGGACTCTGGCTAAAATGCTCAATCCCCATTCAGAAAGGCAAAGAGGATGGACATCAGAAGAAGGAGAAAACAGGGAACAGGACAGGAGCCTGGCACAAAGGGCCTCTGAAGGGCTCTACCCTGCAGGGTATCAATACATATGCTGAGACTTATAGCTAACCTTTGGGTAGAGTGCAGGGAACAATATGAAAGAAGTGTGAAATAGTAAGACCTGGAGAGGAGAGGAGCACCACAAGGAGAGCAACAGAACCAAAAAGTCTGGGCATAGGAGTCTTTTTGGAGTCTTTTTGGATACTCCAAACAACGACCATTCATGGAGATAACCTAGAATCCCTGCACAGATGTAGCCCATGGAAGCTCATTCTCCAAGTTGGTTCCCTTGTAAAGGGAATTGGGACTGTCTCTGACATGAACTAATTGGCCTGCTCTTTGATCACCTCCCCCGAGGTGATCAGCCTCACCAGGCCACAGAGGAAGACAATGCAACCACTCCTGATGAGACCTGATAGACTAGGACCATAAGGAAGTGGAGGAAGACCTCCTCTATCAGTGGATTGGGGAAGGGGCATGTGTGGAGAAGGGGGAGAGTGGGTGGGATTGGGAGGGGAGGAGGGAGGGAGCTACAGGGGGATACAAAGTGAATAAATTGTAAGTAATAAAAATAAAAAGCCAGGTTATTAATTTAAAATTTGTGTTGTCATAGAATTAAAGGGAATTTTTTGTGTGTTTGTTTTGAGACTGAGGATCATCCATCACTCAAGCTGGGCTGGAACTCATTACGTATGCTAAGCTGATATTAGCCTTTCCCTATGTTCTTTCTTTGGACTCTGAATAAAAGAGATGTCTTGATGTTATTGGGGAGCTAAGTGGGTCATGAGAGAAGAGAAGCAAGAACTGTTTCAGTCATGATCTTGATGGCTAACTCTTTGACCCTCCCCCATATAAGCCGGGGAGTGACAGACTGGCTAGATCCCAGGGGAGGACATTGCAGCCAGCCCTGAGGAGACAGGGTAAGCTGGGGTTGGATGGAAGGGAAGGAGGTTCTCCCCTGTTGGTGGACTTGGAGGGGGCGGAGAAGAAGGAGATGAGGGAGGGAGTGGGAGGGTAGGAGGGAATGGGGAAGGGGGCTACGCCTGGGATTCAAAGTACCTAACCTGTGATTGAGATAAAAATAAATAAATTATTAAAAAAAAAAGAACCATATTTCTGAGTACTGCAGAATGGGTAGCATTTAGAACTACAGTCAGCCTTAAAGTTGGCAAGCACTTCCAATTAAATAATCCTAGAAATCTTCCCTACTGTTGCAAGAAATATACCATCGTTCTTTAAATAGGTCCTAATAGAATGTCAAAATAATTAAGTTATACTGGTTTACAAAGCAAAATGCAATTATTTTGAAGCATGCAAATCTAATAATTTTAGAGATGATGTCAATTTGGTTTTGTAGCTCCCCACAAAATGCCTCTGGGCTAATGGAATCAATGGCTAGAAAGACAAAGTCTAAGCCAAAATGAGCTTTTTACAGTTTTGGCATCCCAAGGTGTCAAGGTTATAAGGAGCTGTAACATTAGTAACAGGAGATAAATATAGTACAATGTTGGGATAAATTTTGTGCACTGTGTGAAGTTTGTCTTTGTATTATTCAAATGTTGATATCTGTATCAGCAGAGATCTGAGTACAGGCCCAACTTTGTTATTCTTATTTTTATGAAGCATTACCTTCATTGGTAATTTGTAAATTCTCTTCTCTGTCACCTTCTGATTGGTTTTGTAAAGATCTAATGGCTGATAGCTGAGATAAGGGAGGAAAGGCAGGACTTCTGGGTAGGGATAGAAACTCTGAGAAAGAATCAGGTGCAAGATTTACCAGCCAGACACGAAGGAAGTCAGGCATAACAGGACTACGGAGAGGTAAAGGTCCACAGGGCAAATGTGAGGAAGTATAGATCGGTTAATTAAGTTATATGAGCTATTTGGGAACAAGCCTAAGCTATAAGGCCTATGCTTTCATAAATAATAAAAAGTCTCCATGTCTTTATTTCATCTACTGGTAGTTCAAAGAAAGTCCCATTATAGTACACAATCATATGACTATTTTTGTGTGTATGTGTGCATATGTTTGTGTTTGTGTGCATATGATGTGTGCATATAAGTGTTGGTCCTTGCATTTCACTTTGTTATTGTTTTCTGCTGCATATGACAGGCAACACTTGAGCTTCCTGGGATTTTTCCATCTCTGGTTTTCATGTCGCTGAAGGAGCATTGGGATTACAAGTATGTGTTACCATGCACAGTGTTTATATGTGTTCTTCAGATTTCTACTTAGGTCTTTATAGTTGCATAAGTGCTTTACTAACTGATCCATCTCCTCAGCCCCCAAATTCTAACCTAAAAGGCACATTACAATAAAATAAAATCTTAGTCACTAAGGAAAATATATATCATATGCAGGAGAGTGAGGATGGTGCCCCATGGAAAAATTTTGAGTTAGCTTTTATGGTGAGGAAAACTGCGCTGACCTGGAGCCTGTAGATGCTTATTTCCTAGTTTTGCTTCTGTGGACTGGCAATGGTAGATTTATCTAAAACCCTTTTTAAATTACTCACCTGGCTTTATTATGGGTTCCTAAGTAGGGAAAAGAAGCCCTTTTCTCTTTTCTTATAGGTATTATTAAAATGTGTTCATGTAGGAAGGTTAGTTACAGAAAGATGACAAATTACTTATTGTGAAATTTTAGTGAGGTTTTTCCCAAAATCGGTTTCTGAAGAAAGAATGATAAGGTTATAAATATAGTCAACAATCTTTGCTTCAAACAATAATTCTTACAGGTAAAAAAAGGACATCTACAATGATGAAGAGGTAGCTTAGCCTTTCAATGATACTTTCTTTTTACCTTGTTTTCTTGGACATTTGTCAGTTTATCCTTTGGTAGTAAAATGCAGCCCCTTCAGGTGACTTTGTGCTAAGGGGATGCAATATCTTTATAACAAATCTTCTAAAGTAGAGCCTTCTAAAAACTATTGTGTAGCAAGGGTTTAAATGAGTTCAACAAGAAAAGCTTTCTGACTTCCAAAACAAAACAAAAAATCCTGGGATTATGAATATGTATTTAATGCAAACATATTTTGCTTAAAGCAAATCATTTGCTCTTGGAATGCCCATTAAATGACAGTGGTCATGAAAAAACCCTCCTAAGGTAAGCCGCATATAGAGAGGCTGCAGATATGAGATATAAATTTAGCATTTAAATGTAGATAAATTCCCAATGCTACTTATGGCTGACCGTCACTAATTAATTTTAGGACAATCTTCCTAATTAAGAAGTAGTGGCTAAGAAAGCACCAGATTGATTTCCAAAGTAACTGTGCAAGTTTACACTCCTACCAGCAATGGAAAAGTATACACCTTTTTCTACATCCTCTCCAGCATGTGTTGTACCTTGAGTTTTTGAGCTTAGCCATTCTGATGGGTGTGAGATGGAATCTCAGAATTGTTTTGATTTGCATTTTCCTGATGACTAAAGATGTTGAACATTTCTTTAAATGTTTTTCCACCATTCTATATTCCTCTATTGATAATTCTTTGTTTAGTTCTGTACCCCATTTTAAAATTGGATTATTTGGTTTGTTGGAGTTTAATTTCTTGGGTTCTTTATGTATTTTGAATATTAGCCCTCTGTTAGATGTAGGTTTGGTGAACATCTTTTCCTAGTCTGAAGGTTGTCATTTTGTTCTGTTGACAGTGTTCTTTGCTTTAGAGAAGTTTTCAGTTTTATGAAGTTCCATGTATTTATTGTTGATCTTAGAGCCTGGAAATTTATAGGCAAATGGATGGAACTACAAAAGATCATCCTAAGTGAGGTAACTGAGAATCAGAAAGACACACATGGAATATACTCACTTATAAGCTGATATTAGCCATGTAATACAAGATAACCATGCTAAAATCCACAGACTTAAAGAAACCAAATAACAAGGGAGACTGTAGGGAGGATGCTTAATTCTCATTCAGAAGGGCAGATAGAATAGACTCCAGAAGCGGCTGAAGGGAGGGAACAGGATGGGAGCCCACCATAAATGTCCTCTGAAAGACTCTACCTAGCAGGGGCTCTGAAGCAGATGGCAGAGAGTCACAGCCAAACTTTGGGCAGAGTGCTGGGAGTCTTATGGAAGATTGGGGGGGGATAGAAGGACCCGGAAGGGTCAGGAACTCTGTAAGTCCAACAGAGACAACAGGGGGTGCCTGCAGAGACTGATGCATCAACTAAGAACCATGCATAGGAAGGACCTAGACCCTTTGCTCAGATGTAGCTGATAGGCAGCTCAGTCTCCATGTGTGTTCCTTAGTAAGGGGAGAAGGGGCTGCCTCTGACTTGGACTCTGTTGTCATGTCTCTGATCACTTTCCCCTGGTGGGGCCATTGCCAGGCCACAGAGGAAGACGATGCAAGCAGTCATAATGAGACTTTATAGGCTAGGGTCAGATGGTAGGAGAAGAGGGCTCTCCCTTTCTGAGAAATATGGGAGGGGTGTGAGAAAAGAGAGGGAGGGTAGGACTGGGAGGAGATGAGGGAGGGGGCTACAATTGGAATGTAAAGTAAATAAATTATAAAAAATAAATTTAAATTAAGAAAAGAATCAGTGGCTATTCTTAGTAGCTATCCTAAATAAGATCACAGTATATTTTACCTGCTTCTGTGGTAAGATAATTATCAATGCATACATTTCTATGTATTCTTTAAAAACAACAGTGGTGACAAAGGAGGCCAATGCTGCATTGTTGGGGAACATGTCATTAGCTGATCTGTCATTCACAGTTAAACTGCAGAGCTTTGGCCTAGGTGGTAAAACAACAAAACAAAACAACAAGTGCGGATACCTGTTACAGAACTGGAAATGCTTCCTAGAGTTGATGAATCAGACCAGTAGTCCTTTTGTTTTCTCTCTGAAGCGTTTAGACTTCTCGACAATAGGTGGAAAGTTTGCTTTCCTTCACCAACTATCTAGGCTGACAAGAAAGTCTAATTGTAGGCAACATGGAATGTGAGTCTTGAGTTAGTTCTGTTTAATTTCATACAGTAAAGAAATAAGCTTTCTGCCACTGTGTATAGGTTAAATGGTTGCTTAAAATGGTCACAGCATTTACCATTCACTTGTCACTGCACAGAAAGCCAGCAAATTCTTGCTAACACCACTTGCACGGAAGGCTTGTGCAAAGGGGACCAAGTTAATTCAACATATCGGTCTGGATTCCTACTATCTATACAGACTCTAGGGAAAGAGTAGCAGCCACAAGCTCTCAAGTTCATGCCTTTGTGGAGCTTAAAAGCTAGCGGAAGTGAGGATCACTGGAAAAATAGGATACATCTAAAAACACTAGAGAATATGCAGATGAAAATTGAGAAGCAAAATAGAAAGCTTTTCCTTCCCTCAATTCTGATTTTAATGCAATACTAACTGTTATGAGTATTCCACTGTGGATGCTCTGGAACAATGTTACTGCTTTTTGTCTCTGAAGCAAGTGACATATAGTTTAATCCTGAGTGGATTCATCACCATCATGATAGCTAGGATCTCCTAAGTGCTTTCTATAAGTCATGGCTTGTACTAATACATGCACTATTTTATCAAAGAATTCACAATGATTATGTAATTATTATCCTCATTTTACAGATGAGTAAAGTCCAGCTTAAAAGTAATGATGATTATAAGCAAAGGAGTTAGGCACAAGGCTCTGCAGACCGTCTTGTGTTGAATCCATATCCCTTAAGTACAGAAAGAAATTAGAGCAGCCAAGAGCCTTGGATGACACTCAGCACTCATACCACAGCTTGCATCTCTTTCAGGAATTCTTACATGAATGTGTGCTTTTTGAATGCCGTATTAAGATACCATGTCTGTCTTGGACACTTTCATAATTACATACTTCCTAGGATGATTAGCTTTGTTAAAACCTTCTAGAATCACCTGGAAAGAGAGTTTCAATGAGGGGTTGTTTACATTGGGGTGCCCTGTGAACATATCTGTTGGGGGTTGTCATAATGAAATTAATTGATGTAGGAAGATCCAGTCTACTGTGGGCAGCACCATTCCCTAAAAGATCCCAAACTTTATAAGAATGGAGAAATTAAGCTGAGTAGCAAGCAAGCAAGGAACACATATGCATTTATTTCTTTTCTGTTCTTGTCTGTGAGTACAATGTAACCATACCTCTCAAGATTTCCCTGCAGTGCTGGAATATCACTTGGAATGTTAAGCTAAAGTGAAGTCTTTTCCCCAAAGTTTCTTTTTGCCAGGATATATAGGTTGTATATGCACAATGTATGGGATACATCTGTATATCACAGTAACAAAGTGAAACTAGAATACTTCTCTTGCTTGCAACAAGCATTTGATCTGTTGGCTATTCCTGTGGTTAGTGGGTTACCAGAATGGTTGTTTCCTTCCTAATTTTAAGGATTCCTTCTCCATGGAGAAATGACTCAAACATTTGAAATTTTCTTCCTACATAAATCATGTACCTGGTTCAATGACTATCTAAGGTTCAAATGACTTCATTAAAATTAAACAAGAAACAATGCTTCCATTATCAGAGTAATTTATAAAGACCCTAATACTTGGCTGTTGATCCTGTGTTGGGGTCAAAAAGATCCTTGTGCCCACTGAGCATTAGAGAAACCAGGAATATGAAACAGTCAGGGGCCTCTCCTGAATGGAGGAATTACTTGTGTTTTGCCCAGAAAGCTGGGAATGGATATTGTTAATGACCTGGTGACATTTTGCTATCTGTAGAGCAGACCTCACCTATGTTTTGCTATGGTCAGATCTCAACCAAATTCCCCAGAATGTTTGTCTTAGACTCTCCCTCCCTAGACCATTAGCTTTAGATTCAGTTCATAGAACCCATTGTTAGGTGAAATGTCACCTGTATTTTACAACCTGCTGACCTTTAATCTAGCTCAGTCGACTCCAGGCATTTCAGTTATAGAACCCACCCTCAAGGTCACACGTACTTTGCAAAGGAGTTCCTATGTAGTTACACTTTAATCTTTATTGTGCACCTGGAATGGGGATGATTGCTGTCTAGAAACTTTTCCCAAAATTCTGTTATGTTTAAATATGCTGACATTAAACTGCCTGGCATTATACTCTCCAGAAGTTTTGATTCAGGTTGATGAAGTCAATCTGAACCTAGTTTTTATTCTCATCTTGCTGTGTATGGATGCTTGCCTTGACACCTGAAGAGACCCCCTCTCAATCCTGCCCTTGAATACTTTCATTAACAAGAAACTCATTCTTTGCTTCAGTGGTTCAGCCAAATTTCTTGTTAGGAAAACACTTATTGAGCATCCATTAAATTAAACACACACACACACACACAACAAGCCAGATTGATTTCCAAAGTGGTTGTATAAGGTTACAGTCCCACTAGGGCTGGTTCCCCTTTCTCCACATCCTCTCTAGCATGCACCATCCCTTGAGTTTTTTAAAATTATTTTTTTTATAAATTAGAGTTTATTCACTTTGTATCTGTACCCCCTCCCTTATCCACCCCCAATCCCACCCTCCCTCCTTCATATCCTCCAATGCGTCTCCCCAAGTCAACTGATAGGGGAGGTCCTCCTCCCCTTCCATGTGACCCTGGCCTATCAGGTCTCATCAGGACTGGCTGTTTTGTCTTCCTCCATGGCCTGGTAAGGATACTCAATCATCAGGAGGAGATGATCAAAGATCCAGTCACTGAATTCATGTCAGAGGCAGTCCCTGTTCCCATTACTAGGGAACCCACTTGGAGACTGAGTTGCCATGAGCTACATCTGTGCAGGGGTTCTATGTTATCTCCATGCATGGTCCTTGGTTTGAATATCAGTCTCAGAAAAGACCCCTGGGCCCAGATATTTTGGTTCTGTTCCTCTCCTTGCGGAGCTCCTGTCCCCTCCAGGTCTTTCTCTGTCTCCCCTGATGCTGAGGCTCATAACCAGACTATGGGCAAAGTGTAGGGTACCACCACTCTTACACTTGGGTCTGTGTCTCTTGGCTGAGTATTTTCTTTATGGTCAGATTTTCTTTGTTTTCGGTGTCTAGTAATTTCTAGTTTTCTAGTAATTGAATAGCAGATATTTTATGTTTTATATTTTTGAACATCCTTATTTTCTCATTTTCTTTTCAAGACTATTGAACATGTATATGTGTGGTTGAGTGAATCTAGCACAGTACTGCACTAATTGAGCCCCTTTACTGAAAAGAGGCCATTCTTGAGATCCCTGTTGAATGCACTAAAGTTTGAACAATTCCTTTACTTCAGTAGATCATGATTCAAGTTTTGCATATCCTTCCAGTTCTGGGCCTTGTTCAGCTATCTGGCAATTGTTCTTGCTAAGTCTTATGGAATTTTTACCCACTAGATGCCCATTTTAGTATTCAGCAAAAAGGGGGGGTTTACACAGATTCTTGCAGCTCTTTTTCAGCATGGCCTCTCCTGTCTTTAACACAGCTATTACTACAGACTTTGAATTCAACTCCCAGTCTTTGTGATAAGAACACTATGCTATACTTGGGTTTCTCCTCCCTGTTCCATGGCCTCAAATGTGCCTCCAAGAAGAAAAGTGGGGAACCATTGGGGTGGACATTTGCTTCCTTTTGCTTGCGGGTCACAGTCCTCATTTTCATGCTGTCTTGTATATTAAAATACTTGGTAGAACTTGCCCAGTTTTCATGTTTTTGATGCCTTTTATGGCCCAAGGAGTCAGCTTCTTAAAACTAGATGGTATCTCTTAACCTTTGCTCTTGTGCCTACATGTTAGCATCTGACAGCTGCTGTGCTAGCACGGTGCTGTGTGCTTAACTGCACAGACCATCCGGGCGGCCTTGCTGGTTATGAATTTTGTAATGTAACAGCTTGTGAGAAATGACAGTCCACATCTCTGAGCCTTAACCTCACTATACAAGAGTTGTAAATAATTACACTTAACTTTTTGGTTTGATTTTCAGTGACTAATGAATTAGAATGTTGTTTGGCACATGGTATACTCACTGTGATTGTCACTTTCAGTGCTGTCATTATTGCTCCTAAATTCCAGTTGGTTAATCCTTTTTTTTTTTTTTGATAAGTATCAACATTTAGTCAATAAAGTCACATATGCATCCCATAACAATATTAGCGCGTAAGCTTGTTAAAGAATTCTGTACTTCATCTTTCTGGGATAACCATAAACACAAAGTAATATTAAGCTCCTAGGCTGAGACGAAAAGGCCTTTGTCACAAGCTGTCTCTTAATAGCTAAGAAGATTGCTTTTTTCATTTTACTCTCTAGGTTCATGCTGAAAAAGCAGAGGTATAGAGAGCTTTTAATAAGGAGATTTCATTGGCACTGCGCTAATGGCAACAGATCACTGAGAAACATGGAAGTAAACCTATTTGTAAATCAAAAGATCTTTTTGTAGAGCAAATGATTACCCACTGCTTTCCTTATGTCAAAAATTTTAAATTGGGAATGCAGCACCTATAAGTGAGCCTCAGGTAAGCTGATAAATGTTCTGTGTTCAGACATGTGTGTCTTATGCAGCTATTTTCAGCCACATAAGAACTACTCTTAGGAACATCTTTCCTGGAGTTTTGAAGAGATTCTTGGGAAAAAGGGGGGCCCATATTTACACAGACTACGCAAAAGACTTTTTTAAAGCTATGCCTATGTGTTCTTAAGCAGCTTGCATGAGTCATGCAATTAAGAATCAAATAAGCATTCTTTTTAACATAGAGAAACATCTTCGGTATTTATTCTGTAAACTACCCATGTGTTGTTCCCACTGTTTTTCTATATTGAGAGTAGTCTTGCCTTGTGTGCCCCGGGGCTCCTCTGTCTTGGTCCTGAATTAAAATCGTCAGCTGCTGGGTAATCTTAGCAAAGATATTGGCACAATCTGAAGTTCAAATCTTGTGAATGTTTAATGATAGTCTTCAGAGGATCAAGGGATGAAGAAGCAATTAAAACTAAACTCTTGACTGGATACTGTGATTCATTCAGATTCTTATGCAGTAGTCAGACTCTTGGCAGAGGTCTGTATGCCATCACCAATCTAAGTAATCCCCCACTGCTGTGTAGGCTTATACCAGAAAAAAATAACACACATTATCCATCACTGTGAGTCATCAAACAGCATCAACCTGATGAATAATACTTTGAATTTAAGCAATCTTTCTTCCAGAAAAAGATCAGTGCATTTGTTTATTACTTATTGTCACAACATTTGGGAAAGGAAAGAGGAAGCTTTATTTTCCTTTTTTCCCACATTTTTATTTTATATTAATCACAGGTTATATACTTTGTATCCCAGCCATAGCCCCTCCCCCACCCCCTCCCTATCCTGCCCATCCCTCCCTCATCTCCTCCCTGCCCCTTTCCAGGTCCACTGATAGGGGAGGACCTCCTCCCCTTCTGTCTAACTCTAGCTTCTCAGGTCTCTTCAGGACTGGCTGCAATGTCCTCTTCTATATTTGCATTTATTTTAGGTACAGTTCAAGAGAAAGCAGATAGGGAGACAGGAGAGAGGAAGGGAGAAAGAGCAGAGATAGGAGAGAGAGACAGAGGGAGACAGAGGGAGACAGAGGGAGGAAAGGGGACAGGGAGAAAGAGGAAAGGATAAAGAAGGAGAGAAAGAGAGGGAGGGAGGGTAGAAGAGAGAAGAGAACAGAAGAGAAGAGAGAAAGAGAACTTTGGGATCACATAGTAATATAGATATAGATCCTAAGAGAATCTTGAACTTTGTACTCCATCTTGCAACCATTCTGTTGGAACAGGGTCATCAGAAATATATATTGTTAAGGGCAGAAAATAAATGTATTACGTGTGCTATACCGTCTCTGTTGAGAGCAACTATTCAGCTTTGTTATTATAGCATGAAAACAACTATATGTATATACATGGATACATATGATTGGATATGTATACACATGAATTGGCACATATGTTAGATTTTTAATGAAATTATGTATATACATTATATGTTATACATAGTTTTATATGTAATAAACAAACATTTAGCCCATGATCATGGTTACAACTCTTAGGCTAATTCATAACCCATGATAAATGTGCTTGATTTGAGCTATGAGAACCATCACATGATAGCATAATGCAACATTGGTTCATGTTTCCTGTACTGTCACTTTACAATCAGGAGATTCCTCCTAAGTGTGTTGTTAGTGACTTTTTACTTTCTATGTGAAGAAACCAAGAGGCAAACTTGCTGGTCCAAAACCAAATGGTAATAAAGCATGAAAACTGTGTCATCTGTCTTGTGACTTCTGTTCTTTCTGTGGTAGTTCTTTTCATGGGAAATTCTTACATTTACTTCATTTTCACACTAGAAATCCTAGCAGTGCAGAAGCTGATGACTTGTCTGTGTACTGAACTGAAGAGATCAAGTTAGAGATGGAACCACCATCTGCTGGACTCATGTGCCTCTTCTGACTTATTACATTATTGTTAAGAGTTTTTGTTTTTTTTGTTGTTGTTGTTTTTTGTTTTTGAATAGCACAGGTGGAACTAGACAGACCTTTGTAGTTAATTGTAGCTCACTGTTTCAGCATCTCACAATGATGTTGTGCACAAATGATCTTCTTGGTATACCAAAAGTATCCAAATAAACCATCAAATGGTTGTTAGGGACCATGATTTCTAGAATCTCTTCTAGCTCTTTCAGAACAGCGTAGGTGATAGGGCCATCGATGGGCTTGCTTTGCCTGTAACCAAGGAGTCTCTTAGAACACAGCATATTGAGAAATAAAGTAAAAAAGGTCCCAGGCAACTGTGACTGTTTGCTCATATTAACTAGCAGTAACTATTTGTTGAGTGAATTGCCTATTCCCAATGACTATGCATCATTAGAGGTTATTCTTACTGGAGTGGACACTAGTGGAATAGGGAAGGGTTGGGGGGAGAGAAACAGGAGCTGTTTCCAGCTTCCTTGAGACACCCAAATCATGAGTATAGAAAACCAAACCCTGCTGTATGAAATATCAGTGCATGTATAGATTATAAAGGAAAACATATATCACTTTGGATAATTAGTAGTTCCTCTCCCACTCACTGGTGAAAACTTTATTATTCATCACTTAAGAAACACATAACATAGCAGGTATTAAGATCGGACAATAAGGGATGGCACTTGACCTTTCAAGACCTTCACAGAAGCTGGGCTCTATAGAGAGCCCAGCACAAACAATAGGTGATTACCAGTTTCAACAGGGCAGCCTGTGGCCAGCATAGGATCCATAGCAAGTGCAAAAGATAGTGCTGAGTCTCTATACTCTGCATTGGAGGTAAAATATCTCCTCTAAGAATTCCTGCAGCCAGGACCAAATATATCAGGGCACAGGGGTCTTTTATGAGACTGTTTCTCCCAACCAAGGACCATGTATGGATATAACCTAGAACCGCTGCTTGGATATAGCCCATGGTAGCTCAGTATCCAAGTGGGGTACCTTAGTAAGGGGAACAGGGACTATTTCTGACGTGAACTCAATGGCTGGCTCTTCGATCCTATCCCCCCCCCCCCCCCCGGCCAAGGGAGAAACAGCCTTGTTAGGCCCCAGAAGAAGACATTTTAGCCAGTCGTGAAGAGACCTGATAAACCAGGGTCAGATGGAAGGGGAGGAGGTCCTCCCCTATCAGTGGACTTGGAGAGGGGCAAGGAGGAGATGAGGGAGGGATGGGGAGATTGGGAGGGAATGAGGGAGGAGGCTGTGGCTGGGATACAAAGTACATAACCTGTGATTAATATAAAAAATTAAAAAAGAATATAAAATGAATAAATTGTAAAATAAAAAATTAAATAAAAAATTTAAAGAACAAAAACAAAACCAAAACAAACAAACAGACAACAAAAAGAATTCCCTCAGCCTTCTAATTTCTACCCGACTTTGACGAAAACTGTAAATTTTGGCTTATTGGATACCTACTTGGATTTCTCAGGTTTGGGTACAGCTGTTTCTGTGGGTCCCACTGGAACCTGAGTCCTCTGTAAGATAGATTTGATCTTCTTGTCAAGGGACTTCATTTACACTGCAGGTCAACCCTTCTCAGCGTCCAGCAGAAAGTTATCAATACCAGAAGGATCCACATAGCCTAGCAATGGAACAGCTGCTAACACATCTTAAGTTGAGAATTACAAATGACCAAAAATGCTTGAGGAAAACGGCACATAGGGTTTCAAACTTGTCCTGTAGAGATATTCCCTACTGAAGGCCTTATTGTAATTTTCATTTACAGCTGGTGACTGTTTACTTAAGACCTTGATTATGAAGATTCATTTTAAATAAGCATCAATGAATTCTGCTGCTATTACATCCTGGCCAAGCACACGAATGAGTCTGGCTAGCTCTTAGAGTCTGAATCAGCATCCAAGGTAGACATTCCCTCTGATTGGCAGGCAGCCTTAAGGAATTCAAATATCTAGTTAGTCCTTCTCAATTTCCTCCAAACCATAGATAAACTATAGTTCTTAAGACCTGGATGTCTTTACTTTTTCTTCTCTGGAGGTCTTACTGTGGCCTTCATGTTTTCTAGTTTCTTTCTAGTCCATTATGGAAGCACACCCCCCTTCCTGTCTCATTTCTTCTTTTCTGATATTCCTTGACCCCTTCCTTCTGTGTTTGCAATCTGTCTCCCATCAGCATCACTTGCTTTTCTTTGCATTTCACGTTCTTCTTTTGTGTCCTGTCTTTTACATAGTCTTTCATCTGTATAGCAGCTTGTGCTCTGTTTTCCATTCAAAATTCCTTGAAGAATTTAAAAAGCCAGTTGTAACTATGTTGTTTTATTTTGTGTGAACCAGATTTTCAAGGTGGAAATTCTGTTTCCTGTGTGTGATGGCAAAAAGGTAAAGACAAAAATTAACTAATGCTCTCTGAGATGGCAGACAGAAAGCTGGTCTGCAGCTCTGTGCCAGTGAGACTAGCATCACTGTTCTCACCATTGACACAGCCTGTTCATGCATGAAGAAAATCCATTTATCTTTTACTAAATGCCAAATGAAGGCTAAGTCAGGTAGGGATCTGCTCTTTGGAGAACAATGTTAACACATTACAGGAGCTTAGTGAAATTGCCAGGGAGTCCAGTGGTAGATCTGAGTACCTGAGTTAACTGAGGCTATTCATACTGAGACACTCATGTATATGCATTGGCTAATGTGCTTGGAGTATTCTCTAGATTCCTAAACATTCTGTTAACACGAAATTGGAGTAACATGGGACCAAGAGCTAGAAGAATACTGTTCGGGGTTGACAAGCCTTCAGTAGATTCCCTGCATTTTCAGCAGAGTCAGACTCATGCTTGCTAGTATAGCTTTTGACTACAAAACAGAACAGTTGGGCAGTGCTGGTACTGATAGCTATCTTGGTAATTAGCTTCTGCCATGCAGTGTATAGTCAGGGCTGTGGGCTTTGTGACTAGAACAGGCACACCAGAGTTGATTTTAAGCTGTCCTTCCTATGAACAAGATGCTACTAAATCCTTTCAGAAAGGAGGCAGATTGCCTCTCCTTCTATGCTGCCTTCTGCCCCACTCTTTGGTTCAGCATATTTTGGTTGTGAGGCATAAAAAACAACAACAGAAAAATGGTGCTGTAGAGGAGGGATGCTCATAGAAACTGTCCAGGAAGATCTCCAATTTTGTCTTGTGCTTTGTGCATTTCAGAATGGAAATTCTGTTCTCATTAAACTGCCCATCAATAAAAGAATACAAGGAAATAAGATGGAATTTAGGAAGCTGAGAGGGAGGAAATGAGGCAGGTCAGAGCAAATAAACAAAATGAGGACGTTGTTTCTAAAGGGGACAGCAAAATGTTCAACTAGAGAGGAGAAAAAATGCCTGTGTAGAATATAGTGAAGAATGAAGGGATGCACCATTTCAATGCTGACAATTGGCAGTGACATCACCACTGTAGATACAGAAAAAATAATAAATTAGGTTGAGGTATTGCTAAACATTTGATATTTTTACTTCATGTAGAGAAATATACTGGATCTACTAGAATAAAATTACTAGCTACTACACAAAACAGTGACACAGAGAAAAGAAACACACCAACTACCTTCTGTGTGCCAGGTGTTAGGATGTATTGCCTCATTTAATCCCAAATATTCCTGTGATGTGGTGATCACATATCCTTTAGAGATGAACAAAAATACTCAAGGAGATAAATACTCCAAGTTCAAATAGCTCCTCAACAAAACAAAATAGTAAGGCCTAACTTGAGGGCAAACTCCAGTCCCTCTCCACAAAGTACAGTGTCTTGATGGACAAAGTCCTAGCACACTCTAAAATGGAAACCAGCATTTACTGCTCACAAACATATGACCAGTACTTTGGAACATTCTCTCACTTTGTTCATCACCTACAACCGCAACTTAACTCACAGGCAGAAGGGTTGACTGACATGCTGGCCTTTTTAAAAGGACAATTCAAATCACCACCAATACTATTACCCAATTTTGGTGTCTGGATTGGGAGTAATGTGGACTATCAGAGTCAATATACTTCCTGAACAGGGAAATATCATTTGAAAGCTCTAGGGGAAGAAACTAGGTAGAAACCCAGGGAGATTTATTGTATACACACCCATCACTTCTATGGTGGGTGCTCTGTTGCCTTTTCTGGGGCTAGTTAACACAGCAGTAAATGTACCCACAGATGGAAAGGGCCTGGATCTTTGGACAAATTTGAATTTCAGTAATTTAGACAACTGTAGTGTAAATAGCTTTCAGTATCTTATATGAACCTAGATTAGAGGCCACCAGATAAGTTCTTTTTCCTGATTTTGGGCTTCAGAAGACAAGAGATGAAGTATACTGTGCACTGGGCTGAGAGGTGAGTGTGATTATCTCCTGTTGGAGTAGATCAGGTGACTTGCTCTGCTAGTACAGGGGTTACCTGCCACTCTGCAGCTTCCATCTCATAGAATGAGCTTTAAAATGTTTTGTAAATTGGTGATTTAATCAACTACATTGTGATTCTGTGGTGAAGCCAAATCAGTAATAGTGCACCCATATTCCCATTACTTGCCTTAAATCTTCTTAGTAGAATAAATTCATTGTTCCTTCCATTACAGACCTATTTCTGTTGCTTCCATCTGAAGGAAACTCACCTTCCCTTTAATAGCTGCCTTTTCTCCATTTACCATCACATCTCTTGCTTCCTTACCCGCTCTTTCCAATTATTCATTTCTGACTCACTTTCTGCCTCTCTCTCTGACTGCTCCCTTAAAATAGCAGTTACCAAGTTCAGATTGCTGGTCTCTGAAACTAATGGGCAAAAGCATCTCTGTGAGACCCCTTTCTGGATAGAACATCTTTCTTGAAGGACTGTTCTCTGACTGAGTCCTTCAGGGGATTCATTCCCCCAAGTGTCTCTACTGCCTGGATTCCCCTTTTCAGTCTTACTTGTGAATTTTTCATGTCTTCAGCATCCCTTCTGCCCTGAGTTATCTGATAAAATACTGGGGCAGCATTTTATTAAAATACTCATATATGTCTGGAACTAATCTAATACCCAGGGCATATGAAACTGCCTGAAGTAGGACTTGATCCCTGCCCACAACCTGAAGGTTCTTTCCATTTCTGTGAAAAACACTTTATGTCAGAAGAAAGAGGCTGATGATTGATAATTGAAATTTACTCTTCTCCTCTCTTGATATCACTAGTTCATCTGTCCACTCTACCTATACTCCACCTACTCACTGAGGCTATTACCGCTTCTTGCTGGGTCTTCTCACTTCTTCCAGCTCAGCTCCAGAGTTACCTTTCTAAACACAGAAGGGGGCCTCTCGTTGCTTTGTTTAGGCTCTTGAGTAGTTATGAGAAATCTCTACTACTCAGAACTTCCATGAACGGGCCACTACAGATACCTCTCAAATTAGGAGGAGATTGTGCCTCAGAAAGCTGACTTAAGTTGGAAATGTTATGTGTAGAAAACCCAAGGAAGACATCTAACCTACTGAGCATCATGGCTTAAACATACAGCGTCCAACAGCACAAGAAGCATTTGATTAGTTGATGGCGTTGCTGGTTGAGATCTGTGGCTCATTGATGCTGCCCAGAAGAGAAGGGGGTGAGGATCTTATCCATGAAGCATGGGGAGAGATCAAAATTCAAAGCATGGTCTATTTGATGTGTGTGTCATATTCATCCCTTTGTAAACCTGAAAACACCATGCAAGAGACTATGTTTCTTCACAGTTATTTCAGCCTTATTTTCTTCTTCTCTTACCTTTTGCTTTCAGACATGTCTAACTTCTTTCTGTTCCTTACTGTGCCATACTTTCATAGTTTCTTGCCTTTTGTAAAGACCCCCTCCTGCTGTTCAGCTGACCTCCAGTTAATTATTACCTCAGCTTGCCCTCAGTGTCTCTCAGGTCCCACTATATTCCATGTGCTGTCAGTAAAAGGCAGTGAGGGCATGCCTATAACTACCTTCTAATGTGTCTACATCGCCTAGTAGAATATGAACGAGAGGAGAGCATTGAGTATATTGTGGCTGTCATTAGTTTCTATCACAGTGTCCAGCAAGAATCACAGTGTTGAATACTCTGTTAGGAACAAAATTTTTTAAAGAGAGGTGGAGAGTGGAGTGCCACAGCCAGAAGATCAGCATAAGCAGGAAGGAAGGGTGGTAACCTTTGTTTTTCCAGGTGAAAGATTTTCTGGAGCCTAACAGACAAATTACAGTTGAAAGAGAAGACTGCCTTCTGGGTTGCCTTTCTGGAAAACATCTGCTGTATCCAACCAGAGTATATGAGGGGGACAATTAAGAGTTGTGTGTTTTGAGAGCAAGAGAAAATAAGAAGGAAGAAAATCTGGACCATAGCCCTCTTCTCTGTTCTTGTGTGAGATATTTACCAAACTTAAACTGGCCATTTTTATGTGTCCACTGGAACACACACAGCCTGCACTGGCGACACGAGACAGTGCTGTCCTCTGACTCAGTACCTTCCACACTCCCGTGAGACCATAGCTTCAGCATGTTTCTGAATGACCCCTAGCCCTTCTCTCACTGGTGTGTGGTGAGACATGTACTGAAGCCATGTGTTGCTTCAACATGACATAGAAGGTAGAGAAGCTGACTAAAAGCAGAGTATCTCAGTTTGAACAAGGGACATAAAAAAAGAGCATGTGTAGCAGTTGGATGTCTGAGGTGAGGCCATAGGCATCTGTGGAACACTTGTGAGCTAGGGAGCTCTCTTGGCCTAGGATTAACGTAGGAGTCCTAGAAGATAGGCTGGACCTGTCTTCCTTCCTGGGAACCTTACAAGCCATCATTTATGAGAGAGAACAGTTACTACATGGTTAACAGCTGAGAAGTGCCATAAGACATTGGCATCTGTGCTAGGCCTTGATTTCTCTTTTGGGAGAGAAAATGTGAGAGCAACCCAAGTAAGAATCTCTTCAGAGTATAGGAAAAGGCATGGGAGAGAATGTAGACAAAGTACACATGGAGAATGAAGATGAGACCCTTGTGGTTAAATAGGATGGCTCCAGTCATGGACTATTAGAAGGTGAGATAGGAAAGGCATGCCCTGCAGTGTTCCACTGTAATACTAATGGCTCATTTACTCAGCTTTAAAAGGCTGCAAACAGGTATTTTTTTTTTTTACGTTGGAAAATAAATCCAACAATGTGTATCAGTTGCCGCTATGACTCTGATAAAAAGCCTTCCTGAAGATGGTAACAAATGGCAGCAGGAGCCTTGCATTCCTGCTACAGTATTATAATACACTACCTGTGAGTCATATTGATTTCCTTGGGACAGCCAGCCATCTTCAGAATTCCTCAGTCCTTGGTTGCTTTACTAGGTTCCATTTTACTGAGTTTGGATTTACAGAGATTCTGTAGGATAGAATGTGTGTGTGTGTGGTAACGGAGGAACAACTGCAGACTTTAGGGGTCCAGTGGAGAGGTGGGGGATGGGAATGAATAGGACCATTACCACTGGTGTCAAAGGAAGCGCGGATAGGACTCCAAACTAGAGATGGATGTAGAGAAAGTGGGACACTCATGGGTGGAGAGAAGAGGAAGAAATGGGGTGGGGGAGCCACTTTGGATAACAGCTTGGCTTTTTTTTTTCACAAAGCATGGATATTTTCCAAGAAGAAAATAAAGCACATGTACACAAATAAACAAACTACTCTACCAGCATTTACACAGCTTTGTGAATAGATGCCAAAAACTGAAGAGGAGGTTAAATGTATATTGGCAAAATAGATGAACAAGTTATAGTTTGCGGATAGTTTTCAGCAACCAAAAATCACAAATTTCCAACAAATGAAACACCATGAGTGAATAATGAAAGGCTGCAGTGCAGAAAAATACAACCCTATACCATGGATGTGCTCTCCCTCCCTCAACATTAGGCAAAAGAAATCCCTGACAACAACATTCAGAAAGCGTGCCAACAATAGGCACAAGAACCACAGATTTCAATATCTGGAAAGAAATCACATGTGTTGATACTTAAAAAGTGTTATGAGAATAAAGGGTCTATTTGCTTCTTCATCATCTCTCCAGTTATTTCAGTGATCTTTAAAATAATGAAAATAATTCCTACAAGCCTTCAAAAATCGAATTTCTTATCAAGGAAATCCCAAGCTCCTGTATTCAAAAAGCTACTGAAAGCTGCTTGGTAGAGTGAGAAAAAAAAAACAAAAACAAAAAACATTTCTCTCACTCTACGGCTGTGTGTCCTTGAATGGTGTTCATCTCTCTCTCTCTCTCTTAAGTTATAACAATGTAATGTAATGTAATTGGTTGGATAACTGCTTTTTTAAAATTTTTATTAATTACAGTTTAATCACTTTGCATCCCCCCTATAGCTCCTCCTCCCCCCTCCAAATCCCACACTTCCTCCCCCTTCTCCAGCCATGCTCCTCCCCAAGTTCACTGATGGGGAGGTCTTCCTCTCTTTCCTTCTGATCCTAGTCTATCAGCTCTCATCAGGAGTGACTGCATTGTCTTCCTCTGTGACCTGGTAAGGCTGCTCCCCACTCAGGGGGAGGTGATCAAAGAGCAGGCCAATCAGTTCATGTCAGAGGCAGTCCCTGTTCCCATTACTATGGAGCCCACTTGGACACTGAACTGCCATGGGCCACATCCCTGCAGGAGTTCTAGGTTATCTCCATGAGTAGTTCTTGGCTGGAGTATTAGTCTCTGAAAAGACCCCTGGGTCCAGAGTTTTTGGTTCTGTTGCTCTCCTTGTGGAGCTCCTGTCCTCTCCAGGTTGTTCTATCTCCCCCTTCTTTCATAAGATTCCCTGCACTCTGCCCAAAATTTGGCTAAAAGTCCCAGCATCTGCTTTGATACCCTGCAGGGTAGAGCCCTTCAGAGGCCCTCTGTGGTAAACTCTTGTCTTGTTCCCTGTTTTCTCCCTCTTCTGATGTCCATCCTCTTTGCCTTTCTGAACGGAGATTCAGCATCTTAGCCAGAGTTTTTCTTGATTAGTTTCTTTAGGTGTACAGATTTTAGTATGTTTATCCTATATTATATAGCTAATATCCACTTATGAGTGAGTGAAAACACTGTGTGTCTTTCTGCTTCTAGGATATCTCACTCAGGATGATCTTTTCCAGTCCCCACCACCTACTAGCAAATTTCATGATTTCCTTGATTTTTTATTGCTGAGTAATATTCCATTCCCTTGCCTCAACTTCTTCATAGAGAAATTCTCCAGGTGGCTAGATCATCATGAGAAAAATATTAACACAGTACTTAGCTAAAAGTGACTTATGAGTGGGAAAATATTGAAATTAAATTGACAAAAAAAGTAACTTTGACTTGATACAATAAAGTTTACCTTGGTTCAGTGGTCTCAGTTCATAATTATGTGGCCCATTTGGTGTAACTGAATATTTTCTAAATTTAGCAGGAACCTTATCAGCTCTACAAACAAAGTAAACCCTGACCATGACTGTTTTCATTCCTTTAGCTGTTACCAGTTCCCAGCCCAAGTTCCATTGCTTTTTCCAGACCATTGTAATTGCTTCCTAGGACATCAAGGACAGTGCAGAAGCATTCTGACAGCACCCCAGTGATCACAGGGCCTGGGGCTCAGCGCTCCCAGCTTCACAAACACATGTATTAACACACATAAATTAAAGAAATAAACTTGCCACTGTGCACAGACTCCAACCCTCCCTTCTCTGCCAATATGTAGCCCATGCATTTCTTTAGTGACCTTTATCAGCATTGCAAGCAGACACTTTTTATAGGCATGGCCCTGTAGAGGTAAGTTATTATTAATCTAGGAAGCATTCTGTCTTTCTAATAGTGAAGAAAAAAAAGGTGCATTTCAACATTCGGCAATGAAGAAGTTGAGGCGGTCACAGAGTATAATGTTGTATGCAATTGCATCCTGGAATCCAAGCAGAGTCACCAAATAACTGGGAACTCATCTAATGTCCATGGGATGAAAACACCATATAGGAAAATTATGAATGGTATTTTCAATAAGTAGTTTGGAGATGAAATATAAATTCAGCTTTATGATAGCAAATCCTGGCTTTCAAGTGAGTTCCATCTGAAATCTTATTTAAAAGATCCATAAAGCCATTTTTCCACCTGTAGTAAGGTACAAAGGAAGCCTCGAGCCCTTTAATAAGCTGCACTAGCACTAAAAGATCTGCTTGTGCTATCTGCCTAGTTCCTTAATTTTATCTGCTTGTTTGCTTTTAAAGAGGCAGAATCACAAACAAATAGGTTCACATGGCAATCACCAACAGGATAGCCTGAAATCTACCGGGCTAGCCTTGAAATCACAGGAACCAAGTTGTTAACATTGTGGACATGTACCACTACTCCTGGCCTAGTTTCTTAGGTTTCTAGAAAAAAGTGCCAAACTGATATGCCTGCAATCTATTGAGAATATTACAGCTTATATAGCTAACCTACTGCTCATGCAAGAACTGTTTATAGCAGCCCAGAAGTGGAAACAATGGAAATGTCTATGAACTGAGGAACAGATAACAAAAGTCTCATGTTAGACAACAGGATGTTGTTATTGAGCCTTAAAATGCTACTACACAGGCAAACCTGACATAAATTGTTAAGAAAGGGACAAGTATTTGGTGATTCTTCTTTTGTGAGTGGGAAGAACACTCACATTTATACAGAAAAGAAGAACAGTGGTTTTCTGGGGCTAGATAAACACGGAAATTGAAAGCTGTGATTTTATTTTTTCCTGTGTATAATGTTCAGAATGTCAATGTGTGAAAAAGAAAGACATTTCTACATGGCAGTGATGAACAATGATATGAATGTACTTAATGTTGCAATTTCATACTTAAAATGTGGTAAGTAGTAGATTTCACATAATTTATATCTTGCCACAACTAGAAAACTCCAAAACTTCAGCAGTAAAATGTGACACTATGTGTTCCTTGATAAGGTGTGCTGAGACCCTAAACCAGAGGACAGAGCTTTGAAGGTCTCTGCCTGCCTGCCATAGGTTGCTGTGATCTATATCTCAATCTACAAGCAATGCTTTTTCCAATTACACACTGAAAGTCAGATATGCACTTTTGTTCATGGAATTACTGCTGTTATTTAGCCCAGTGTGCCCTTTCGGAAAAGAGCTTTTATTAGTGAAATTAAAGGTATTTATTATATGTAGATTCACAGAAATATAGTAAAGACATCTTGTAACTGCTTTACTGTAGCCCAGAATCCAAATAATCCTACATTTTACTTTCAGGATTGCTGACTTCAGCTAAAGCCCTCAGTACTCAGGAACACTGCAGAATCCTCATTTCCTGGAATTAGCCTAATGAGAAGCAGGACCCTGTGTTTGGAGCCTTCATGGCAGTTGTCATTGAATATTTTGTGCAAAATGCTGTTCAGAAACCTCAATGTTTAGATCTGGAACACATTCAAATTTACCAAATAGTCTGTAAGTTCACTTGCTAATCAAAGTTTGCTAAGTGGATGTTTTCCATGTGATGACGCTGGTGTGAGATTTTGCTGGACACCTAGTCATAAAGTTGTAATCTGAATTACAATCCTGATTTTTTAAAAATTATTTGTTTTATTAATTATGATTTATTCACTTTGTATCCCAGCTGTAGCCACATCCCTCATTCCCTCCCAACCTCACCCTGACTCCCTTATCTCCTCCCATGCCCCTTCCCAGTCCACTGATAGGGGAGGAGGACCTCCCTCTGACCTTCCCTCTGACCCTAGTCTATCAGGTCTCATCAGGACTGGCTGCACACTGGTGGCCTGGTAAGGCTGCACTGCCCTCATTGGGAGGTGATCAAATAGCAGGCCACTGAGTTCATGTCAGAGACAGTTTCTGTTCCCATTATTAGGAAACCCACTTGAAGACTGAGCTGCCATGGGCTACATCTGTGCAGGGGTTCTATGTTATCTCCATGCATGGTTCTTGTTGGGAGTGTCAGTCTCAGAAAAGACTAGTGGGCCCACTTTTTTCTTTTTCTCTCCTTGTGGAGCTCCTATCCCCTCCAGATCTTTCTATCTCTCCCTTCTTTCATAAGATTCCCCGCACTCTTCCCAAAGTTTGGCTATGAGTCTCAGCCTCTGCTTTGATACCCTGCAGGGTAGAGTCTTTTAGAGGTCCTCTGGGGTAGGCTCCTATTCTTTCCCTGTTTTCTTCCTCTTCTGATATCCTTCCCATTTACCTTTCTGAATGAGGATTGAGCATCTTACCCAGGGTCCTCCTTCGTTAGGTGTGCAGACTTTAGTACGATTATCCTATATTATATATTTAATATCTGCTTATAATTGAGTATATACCATGTGTGTCTTTCTGCTTCTGGGATACTCAGTCAGGATGATCTTTTCTAGTTCCCACCATTTGCCTGCAAATTTCATGATTTCCTTGTTTTTAATTGCTGAGTAGTATTCCATTCTACCACAATTTCTGTATCCATTCTTCAGTTGAGGGGCATCTGGATTGTTTCCAGCTTTGGGCTATTACAAATAAAGCTGCTTTGAACATAGTTGAGCAAATGTCCTTGTTGTATACTTGAGCATCTTTTGGATATATGCCTAGGAGTGGTATAGCTGGATCTTGAGGTAGCACTATTCCTAATTGTTTGAGAAAGCACCAGATTGATTTCCAAAGTGGTTGTACAAATTTACATTCTCACCAGCAATGAGGAGGGTTCCCCTTTCTTCACATCCTCTCTAGCATGTGTTGTCACTTGAGTTTTTGATCTTAGCCATTCTGATGGGTGAAACGTGAAATGTCAGGGTCATTTTGATTTACATTTCCTTGATAGCTAAGAATGTTCAGCCTTTTTTTAAGTGTTTCTCTGCCATTTGATATTCCTCTATTGAGAATTCTCTGTTTAGCAGTGTACCCTATTTTTTTTATTGGATTACTTGATTTGTTGCTGTTTAACTTCTTGAGTTAATTATAAATTCTGGATATCAGTAATTTGTCTGATATAGGGTTGGTGAAGATCCTTTCCCAATATGTAGGCTGTCATTTTGTTCTGACAACAGTGTCCTTTGCTTTACAGAAGCTTTTCAGTTTCATTAGGTCCCATTTATTGATTGTTGCTCTTAGAGCCTGTCTGCTGTTAGTGGTCTGTTCAAGAAGTTGTCTCCTATGCCAATGAGTTCAAGATTCTTTCCTACTTTTTCTTCTAACTGGTTTGGTGTGTCTAATCTCAATCTTAAGACTTCCTCAGAGGTGGTCAAGACTGAAATAACAGTCAGCTTATGTTCACCAGTGTGCAGGCCAGTGGGTGATTCCAGGATCAAAGTATATAAGCAATGAAACTATAAAGGACTGGCTTATGATCAGGTTGTGAGTACTAAAAAGTTACACTGAGATGATACAGCTAGCCTTCCTCCTTGAATTCAGAAATAAATTAAACATAAACAAGATGAGACAAAACAAAACAAAACTCCCCCCCTCCCCAGCATTTAAAAGTTTTCAGTGATCTTCCCCAGTAGAAACCATAGGGAAACTTTAATATCACTGTTACTTAGAAGACACTATATATTGAGCAACTGTGTTGTATTAGACATGTAATAGGTACTTTAATACATGACTGGTATCACAAATATCCCTAAGAAAGTAAGTACCATGGATGTGTTTTCAGAGAGATCAACTCCATTTCATCCCATGTCCCTTAACATTCCTTAAAAGATACTGGCTATTTGATTGAAACATTCTCCTATGACTTTCTTGGTCAGGAAAGGTACTTGAAGAATTACTGGAAATTCTAAAGACAATGCCTTGGTTCAGAACTCTGCCAGAAGGAGAACTTGGCTCTTCCAGGTAGGATGTCTCTGAGGCATGTTCTCTAGCATATCCTGGACTCTTTCAGTTCCCTAGTGGCCAATGGGAGAGACTTGCTGGCCAATATACAGGTGAGCAGCTTTTTTGCCATCTCCAAATTCCCTGTTAGTACATCCTGGAATCTCCTTTTAGAGAATTATAAGGCACAAGTCCTTATTTTAGGAAATGGTCTTTTAGAGTACACCCAGGAAAATTATGAAATCCATCAGCCCAACCATCAGATTGCAGAGCTAGAATGTGACCTGCGTTTGGGATCATATACTTCTATCCTGCCTTATTCACTTATTTCTTCCTGCCTGAGCAATTATAGATAGGATAGGGAAGGACTGGATGAGTGATACAGAAAACCCTTAGATTGTTTTAAACACTTTCTTTGATTAGCATCTCAGGTCCTTATGCCCTCAAAATTGATACTACAACTCTGAATTATGTCAACATGGAGACTATTTTTTTAACAGTGTTCAATAGACTGATTAGGTTCAATAACTGTCTGCATGGCCTCTAACCCCTGAGAATTACTTTATCCTTAATTGGCAAAGGGAATTTTGAAGATATTACTAAGGATTTTGGACAGGGGATCATTCTGATTTTAATTTTATTACCAGGATTCTTTTGAGAGAGACTTTGAAGAAGTCAAAGCCTTTCTCTTGCTATGTAGTAGTAAAAATACAACAGAGACAAAAGAAGGGACCACAGATACAGGGAAATACATTATATGCTTACTTATAAATACATGGTAGAAATAGTTTAAATGCAGTTTTCCCATATGGGATGATAATGTTCCCTGCATCAGCTACAAACTAAAAAGAAACCCAGTTCTGGACAAGAGAAATTTCCTTCTGAGTTGGTGGTCATGTGGGTCCAGCAGACTTCTCAAACAACACAAGAAATTGCTATTGTACTTGTTGCCTCCCAGAGCTTGAACATAGCTCTTTGAACACTTTAGACATAAGACTTGGAGGAGGAGCTGGAAATCCACCTGGAAGTATTGGAGAGTGCTTTGCAAGATACCAAAGGGCAGGGGGGGCAACCAATAGTCATACTCAGCTGTAAAACATACAAACAAACAATGATCACGTGGCAAAATATCACCAGTCATGCAAAAGTGGCACTTATATTTGGGTGCAACCAACAGCTGTCTAATTGGACTTGGCCCACTTGAGGGAATTTATAGCTGGAATGGAAAATACAACTGGAGACATTATACAATTTAGAGGAGAACATGCTACTTCAATTTTCCTAAAGTAATATAGTTTCTAACTGTATTCTAAATACTTATCCTTGTACCCAGACATAAGTATATCTCAGTGTTCTTCCATCAAATGAGCTTGTTTTTGCAGAATTTGGAATCTATTGCAGAGATCAGCAACTGACCAAAATTCAGAGAATATGTGCCTTTGGGATGCTCAGATCCATTTGGTACACCAACAATTGAATCCCCACATTTAAAGTTCAGGGAACACTTCAGAAGAGTGGAGTGGAAAGATCATAGGATCCAGAGAAGTGGCTGTCTTCCAGTACATGGTGTCTTCCTAGGCACGACAGGGATGCTGTTTCCCTGAAATCTTAACTATATGTTTTTCTAAACAAGACCTACATAATAAAATCACACAATCAACTGGCATGCCAAAGTGCATTAGGGGAAGTTCCAAAGCTTTACACTCTTGTATAAAGATCTATAGGTAATCAAAGGCTAGAAAAAAAGAATTCATTTTCTTTAGGAAGAAGCTCCTTGATGGATTTTAAAATTCCAAAAGCTCAGCCTTAAACACATACACATACACAAACAACACTAAATGGATACAGTTGGTCAGCATGTGTGTGTGTGTGTGTGTGTGTGTAAAATAATAATTACAGAAAAACAGGTCATGAGTTTGAATAGTGAGGGGACATGGGAAGAGTTAGAAGAGAGTAAAAAGTGGAAATGATGTAAACATGGGATTGAAGTACAAAAGTCTATAAAGAATTAAAAGTTTAAATTAAAAACAAAAGAGGTGTATGCCATATAATAGTCTGGCAATGACAAAGCTCATACCTGGTGGTGGTTTCATAAGGTGTGATTTAACTAAAAAACTACCTGTGACTATACTATGCCGTAGTGAAATGTGGTAGTCATGTGCCTATGGCAATGAAAGTGTATGTAACCCACTGCACTGTCAGTTGCATAAAAAGTTTATACAGCCATGAACTGTGCATAATGACTGTGCATTGGCAACAAAAATAAAGGCAAGGAAATGATCTTTCTCTGGGAACTCCAGAAGGCACCATCCCTTTTTGACTTTTGTCCTCTAGAACCATAAAAGAACAAATTTGTGTTGTTAAAAGCCATTAGGTTTGTGGAGTTTCATTACAGTGGTAACAGGTCAACCAGGCATTGCCAGTTACAAGAACATATGATGTGTGTTCAGCCTTTGCAATGTCTATGTATCATGCCAGGTGCTCTTTGTGGCCCAACTGGCTTAATTTTCTCAGTAACTTCTTGGAAAAATTACTTTTAATCTCCTTATTGTATAAATGGGAAAACTAGGATTAAGAGACAAAAAATTCCTAATGATGAGCTCATACCTCAATTTAGGCCTGTGGTACCCCCAAATCATGCTCCTTATTACAGCACTGAAATCTGAATCCTTGGAACTGCCATGGAAGGCAGGTAAGTGAAGGACACTTATTGCAGTGATACTCCTTCTCAGTAATGTGACAAATAAACAGAGACAGGACCATGAACCAGGCCCCATCGAACACAATCTCTTTGTTCCTCACCTTTTCAGTCTCACAGAACACCTTCCCTGTTCTCTATGTTTCCATAGAAGGGAAGAATAACCCAAGCAGAGACAGATGGAGAAAATTTAGTAATTAGATATTTTGATGTTAAGAACTTAGCTTCTGTCATCTATAGAATTGAGCTCACAAAACTCCCTTCATAGCTTTCTGTGAAATCATATATGGGTTTGCAACCTGAGAAAGAAACAAACACCTTTCACCCTTTTTCATTTTAAGTATAATTTTATTTTTTAAAACAAAGAAAAAGCTCAAGAGATTTTATCACTTCTAAGGTGAACAAAATTTGACTGCTTTACAGTTAGATTGTGCCCTTCTAACTTTGCTCTACTACTTCCCAGGAGAAGTCAAGTCCAGTTTATATGGTTGATAATTTTCTCTAAACATCATACTCCAAATAAGAAAAAGGGAAGTGTTTCCAGCAGAATATAAATATCGAAATCACAAAGGGCCAAATGGCCAAGGAAGACAGTATGTGAGATGGGAGGTTAAGACAGGACTTTCACCTACAGGCTACTTTTATTAACTACTGATTTATTAATCATCTTCACTTGTATATTGATGCCATTAAGTTTTAATTTTCACCTTTCTTCTTTCTTTCTTTCTTTCTTTCTTTTTTCTTTCTTTCTTCTTCTTTTTTAAACAGGGTTATTCTGTGTGGCCTTGACTGTCCTGGAACTTGCTCTGTAGACTAGGCTGGCCTCGAATTCAGAAAGATCCACCTGCCTCTGTCTCTGTCTTTAGTGCTAGGACTAAAGGTGTGTACCACCATCACCACCACAAGGCTTCATGGATTGGTAGGATTAACATAGTAAAAATGGCCATCTTACCAAAAGCAATCTACAGACTCAATGCAATTTTCACCAAAATACCAACATAATTCTTCACAGATGTTGAAAGAACAAATTCATATGAAAAAACAAAACCCCAGAATAGCTAAAGAAATCCTGTGCAATAAAAGAACTTCTGGAAGTATCTCTATCCTTGATTTCAAGCTGTACTACAGAGCAATAGTAATAAAAACTGCATGGTACTGGCATAGAAACAGACTAGATGATCAGTGGATTCAAATCATAGATCCAGAAACAAATCCATAGAACTACAAACACTTGATATTTGACAAAGAAGCCACAGCATACAATGGAAAAAAGATAGCATCTTTAACAAATGGTGATGTTTTAACTGGCTGTCCACATAAAGGAACGTGTAAATAGATCCATATTTATAACCTTGCACAAAACTCAAGTTCAAGTGGATCAAGGACCTGAACATAATCCCAGAAACACAAAATCTATCAAAAGAGAAAGTGGTGACCAGCCATGAACACATTGGCACAGGAGACACTTCCTGAACAGAACATCAAGAGCTCAGGCTCTAAAATCAACAATCAATAAATGGAACCTCATGAAACTGAAAAGCTTCTGTAAGCAAAGAACACTATCAATAAAACAAAATGGCAGCCTACAGATTGGGAAAAGATTTTACCAACTTTATGTCAGACAGAGCACTAATATCCAAAATATATAAGGAACTCAAGGAATTAAACACAAACAAATCAAATAACCCAATTAAAAAAATGGGGTACAGAGTTAAAAGAATTCTCAACAGAGGAATATTGAATAGTTGAGAAGCACTTAAAGAAATGCCCAATGCTCTTAGTTATCAGAGAAGTGCAAATCAAAATAACTCTGAGATTTCATCTTACACCTGTCAGAATGGCTAAGATCAAAACTCAAATTACAGCACATACAGGCGAGGATGTGGAGAAATGGGAACACTCCTCCATTGCTAGTGGGAGTGCACACTTATACAACCACCTTGGAAATCAATCTGGTGCTTTCTCAGAAAGTTGGGAATAGCTATACCCCAAGACTTGCCTGTAATACTCCTGGGCATATACCTAAAAGATACTCCACCCATAGAACAAGGACATTTGTTCAACTATGTTCATAGCAGCTTTATTCATAATAGCCAGAATATGGAAACAACCCAGATGCCCCTCAACTGAAGAATGGATAAAGAAATTGTGGTGCATTTACACAGTAGAATACTACTCAGCTATTAAAAAACAAGAAAATTATGAAATTTGTAGGCAAATGGATAGAAATAGAAAAAATTATCCTGAGTGAGGTAACCCAGACCCAGAAAGACACACACGATATGTATTCCCTTACAAGCAGATACTAATCATATAATACAGGACCACCGTATGACAATTCACAGATCCAAAGCAGCTAACTAACAAGAATGGCCCAAGAGATGATGCTTAATTCTTACTCAGGGAAAATAGAATGACAGTGAAGTGGATGAAGAGAGGAAACAAGGTAGGACAGGTAGTGGGGATGAAAATGAGGATGGAGATCAGATGGGGGGGGCAGGGCAGGAGACCAGAGAAACCAAGGGCAAGGGCATCTCAAGACAAGTTGGAGACCTATGATGACAGGGTAGGCTCCTGGGAAGATATGTCAGGGACTCTGGCTAAGATTCCTAGTAGTGGGGGTCATGGAGACTGAAAAGGGTACCTCCCTACCAGACAGGATTTCTAGTGGAGGGAGGGGAACACAAACCTACCAACAAAAACTTCAACCCAAATTTACCCTGTCTATAAGATGTGACACAATAAAGATAGAGCAGAGATTGAGGGAATGTCCAACCAATGACTGGCCCAACCTATGGGAGAGAGCCAACCCCTGCTACTATTAATGATACTCTGTGATGCTTGCAGACAGCAGCCTAGCATATCTGTCTTCAAAGAGGCTCAGCCAAACAGCATATCAATGCAGATGCTGAGATTCACAGCCAAACATTAGGTGCAGTTCTGGGAGCCTTGTGGAAGGAGGGGTGGGGGAGATAGAAGGGCCTGGAGGAGACATCAACTCCATAAAAAGACCAACAGAGCCCAATAACCTGGCCCCAGATCTGAAGTGCCACCCAAGGACCCTGTATGGGTCCATCTAGGCCTTTATAAATATGTAGCTGAAGGGCAGCTTAGTCTTCATATGGGTTTCATAGTAAGGGGATCAGAGGCTTTCTCTGGCATGGACTCTGTTGCCTGCTTTCTGATCCTGATCCCCTCACAGAGCTGCCTTACTTGACCCCAGTGGAAGAGGATTCTCTCAGTCCTGATGTGACTTGATGTCCTGGGGGTACTGGTGTGTGTGTGTGTGTGTGTGTGTGTGCGTGTGCGTGTGCGTGTGCGTGTGCGTGTGTGTGTGTGTGGACTCCCCTTTTCTGAAGAGTAGGGAAGGTAGAAGAGAGAAAAGAGGGAGGGAGGATGGGACTGGGAGAAGAGGAGGGAGGTGGATCAGGATGTAAGATGAAAAGTAAAATAAAAAATAAAACTAATTTTCAAAAAGGTAGGTTTTTTTTTTCTGAAACGTTGCAAACCCACCGTTTACTTTAAGATAGGAAGAAGCTTTCATTTTGCCTCTGTTAATGCTGATCTATTGGTATTCATAGAACAGATGGAGCTTTCTAAATTCATAAAGCCTTAATGGCCCAATCAAGACTCAGATGGAAAGAATGTGTGATAAATTGATTATGTCTGTTTTGGATGCACAATAAGGAAGCTTCAAGAGTTTTGTATATGGCTAAAATTGCCTACAGAAATTGATCAACCACGTATATAACACATTGCCTACCTTTGTTTTCAGACAATGTCATCATTTGCAGAGCTATCTCTATGAATATGCAATTTCTACCTCTGCCTCTTTATCAGTTTCCTTAACATTTTAACCATTAAATTATATTCTCTTATTCAGGTATACAAAGAAACAATGATTTTAATATGAGAATATAGTTGAAATAAAGTTTAAGTCAATGCTTATTGAATTCTTCAAAGATGAGTATTATGTATGCCAGGAACCTTAACAGCAGTAATGTTTTTTGTTATATTCCTTAACAAGTATAGTTGAGTATTATTTCAATCAAATTCCTTTGATGACTTGATGAATGAATACATTTTTACTCTCTATAAACTAATTTGTGAAATGAATATATACAATTCATAAAAATTCAAATTGATCACATAAATTTAACTGTAAATTATTTCTAATATTTAATCATAATCTTAAGATATTTTTTCACTTCTTTTCAAATCACTCAGTTAAACATCATTCAGTACCTATCATTTTCACCAGTTTTTTCTAGGCTTGGAGTCATTCTATAAACTATTTTCTCACTCTATAAAAACTACTAGAATAGAAAGGCCATCAAGAACATTGTAGTTATTGATAATAACAGTAATAATGCATCTTTTGAATCACTCTTTCAGATGTTTTAAACCTATTTGGTCTTTCTTATTTTATTCAATTCTTGTATCACACACACACACACTTTTCAAATTATATATCTAAAATTGGGCTAAGGGAAGTGGTTTATCCAGGTGTTGCATAAATGGAAAGGACTACATGACCAAAATGTAGATGGTGTTTCTAAGTTTATTATCCATACTTGGCTCATTTTCCACCATCTGACTACTTTAGTCAGAGCCAAGTCCTCTTTCCCACTGCACCATACACATTCCATTCTGCATGGTTTCTCTTCTCTTTTATTCTTGTGTAGTTTGACCACTTAAATGTCCTCTACACTTCTGATCATCTTCACCATCTTCATCAAGTCATCATTGTCTTAATCTTTACTTTAGCTTCAATACAGGATAATTCATTGTATGTTGCTTGAGCTCTACTCATTCTACAATTAATTCTTACAAACTCTACCATTTGCAGGTTCTACTGAAGGCACTAGAGATTCATCAGTGAATAAGACATCCTCTCCCGGAGCTTATGATTCTGTTAGACTCTCACTTCCAGAGTACATGTCTATGTTTTAATCATGACAACAGTAACAATGTTTAAGTTTACTATGCCTATGAAAGAACAATATAATTTTACTTCTGTGTAGCTCATTATAGAATCAATGAAGTGTTTGTCTTCCTGGTATGGATACTACTTGATATCAGAGACTACACAAGTAAATAGTAGAAACACAAGAGCATACCATAATTTCCCATAATTATATTTTATTCTCTAACTATGAAATCTACATTACTGTGTGAAAAGATATTTTATGACTTCTTTTGGAAAAGTTTATAAGAGAACTGTAAGGAAAAACTGCCAGAGGTTGGTTTCCTATATAGAGAGAAGCAAGAACCAAAATATGCATTTTCAGAGACATATGTTATGTACATTTTAAGAGATTTTGAATTGAACAGCTGCAGAAAGTGCTGACCAATGAAAAACGAAGACTGTTACTTCTGAAACCTGAGCTTTCTCTACCAACCTTTTGTGAGTCTGTTTAGAATCTGAAAGGTAGCCTTTAAACTTTCAAAACAATCAGAATAAATAGACTAATGAAGGTAATGAAGGATGTGATAAAGGCAATACTATGTGCTCATCAGATCTTTTTTACTTTTCTCCTGGCTAGGCAGCAAAATAGCACTTCCTGGTTGCCTTGAGTATCTAAGTGTGTGATATGCTCTGGCCAAGAGAATTTTGATAGAGGTTTTACATGTCATTCCCATAACTGCATCTGAAGACCTGGAAAACATCCATGTTTCATGGGTAATCAGTTGAAGAATGGCCAGTGGAGAACTTCAGAGCTCTGAGGCCTTTAGATTACTGCTTGTTCCATCACATCTCCTCCCAGAGCACAGTAACAGACTGACACCCATTGAAATGACATAACCATGAACTAAATGTTTTTCTGTAAGCCAAACACATAGGGCTATTTATTCCAGCTTCTAGCATAGCTTATACTGAGTAGTTTTATCATATTTACTGAGATCTTAAATTCCCTTATTTCTAATGATAAATAGCATCATAAAATAAGGGATACTACTACATGCATTTTTTATTTATATGTTGAGCCAACTTTATAAGTATTTTGTTACTTTAGTATTGATTCTTTGTGACTTTCACATCATTCATTCAATCCCACTCATCTCCCCATCCCTCCAAATCCACTCTCTGCTCTTGCAACCTTCCCCTCAAAGAAAACAAAAAATAAAAACAACAAAAGAGAAAAAATAACATAAAAATAAATAAAATACCTCACTATGAAAGTTGCAGTGTGTCACTGTATATCACACAGTATATCGTTTTGCCCAAAGAGCATTACTCACAACTATCCATTGTAATGAGTAATTGGTTTGTTTTGAGGTCTCTGGCTTCTGCTACACTATCAATACTGGATCTTCACGCGGCCTCCTCTTGGGTATCCTGTTGTTGCCCTGTCCCATGGATATCCTTCAGGTTTGGTTCTATAGGACCAGCCCCTTCATATGCTCTAGCAGTTCATAGATGGGGCAGATGTTGAGGTGGGCCAACTCAAAGCCCTAGAATTAGGACTGAGTAGAAACTGAGTTCAGCCTGCCAGCTTCTGCCACCTGTGCCAACCAGGGCCAGTTCTCCTGTACTCATGCCACTATGGCCAGCTCTCCAGCACTGCCCTGGCTGAAAGGCAGGGCCTGCTCACCCAAACTCATACCCCCAGGACCTGCCCCCCCCCATGCCCACAACACCAGGGCCAACTCTAAAATGCTGTCCAGGGGAAGTCCTTTTCCTGATCTCCAGGGTGCTGTAGCCTATGGGAGGCAAGAGTATCTCTCCTGCCCTGGCCCCTCAACCCCCGCAGTGAGGGGTAGGGTCAGTTCTCCCATACTCATTCCACCCGGGCCAGCTCTCCCACACTGCCCAGGCAAGGGGCATGGTTGGCTCTCTCAAGTGCCACAGCTGTGAGAGATGGAGAGAAGTCTGTGCAGCTTTTGGACACTGCAATACTCCCAGGAGGCAGCCCTGACCAGGACCATCTGCATGGCCTTTGGTGGTAACATAGGCCATACACACAGACTCAGACTTCTGCTGCTGCAGGGTCACAGACCCAGACATGCCATCAGCAACAGCACAGGCTGGGACTTCACCATGGCCTCAGGTGGCAGCACAGGCTGCTCATACCAGGATGATCTTCATCACCCTCGAGTCTCCAGTTTTGCCTCTCTTCATAGTACGCACACTGTTCCCTTCTCTTTCTCTCCTATCTCTCCATCACATACTTGCTTACTGTAATGGTGTCTCTGAGTGTCTTTGCATAAAAGATTGGGTGTGGCTGGCAGACACTAGTTAACATGCAAGGTACTGAATTCTGCAAAAGAAGCTTAGGTGAGCTTGAAGTTACCTGACTTACTTTTTTATGTTCCATAGACACTTATAAGGTAACAACTATGAGATGAAATCATGAGTGGGCAGTAAGGTTAGCCCAAGATACTTTCTCTCATTTTCCCCTTTGCCATAAAAAAAAGGTAATAAGAACATTTTTCTATCCCTGCAACAACCCCTGGTATGCTGACATATTTTCACCTACACATACTCAGCTGCTCACTGCTTCAGTACATGTCAAACACTACCTCTTCCAAATTAAATTTCTTGGGTGTTCCTCCCTTCATTTTATATTCTCTCTTTACTTAAGAATTTTTAAAATATTAGTTACAGTTTATTAACTTTGTATCCCTGCTATATTCTGCTCCCTCATTCCTTCCAAATCACACCCTCCCTCCCTCATTTGGTTTTTTCACGGAATATTTTGAATTCCCTATTTTGATTGAAAGTTTTGTGGGGTATAGTAGTCTGGGTTGGCATCTGTGGTCCCCTTAATGTCTTCATGATTTCTGCCCAGGCCCTTCTGGCTTTCATAGTTTCTGTTGAGAACTCTGATGTGATTCTGATAGGTCTACCTTCATAGGTTACTTGGCCTTTTTCCCTTGCTGCTTTAAAATTTTTTTCTTTGTTCTGTAGGTTCAGTGTTTTGACTATGATGTGACGTGAAGAATTTCTTTTCTGATCTAGTCTATTTGGTGTTCTGTAGGCCTCTTGTATGTTTATGGACATCTCTTTCTTTAAGTTGGGAAAATTTTCTTCTATGATTTTCTTGAAAATATTTGCCAGACCTTGGAGCCTGATGTCTTCTTTATCATCCACTCCTATTTTTCTTAGATTTTGTCTTTTCATGCTGTCTTTGATTTCTTGGATGTTTTGTGTTTGGAACTTTTCTGCTTTTATTTTTTCTTTGAGAGATGTATCGATTTCTGCAAGTGTATCTTCGGCATCTGAGATTCTCTCTTCCGTCTCTTGTATTCTGTTGGTGATGCTTACTTTTGTAGATCCTGATCTTTTCTCTATGTTTTCCAGCTCCAGGTTTTTCTCTGTTTGTGTTTTCTTTATTGATTCTAATTCTGTTTTCATGTCTTGCACCATTTCCTTCATTTGATTGAATGTGGAGTCCTGATTTTCAATGATTTCTTAAATTTTTTTGTCCATTTCCTCTCTATATGTTGCTAATTGTGCATCTACTTGTTCAGTTGTATTTGCCTGCATTTTTTTTTGAGAGCTTTGTTCATTTCTTCTTTATTTGCCTCCATTTGTGTGGTTATTTCTTTGAGAGCTTTGTTCATTTCCTCTTTGCCTCAGTTTTTGTGGCAATTTCTCTGAGGGATTTGTTCATTTCTTCTTTATGAGTCTCTAATAGCTAGAAAAACAGTTTTAAAGTCATTTTCTTATGTTTCTAGTGAATTGAAGTGTCCATTGATTTGGGGTGTTGCTGGTGAAGCCATGATGTCTTGATATTTGTTGGGTGCGTTCTTATGTTGGCCTCTGGCCATCTGCTTATCTGTAGCCCTCACTGTTTGTTCCTGGAGTCTGTAGTTCAGGCCAGGACCTTCTCTTTCTGTTTTCTGGACTGTTTTTCAGGAAGATGAGAGGGGTTCGCTGGTTTAGGAGTGTGCGTTGTGGTTTCAGCTTTACCTGGGTGAGGAATGTGACACTGGCGCTATTCACAGGCACTTTTAGCAGGCATAGTTTGCATGTGCAGATTCCCTGACTATCACAGGGTCCTGCAGGCCACTGGTATGCAGCTCTGTCTGGGATCCAGAAATTGCTTGCCTGGAATTCACTGGTAGTCCCACAGAGCAGAAGCTTCAGTGTTGGGATCGCTATCCCAAGAATCCCTATGATACCCACACTAGGGGTGTGGGTGGTAGGGATCTGTTGTCTGGTGGCTTGAGTAGAGGGGCGCTGGATCTGGGGCAAACACTCCCTTGCAGGACCAGTTGGAATGCACAGGGGTTCCCCTTGCTCTTTATTCTCTGATTTGATCCTGCTGGGGCAAATGCGGGTGTAGGCTAACATTCAGCTTAGTGGGGCTGTAGGAGTAGGTCTTGGTGTCCATCTGCACTGTGTGCTGTGCTGGGTGCAGCCCGTGCTGGGGCCTGGGCAGTGTGGTCTGTGGTGGACTCTGCAGACCCTTCTGTATCCTTCACTTCCACCAGGGAACGATTTTGGTGGCTGGAGCCAGGGAAATGCTGGAGTGGGGGGTAGGGGGAGTGGGGACTGAATCCCATCTGTCCCAGATCTCTCGAGGCCAGGGCCCAGGCGCTGTGGTCTGTGGTAGAATCCGCAGGCCTCCTCTCTGCCCTTCCCCTCCACCAGGGAAGGCTTATGGCGGCTGGACCCGGGGGAGTACCGGAAAGGGTTGAGTTGAGTGTCCTAGTCCCAGATCCTGGGCCCAGATATCTCTGCCAGAAGCCACCCAGCACTAGCACATATGTTAGCCGGTTCCCTGAAGAGTACCAGGTAGGGTTGAGTCTCCTCAGTCTCAGATCCAGAACCGGGGTTTCTCTGCCAGGGGCCACCGGGTGCGCTGGAGCCCAGGTGCTATGGCCTGTGGCAGAATCCGCAGGCCACCTCTCTGTCCTTCCCCTCCACCAGTGCAAGCTTATGGCAGCTGTATCAGGGGAGTGCCAGGAAGGGTTGGGTATTCTCAGTCACCAATCCTGAGCCAGGATTTCTCTGCCAGGGGCCGCCAGTGCTACAGCTTGGTGCTAGCCCTTATTGAGGCTGGACCCCGAAGAGTGTCAGGAAGTGTTGAGTGACCTCAGTCCCAGATCCTGAGCCAGGGCTTGTTTGCTAAGAGTAGCCGCCTGCGCTGGAGCCTGGTGCTGTGGGCTGTGGCAGAAGCTGCAGCCTGCCTCCCTCTCCTTCTCCTCTGCCAGGGCAGGCTTATGTCGGTGGTCTCAGGGGAGTGCCCGAAAGGGCTGGCTATTCTCAGACCCAGATCCCGAGCAAGGGTTCTTTGGTAGAAGCTGCAGCTGTCACTGGGGCTAGGGCACAGGCATTCTGCTTGCCTCCTGCCTCCTCCAAAGAGGGAATGAATAGGTAGTTGGATATGGGGAAGTGCCTAGGGATCACCTCCTAGAGTGTCTCCTCCAGGAGGAGTCCGCCAGTGACCTGATTCTAGGTGGACTCAGTTCATGGTTAGTCTCTTTCTTCCTGGAAGCCCAGATAACTCTGTTCTGTCCCTTCACTCACCAATTTCGGCGATTCAGGTCCTTTGCTGCTCAGAAAGGTGCACACTAGCTGCTGCCATCTTTAGTCATCCCTCTTTTTACTTTTTATTGCATCTGTGTGTTTTAGCATTTATAACATTTGCCTAGCTATTTAAATATATTTGTATTTTATTTTCCTTCTCAGGAGGTTAACTTGGTGGGACAACTGTGCTTTACTCAAAGATGAAAGTCCAAGAAAACAAAAGTAAACTCATGAATAGTGGGAATTGTTCTTCTAGGCTGTTTTATACACACACACACACACACACACACACACACACACACACACACACACACACACACACACACACACCAGGGCTAAAGTTAGTATTAGGACACGGATAACATTTTCTCTTTTGTTTTTGTTCTTTGGAGTGCTAGTCCATGGCTCTACCACATCCTGGCACTTGCACTCATAAGGTCCTTACCGCTCTCAGTTTTAGCTTCTTTTCCCATTAAATGAGATTAGTAATCTGATGCTAACAAAAATATTTTAAAAGATCTTAGCACACATTTCAATGAATGAGGCCATTTTCATCACCATTATTCTCACCACTGTCCTCAACATTACTTGTCATTTCATTAAAAAATTGTAGAGGGTTTTGGTTATTTTAAACAGGAAGTAAAAACTCAAATATCTTCACAAACTAGAAAATCAATGTGAGAGTAGTAAAATATGAAGGGAGGTAGCCAATCACAACAGAGTATGATTAATGCTGTTGTAAGATTACTAGGAAGGCAATAGGATGGGGATGTGAAATAGTAAAGGGAAATATAGTAACAGAAACAGCAGCAAAAACTAGTGTTAATTTTTTCTAAGACATGTGAATGTATTAAGATACTATCAGTTGAGAATATAGTTAGAAGTTAGAGGAGCAGAGAGGAAGATTGATAGAAAAGAGAAAATAGGTATAATGTGCATTATATTGGAAAACTGTCATGTGCTGTTTAAGCTCATTGAGAAGATGTCGCTAAAAGATCAACTGCTTTTTCCCATTTCAGACCCAAATATGCTTGTCTCAAAGTATCCTAAAAGGTTCCTTATCTTGGAATGATCTAGTACTTCCCCTGCTCTGTGACAGGGAGAGTAGAAAACAACTAAAAAGCCCGTGAGTAAAACCATAGTGGCCTTGAGAATGGATGGCTACAAGGTACACTGTTTCCTATTAAGGCTGCTGTTATACATGCCATACAATCCATATCATACAAATGAGCTTCAGAGAAAAAGAGGAAAGAAAACCAGAAGTTCTGCGATAGCAAGCTCATTCACGTACAGAAAGCTCAAGCTGGGAACTCCAACTGATTGATTCACCTATCCCAGTTAGTTCCTCATGGATGCCATGAGCCCCCAGGGTAATGGGGCTATCTTTATTCTGTGAATTGTTCTTTACTTGGAAGCCTTACCTTATTTAGGGAGCACTGCTCAGCTCAAGACTCAATCAGGAGCTTGAGCTGAATGACACAGCAGGGCATTTCCAGCCAATTTCTACTGGATGTTTAGAACACCTGATTTAATTTTCTTTTGCTGTCTGCCTGCCTATCTGTATCATATATCTGCCAGCCTGTCTGTCTATCTGTCTCTATCTATCTATCTATCTATCTATCTATCTATCTATCTATCTATCTATCTATCTATCTATCTATCTATCTAATCTATCTAACATCTGTTTCTATGTATCTAACATCTGTATCTATGTCTCTATTTATGTATCTATGTATCTACCATCTATCTATATATCTGCCATCTATCACCTATATCTATGTATCTATCTACCATTCTATCTATATATCCTCTATCTATCTATCTACCTACCTACCTACCTATTCACCCATATATCTATCATCTTTCTATCTATTAATCCACACATACTTCCTTCATATTAGCTATTTTGCTTTGCCACATATTCATACATATGTATACATATACACATATATACATTTATGTATACACACATATACATATACATATACATATACATATACATATACATATACATATACATATACATATACATATACATATACACTCATTCAAAATCAAAATATGGCTACTACAGACCATTCTCCAGCCCATACAGAATAATGAAAAACTGTGAAAGAAGTTGTTGTCTTTAAGAAACTTGTATTATGGCTCCATGGTTAAGAGTACTAGTTGCTTTCACAGAGAGCCCAATTTTGATTCCTGGAATCCATATAGTAGCTTACAACCGTCTGTAACTACAGTACCAAGGGGATCCAATACCTTATTATTTCCTATGTGGGTACCAAACACCCACACACATAAAATAAAATAAAAATAAAAATCTATAAAATAGAGTACCCACCTGAAGCCTATGCTGCCCATCTGCTACATGTATGTAGGGGGCCTAGGTCTAATTCATGGTCCTTGGTTGATGCTTCAGTCTCAGCAAACCCCTCTGGGCCCTGGTTAGTTGTCTCTGTTGCTTTTCTAATGGAGCTCCTGTCACTTCTGGGTCCTTTTTTCTTTCCTTCCACTACTCTCCAAGACATCCTATGCATCAACCAGTGTTTGGCTGTGAGTATCAGCATCTGTATTGAGGCACTGCTGGGTAGAGCCTCTCAGAGGACAAATCTGAAAGGCTCTTATCAGCAAGCTTAGCAGAGTATCATCATAGTATCAGGGGTTGGCACTCTCCAATAGAGTAGGTCTTTGGTTAGGCCAGGCATTGGCTGGGCATTCCCTCAATCTCTGCTCTATCTTTATCCCTGCATATCTTATAGGCAGGGTTAATTTTGAATGTAGCAGATAGACAGCTTAGGCTTCAAGTGGTTACCCTAGTAAGGGAAGTGGGGATTGCGCTAGACATGGGCTCACTTATTAGCCTTTAGGTAGCTTTCCCTTGGTGGGACAGCCTAGACGGGCCACATGGGAAGAGGACATGTTCTGTCCTGATGCAACTTGATGAGCTAGGTGGGTGGGAAAGGGAGCTCCCCTTTTCTGAGAAAAAGGGGAGGGGGAGGGAGAGAGGGTAAGACTGGGAGGGGAGGAAGTAATGGGCTACAAGGATGTAAAGTGAATAAAATAAATAAATGAGGGGAAAAAGATATACTATTGGCTCTGGGATTGTAGCAATCTCATTTGTATATCTATCCAGATATACAAATTTGAGAATCTCTAGAAACTTCAAGAAATAAATGAACAAGAGTTTAAAGGTAATATATACTAACCCTTAGTGATATATACCATCCAGATATACAACATTGTGAATCTCTAGACACTTCAAGAAATAGATGAAGAATTCAAAGGTGACATCTACTAACTCTTAATTATATATATATATATATACATATATATATATATATATATATACTAACTTTGTATTTAGAGATACAAAGTTAAGAATCTTTCGGAACTTTAAGAAGTAGAAAATGACAATATAGATGATATCTACTAACCCTTAGTGGTGGAGTATAAGGAAAGGAATCCAACAAAAGAACAAAGAGGAAGATTAAAACCCCACAAAAAGGAATTTCTGAAGAAATAGAGATGCTCTTTCACTTATGATGGGTGTCATATCTCAATCAACTCAATGTAAGTAGAGAATTTCATATGGTAAAAATGCTCTGAATGCAACTAACCTACTGAACCTTCTATTTTAGCAATATAGCACATTGTAGACTACCATGAAGTTTACTGAGAGCTTCCTGCTTCTGTACAGCACTGGGGCACTGAGAGAGAGAGAATTAATCAGGACTAGATATTACTCTTAGAGAAAAGGTCAAAATTCAAAATTCTAAGTAATAGTTTCTACTCAATGCCTAAAAATTGTAGGTCAAATTATCGCGGTAAGTCTAGGACTGTCTGTAAAATTTCAAGATGTTGATGATTTTAAAAATAACTTTTAAATGGTCAAAATGAACTTTTAAAAAGATCAAGTAAGGAATAGGGCTAGAGTGAGTTCATCTGAGTTGGCCTGTACAAACACTTGCAGGTAGAGCTTTGGGAGGTTTGCGAGAATCTAGAGTCTTGTGCAGCTGCTCCAGGTGAGATCCAGGCTACTGTGAGAGTGGGAATGAGGACAAGGAAGGAAGGTTTTGCTACAAAGAACAGAAGAATGGCCATTCAGTCAAATGAAAATGTATATCACGTTTAATATAAAAGTCTTGGGATGTTCTTTTTTAATTTTGAAGGAGACTTTAGTCAAAACAGAATTGAACACAGGATAAAACAGGATAAAAATAGTTATCATATCACAGGAGGCTGTGAAGGGACAGGATACATAGCACAGTACAGGGTCAGAACAAAGACAGTAGGAATAGATGGGGGAATTTATGCCCCTTTCCTGAGCATGGGGAGATGCGGAGGGAAAGAGAATGACAGCAGCAGTGACACTGGGACAAGGCACTGGTTGGCACATTGGCAGGATATGGGGCTTCATCAAAGGGAGATTTAAGACCAGAAGCCATTGCAGCCATTCCCGAGGAGACCTGATAAGCTAGAGTTAGACGGAAGGGGAGGAGGTCTTCCCCTATCAGTGGACCTGGAAAGGGGCAGGAAGGAGATGAGGGAGGGAAGGGGGGGATAGAGAGGGAATGGGGGAGGGGGCTACGGATGGGATACAAAGTATATAACCTGTGATTAATATAAAATAAAAATGTTAAAATTTAAAAAAAAGGGAAATGGAAGGGAGGAGGAGTAAAGGGGATGCAAGAATGTAAAGTAAATAAAATAAATAAATGAGAAAAGAAAAAGAAAAAAAAACTGAAGTAGATTAAAGTAAGCAAAAAAAAAAAAAAAAAAAGACTAGAAGCCAGAACTTCACACCTCTGTGGCTTATCCGGGCATCTCCCGGTTATCTCAAATGTATGGGGCCCAGGAAGCAGATGATTGAACTGACTCAAAATATTTGACCTCTGAGGAGAACGCTCATGCCACGATGCGCTTAATGATTTCCTCAGTCTGGAATTTCATCATAGGTTTGGACAATTTGCAAACCTGCAAATCATCTGGGGTTTCCCCCAAACTTCGGAATGCTAATACATTTAGCTAGATATTGTAACCTGCAAGGGAATTAAGAGCCTTTAAATTCAATTCTCTCCTGACACTTGAGAAATGAGTACAGAACAACATGTCCAATACTTAGTCCTTGGAGAGTCAAACACAAAAATGTTTTATAAGAGTGATCAGAGAAGAATTTTGCTCTTATAATACTTATTCTCAAAGTAGAAAAGAAATAAGCAAGAGCATTTGCACTTAACCTTGACAGCGCAGGAGCTTGTCAAAGACATTCTCTGTTTTGCAATACCTCTGACTGTGTAAGACTCTATGGTGAACAGACTATGGACACTATAGAACAGAGTATGTGACTCCCAATCATCCAGAGGCTGTGACTCCCAATTGTCCAGAGGATGTGGCTATTAGCAATGACAAACTTTAGATTAAAAGCAGAAGGTGTTGTGGATATTTTGCTTTATTATATAAACATGTTTTTGTTAAAATTCCAAGTTGGGGAATCTTAGTTTATCCACACCTGTTAGGTATCTCGTGTGGAGTGTGGTCTTTGCCAGGGGGATTAGTTGAATTCTGAGGACTTTGAGGGGTATAAATACGACAGCCCAGCGGAAGAAGGCACTGCTACTTGGAGGAGGACTGCTTGCTGCTGGTTGGTCCTGGGGCTGCTTTTGCTGTTTGCTGATTTGGATTTCTGGATTTCTGGATGACTGATATTGGTATTGCCCCAAAAGAACCCTAAGACCTTACCCAGAAGGAAGTAGCAGAGAGAACTCCACCCCCTGCCCCCACTAACCTTCTTTCCCTCCTACCCAGTGTTGGAAGATTGGAAAGGAGGTAGAAGTGTTTTATAACCCTAAATAAAGTAGGTTTATTAAAAAATTAAGATCAACTAGCAGGCAAAGAACAGCTGGTAGTGGCTCTCCATAAAGGCTTCTGCCTTACAAAGAGTGATAAAAGTAAGGAATGGGGGCATTCTGTCCTTCCTGCTTTGGTGACTGGGATGATTAGTCTGTAATGTCATTGTGACTGGATTTGGAGTCATCTAAAAGACAAGTCTCAGCACATGTCTGTAAAGGCATCTCTAGAGAGGTTTAGCTGAGGAAGACAGACCCACCTTGCATGTTGGCAATGCCATTCCAGGGACTGAGTAGTCAGTCTTACAGATGGACAATTCGGAAATAATGATCCCCTAAAATCTGGCCCAATTCTATGTTTGTATGACAGTTCAATACTTGAAGACTTTAAACCTTATGGTTCTGAGGGTAACCAGAGCTGATAGCAGATTTCTGAGCAGAATTCAAGGAAGTAGCTGTTCAAATTTTGCTGCATAGAGTTTCCTGCTATAATTTACATTGCCCATATTTCCCCAAAGGTGTAAAGCAAGGAAATCCTTCTAGGTTATCAGTTGCTATTTGTCATAATTTTAGTCAGTGCTGAGGAGTAAACAAGCACAATTGTTGCGCAGCACCCACATACATAAAGCATAAATGATTAAGTGGTAGGAATCGTGTGCCTTGCTGGGGTTTGGTTGTTATCCAGGATAGCTATAGCTTCTCCAGGAGAACTAAGAGGGTCAAATAAGTCTGATCTCTTTCTCTCCCTCTCTCTTCTTCTTCCTCCTCCCCCACCCCCACATCATGGCATACATCTCATTACTTTTGCTCTTCCTTACAGTTTTCGCATAGACTTAGTGCTTCCCGGGGTGTGTGTGTGGGGGGAACTCTTTATTTTTACTACTCATAAGACCACAGATATTCCAAATACTTTTCTAAATGCTACAGACATACATTTAAGATCAGGCCAACCCCCGATGGCCTGATCTTATTTATATTCGGCAATGAAAAGTGCCGAATATAGCACTTATAAGAAGAACTTGAATATTTTTCATGAAAATAGCATATTATTTTACAATTGATTTTATAGTACAAAGACAGGCGGGAAAAGTGAAAGAAGAGAAGGAGGTGGTGGAAGAAAAGGAAAGGAGAGAAACAGGAGGAGGAAGGAGAGAAGGGGAGGATGAAGATAAGGAAGAAGAAACACGAAGAAGAAAAAGAAGATGTAGAAAAAAGAAGAAAGAGGAGGAGGAGCAGGAGGAGAAAGCAGCAGTAGTAAGAGGAGGTGGCAGCAGCGATGGACTCTTCTGCAGCTTGATATTTCCAGGGAGGTAAAGGTATTAATAAAGAAATCCTCCTGGATCCCTAAGTTATTTCATGGAATATAAGTATCAGACTAGGCCACTTTGCCTTTGTAACACACTAGGTCAAACCGTACACTTTATAATGCCATCTAAGCTCAGAAAAAACAAGATCACTGTGCAGACCTCCAAATACCAAACACTCCCTTCCTGAGTAATATGACTGACAATTGCTTCTCTACTAAGTCCAGTGAGTCTTCATTGAATCTGTTCTCCCTGAAACTACAAATTATTAAGGTACTCAGTAGTGGGATTGTCTCTACTTCCCCATAGCACACTAATGAACGCAATAAACATCTGCTTCCCTGGAGCCTTGTCAAACCCTTAACTTAGCTCAATCCCAAAGTTCTAGATCCTTCTTGGCACCTTATCACTGGGAAACCTCAGAACCTTCCATGGGTGTTCTTGTTCTCAGCAACAGGTATAAGTCCACTGTGTTCAACTACAGGTATGCTTTCTTGGTCTCAGACAAGCCAAGTTGCAAGGAGTCTGGGTCTCTGGGGGCAAAGGTAAAGTGAGTACAACTGTCAGTGAGAGGTCTTCAGTGATGGTGGGCAAGGATGCCTCCTTGCCTCCTTGCATAAATTCTAATCTCAAAGCACCTCTTACTCCAGTCAGCTGTTTAGCACATAGATGCCCACACTGAGTCACTGCTGGGAAGGGCTTTTCAGTTGAACTTGACTTTTATCCCACACAACATCCTAGAGTAGCTTGGCAGCTGGTTGCAGTTTTCATCCAGCCAAATATGGTTGACCTCATAGGTTCTGAGCGTGGGAATTGTGAGACTTCCAAGGATACCCATTAGAAGGTGTTTGAAAGAAGATGACCTTTAATCTGGCATCTTTACATCTTTGTAAACATGAATTGAACAGGATGAGAAAGTAAATAGAAAGTAAATGGGGAATGTAGCCAAGGAAGTGGTTTTACAAGTCGTCTAACACAAAAGGAAATTCTTATAAAACATGAAGAAATGCTGAGCTTTCTATTGGCATTTGCTTTCTGGAAATGTTATTTATATAACTGCTCCCTCATGGAGAAACTAGCTTATTTTGCAAGTGGTCCCCAGATTGGTCAGAACTTCGGCATGGTGTGGTAGGAGGTGGAGTAATTATCTCACTTGCATACTGGAAACATGACTTGTGGTAATAAATCCCACAATGTGGTCAGAGCATTAGCAACAGGTCTTGGAACACACCCAGGTCTTCCCACTCCATAACACTCTTAGCATTCTCCAAGTAGCTATTCTCTTCAAGCAGTCTCATTGTTTTGATTCTTTTGATCTTGGACTCAATTTTAGCAAATCTGGGCTAATACTAGATAGATCATGCAATTCTCAGGTGGTTACAATAGGTGGTTTCTTGGTTTCTACAATGCATTTCCTACAAATGTGCATAGGAATGCTCATGTTCCACTTTATGTGTATGGAGTTGGGCAGTGACAATATCAGGTGTCTTCCTAGCTCACTCTTCATCTTATGTATTTTGGCAAAGTCTCTCCCTTGAAAACATGGCTTATTAATTCAGCTAGTCTAGCTAGTTTGCTCTGTCTCTGCCTCACATGTACTGACTGGGATTTTAAATTGGCTGCCACATCTACACGGCATTTATGATAGTGATCCAAATTCCTATCCTTACATTTGCATAGAAAATACTTTATCTGCTGAGTCATCTTCCAGACTTAGTGCTCTGCTTTTAATTGTCAGAGAAATGCAGGAGACACTGGAGTTCTGAGCCCCAGCCCAGACTTCATTGTTAGTAGCTAGGAAATGGGACTCAGGAATATGCCCTGTAACAAGCTTTGTCTGAGATTTTTTATCTAATCTGATTGAATATTACTGCTTCAAGGGTTGATGCATGTTTCCAAAAACTCACTCATACTGAAAGTAAAGACCAAAACTCCCTAACCTATCCTTTTGTAGAATACAATACCCCAAAAGGTGGAGTTGTGACAAGTGTTTAAATATGGAGTAGCTGATCAAATTTTTAGAAGGGGTCTTCTTAGTTTTTAATGATTACAAAATAAGCAGATATCAGCAAGAAAGAGACTCATTTTCCTTTCCACATTCTTTGTAACAGGGCTGTGGCTTTTATGCCCACAAGAGAGAAACCCTGTGTATTGGCTGCAAATGAAAAGCAGCCCATAGATTAATAATGGGTGATTTCCAGTCTGATCTCTATTGAAGGGCAGACTATGGAATATGCCACAATAATTAGAGTTGCTTCTCTGAGTTCAGGAAAGCTGTGAAGACACAGGAGGAGCAGGCAATGGGGAGACAATTTTGTTAATAGCAACAGCTGTCCGGGCACTTAGGAACGGTGATAATATCATTGGTGTGTATTTTAAATAGCAAGGCCACCCTTGGAAGTTTTTTCCGGCATGATTTTATAACTAAGCCACAGCCAGTCTTTTTCTATAGTTTTTTTTTTAAGTGAGCTGTTCTGTTAAGATACCATAGCTAAAATTAATGAAGTTAGATTAAAAAATAATGGTACAAACTATTTCTTTAGTGACAAAAAAAATCTAGGCCACAGGTTCTGGTTGAAAAAGTCTCTTGTAAACTCAAGGCCACACACGGGAAGAGGGAGTCTGCACTCAGGACATCTAGAGGCTGGGACCATGCTGAAGCTTAAACCTCAATTATTCTCATTTTCATGGTTGAAGCAGGTACATTTCAGCCCTTCAATAATTGTGTAACATCTGAAAACTCACAGAGAAATCATACGCATATTTTCTAAAAAACCCTTTTATGTTATGTGGTCTATAATAAAGTAAGCAATTTGTGTAAAATTTCTCCACAGAAAAGCCTCCTGAGGGACTTGGATGTAGCAAACAGCATGCATCAAGTGAAGCCAGAGCACCTTTTCCAGAATGGTCACCTTGAGTACAGATGCTTAAAATCCACCATGGATGCACAGATCAAGGTAAACAGCTATTTGTAAAATTTAAACTCCACTGATCCAAAAGGAAACATTTATGTTTTCACCATGTTACTAGCTTGACAGTGACTGTGGTGAAAATTAACTACACCTAGGTAAAACTTATTACCATAGATTTCACAGTGAACACTTTCTCAAGAAGTGTGAAATATGTCAAGGAAGCACTTTTTGTTTCAAACATTGTGGAGACAAGGGTAAAAAATGCTATTCATCTCTCTTTGCTTTTCATTTCAGTGTGGATGTATCATGTTTAATAACTGGAAGTCAAATATTCTTTGAGAGAAAACATTTTCAATACTATCTAATAAGCTGTGCTTATATATCACTAGAACAAAATAACTAGAAATATTTCATTTTGATCAAGGGTTTTAAATTCCTTACTTCTTTTTAAGCCAGATGCTGCACACAGGCACATTTTAGCCAGGCACAGACTGAATAAAAAATATCTCCTGTTGGCAATAACCGTTTGTGTTTTCTAGTCAGATCTTTTCAAATTAATCTTTCAAAATTCGTATTAAGAAATCCCAGTTCTTGTCAGTTCTCAGCTGTAATGACAGGCTTTTGCATTTGTGATGTCAAGGAAGAGAACAGGAATAAAACAGAGGGTATAAACTTGGCTAATTTAGCTTTCCTCTGCTCCACAAAATTCATACAACTGGATTCCTAATGGAAAAACTTTGAAAATTTGGTCTTAGATTTCCCAATCTACTAGTCAAGATGTACTGCTAACTACCATTAGAACTAAGGTTTTTAAAAAGAAGAGCTCTGTACTCTTTGGGGTGACACTGGTCCGCTGAGGAGTACAGGTCATCTTGATTCTCTTGCAGTTTTCAGTTCAAGACTGTTCCCTTTATTCTATGCTGTTTGCAGCCATTATCTTAGACAAAAGACTCGGGAAGACACAGAATGTCTCTATTGAATATTTATGAGGCAGTTGTTATCAGGCACTAGTGGAAGGCAGGCTATTACCTAGCCTAGCCATTTACCATGATCTGTGGGTGTTTACAACATCAAATGAGAAAGCTTATTGACACCTTCCATAGTAGTGGGTTCTTCTTTCTTTGGGAATCAGTTGGAAAGGTCCTGAAGGACATCAAAAGGTAGATTTTTTTTTAACTGTAAAAAAATACAATTTATTCACTTTGTATCCCAGCTATAGCCCCCTCCTTCATACTCTCCCAATGCTGCCCTCTCTCCCTCATCTCCTCCCATGCCCCTCCCCTAGTCTACTATAGGGGAGGTTCTCCTTCCCTTCCATCTGACCCTAGCCTATCAGGTCACATCAGGACTGGCTGCATTGTCTTCCTCTGTTGCCTGGTAAGGCTGCTCCCCCATTAGGGGGAGGTGATCAAAGAGCCAGCCACTGAGTTCATGTCAGAGACAGTCCCTGTTCTCCTTACTAGGGAACTTCTTGGACACTGAGCTGCCATGGGCTACATCTGTGCAGGGGTTCTAGGTTATATCAATGCATGCTCCTTGGCTGGAGTATCAGTCTCAGAAAAGACCCCTGGGCCCAGATTTCTTGGTTCTGTTGTTCTCCTTGTGGAGCTCCTGTCCCCACCCCCCACCCCCAGGTCTTTCAATCTCCTGCTTCTTTCATAAGATTCCCTGCATTCTGCCCAAAGTTTGGCTACGAGTCTCAGCATCTGCTTCAACACCCTGCTGCATACAGTCTTTCATAGGCCCTCTGTGGTAGGCTCCTGTCCTATTCCCTGTTTTCTCCTTCTAATGTCTATCCCATTTGCTTTTTTGAATGAGTATTGAGCATCTTACCCAGGGTCCTCCATCTTGCTTAGCTTCTTTAGGTGCACAGATTTAGTATAACTATCCTATATTATATATCTAATATCCACGTATAAGTGAGTATTTACCATGTGCATCTTTCTGCTTCTGAGATACCTCATTCAGGATGATCTTTTCTAGATCCCACCATTTGCTTGCAAATTTCAAGATTTTCTTGTTTTTAATTGCTGAGTAGAGTATTTCAGAGGCCCTCTGTGGTATGCTTCTGTCCAGTTCCCTGTTTTCTCCTTCTTTTGATGTCTATCCCCTTTTCCTTTCTGAGTAAGGATTGAGAATCTTACCCAGGGTCCTCCTCCTTACTTAGCTTCTTTAGGTTTTTTTTTTAACCTTTGAGTAAGAACACCAAAAGATGGGTTCTTCCCACACCAGAAACTGAGGACCCTTTGAGAATCAGCCTGACTGACTCTTAATTAATGTCAGACTTTACAGAACATACTCAATTAACAGTAGACAGAATTCTTAATATTCCTTTGGAAAATTATGAATTTTCAGATGCAGAACTCACTACAAAGCAAAAACTGGATAGAGGAGCAGGCATAGTTTAATAATGAGATTATACAGATACAGACAGAATACAGATAATTTAGCCCCTACTGAATTTAAGTGAGGCAAGGTATTTGTCTTTATATCTCCCCATTCTTTCATAAGATTTCCTGCACTCTGCCCAGAGTTTGGCTATGAGTCTCAGCCTCTACTTCAATACCTTTGATCAGTGGAGTCTTTCAGAGGCCCTCTGTGGTAGGCTCCAGTCCTGTTCCCTGTCTTCTCCTGCTTCTGATTTTGTGTTTGTCCTTTTGAATGAGGATTGAGCAGCTTCCCTAGGGTAGTTTTTCTTTGTTGTTTAGCTTCTTTAGGAGTATATATTTTAGTATGTTTACTCTATATTATGTGGCTAATAATCACTTATGAGTATGTACCATGTGTGTGTTTCTGTTTCTGTGTTACCTCACTCAAGATTATCTTTTCTAGTTTCCACCATTTGCCTGCAAATTTTATGATTTCCTTGTTTTTCATAGCTGAGTAGTATTCCATTCTGTAAATATACTACAATTTCTGTATCCATTCCTTTATTGAGGGATATCTAGGTTGTTTCCAGCTTCTGACTATTACAAATAAAGCTGCTATGAACATGGTTGAACAAGTGTCTTTGTATACTTGAGCATCTTTTGCATATAGGCCTAGGAGTGGTATAGCTGGATCTTGAGGAAGCACTATTCCTAATTGTCTGAGAAAGCACAAGATTGATTTCCAAAGTGGTTGTACAAGTTTACATTCCCACCAGCAACAGAGGAGGGTTCCCCTTTCTCCATATTCTCTCCAGCATGTGTTGTCATTTGAGTTTTTGATCTTAGACATTCTGATGGGTGTAAGGTGAAATCTCAGGGTCGTTTTGAGTTGCATTTCCCTGATGACCAAGGATGTTGAACATTTCTTTAAGTATTTCTCTGCCATTCCATATTCTTCTGTTGAGAATTCTCTGTTTAGCTCTATACCTCATTTTTAAATTGAATTACTTGGTTTGTTGGTATTTAACTTCTTAAGTTCTTTATATATTCTGGATATTAGCCTTCTGTCAGATATAGGGTTGGTGAAGATCCTTTCTCAATAAGCAGGCTGTCATTTTGTTCTGATAACAGTTTCCTTTGCTTTACAGAATCTTTTCAGTTTCATAAGGTCCCATTTATTGATTATTGATCTTAGAGCATGTGCTGTTGGTGTTCTGTTCTGGAAGTTGTCTCCTGTACCAATGAGGTCAAGGCTCTTCCCCAATTTTTCTTCTAACAGGTTCAGTGTGTCTGGTTTTATGTTGAGGTCTTTGATCCACTTAGAATTTAGTTTTGTGTAGGGTGATAAATATGGATCTATTTGCATTTTTCTACATGTAGACATCCAGTTAGCACCATTTGTTGAAGATGCAGTCTTTTTTTCCATTGTATGGTTTTGTTTTCTTTGTCAAAAATCAAGTATCCATACGTGTGTGGGTCTTCTTGGTCTTCGATTTGATTCCATTCATCCAGTATTCTGTTTCTATGCCAGTACCATGCAGTTTTTATTAGTGTTGTTCTGTAGTATAGCTTGAGATCAGGAATTGAGATACCTCCAGAAGATCTGTTATTGTCCAGAATTGTCTTATCAATTCTGGGTTTTCGTTTTTCCAGATGAAATTGAGAATTTTTCTTTCAAGGTATGTAAAAAATTGTGTTAGTATTTTGATCAGAATTCCATTGAATCTGTAGATTGCTTTTGGTAGGATAGCCATTTTCAACATGTTAATCTTACCTATGTATGAGCATGGGAGACTTTTCCATCTTCTGATATCTTCTTCAATTTCTTTCTTCAGACACCTGAAAATTTTTTTCAAACAGGTCTTTCACTTGCTTGGTTAGAGTCATACCAAGGTACTTTATGACAATGCATGGAGAGCACCTAAAACCCTAAAACCCTGGCTTAGATGTAGCCCATGGATATAGTCTCCAAGCAGGGCTCTGTAATAAGGGGAGCAGGGACTTTCTCTGGCATGAACTCAGTGGGAGGCTCTCTGATCACCTATGCCTGGGGAGGGGGTACAGCCTTGCTACTCACTGAGGAAGACAATGCAACCAGTCCTGATGATACCTGATAAACTAAGGTCAAATAGAAGGGGAGGAAAACCTCACCATCAGTGGACTAGGGGAAATGTATAGGGGGAGAAGAGGGAGTGAGGGTGGGTTTGGGAGGAGACAAGGTAGAGGGCCACAGCTAGGATACAAATTTAATAAATTGTAATAAATGATAATATTAATAAAAAGAAAAATACAAAAAAATCATCACTTCTCAAAGATAGATACACATACCAAAAAAATTACTATTTTGAGAAAATCTGTTTAGCTCTAAATGCAATCAAAATTTAAAAATATTTTTAATTCACTGAAAAGCAGAGTTCCAGTGTCAAACAATTAAAGTTACCTTCTTCAGGTACTCTTGAGTTTAATGGAAAACCGGTTGGAAATTTAATTCCAGAAAAGAGACATGCTTAAGCATCTTGCTTCTCCCATTTGAAGGACATGACAGACTACACTGTACCACCTTTCTTGTATAGTTTTCCAAGCTTGTAGAGATACTTCCTTTTAATAGACACTTAACTAATTTATTGGTCATTTTTTCCAAGCTGGTGTTAATTTGTTTAGATAATAAGGGTAAATAAACATTACGACCCATCTTATATTTAAAAATTAAGAAATATCATTAACCATCATTGATAAAATCAACAGCATTTTAACCTCAGCCCTGACATCTTATTCTTCTATTTTTTCTTTCATCTGTTGGATAGTAATATTAATGAATCTTCAGTATGTCTCAAAGCATTAATTATTTTTAAATAAATAATATTTGTATGGGCATGTAAAGAAAGCAGTATTAAATATGTACAGGAAAATGGTCAATATTCTGAATATTATCACAAATTCAAGAGGGAAAGAATAGAGTCAGTAAATACCTGGATGTGTGACTACATTAAGCTTCACTTGTATAGGTACTATATGCTTCCTGTATAATATGAATACAGAATGAAAATGCTATATTGTTTCCCGTTAGAAAGAGAGTTAAGATAAAAACCCATAGCCTCAGAGAAGGCCCCAGTAACAGGCTTAGTTACAATAAAAAAATCTGACATGTCTTGACTGAAGAACATGAAAATAAAAAATCAGAATTAAGTAGTATTTAAAGAAACAGAAAAGAACAAGAGAAACCAAGACATTTGATATTAATAATAAAGAAATAAACAAAAGGCACTTATAAGAAATGCTTTAAGTGAGTAAAAGAAAACCTTTATGCTTATTACCTGTGATTTCTTCTTGGTTACACATACACACTTATACAACAGAGGAAGTCAAAAGGAATGACTGTAGCTCTTTTACAAGGGCACATGAATATATTCTTAGGCAAAATTATACTCTTGATTTCAGGACACTTAAAAACACGCACTTTGTGAGTAATCCCAAGGGCCTGTGAGCCCAGGTATAGAGAGACACATGCTAGAGCCTCTGCAATTGTCACAGATGTGACAGACCAAAGGATGGGAAACACAACTTCCACTGAACACACAGGTCTCCTGGTGATTGATGAAAAGGAGGTCTTAGAAAAAATGAAAGTTTGATGAATGAGGCACCTTGCTTAATTGTGCTAAATTAGTTACATTTTTTTAATAAATAGATTTCCTCATTGAGGATTAGGAAGCCTTTTTGTGATTCTGTCAAGAAAAACCAAAGACCTGGAGAGTCTAGATGTAAGGAAATAAAGATAAACAAGATTATGGTGCCATGAGATACATAAACTCTATGAATTGCACACAGTTGTGGTGTTATATTAGCAAACATTGGAAAAGATTTTGTTTCAAGAAATGTTTTAAAAATTAAGAAAATATTTTCTTCACTCAAAGATATTCTAATAAACTTGCTCTCTAAATTTTAGTGAGCAGTGTACACATCTTTCAGCAATCTCAAATCTAAGGCTGGTATTTATTGGTGTTTGTTTGATATGGGCAGTTTAGTGCTATTGCATCTCTTGCTCCTAGTATTTGAACAGACTGGCTCCTTTATTCATCATATTCTCATTTCATGTGAAAAATAATGTTTACTTCTGGAAAAAAAAGATTGAAGGCTTGGTTATAAATTTAAATGTCAAAGAGGCTCAGAGAGGTAATTATGCTACTTTCAGACCATAGAAAACCATTTATTCATTTTACAGGTTCCATAAGGAACACATGTCAGTGCATGTTGTGTGATTTAGCACTAGATGTTGTTTGGGAGGGTCAGGTGAATCTCATCGCTGTCATTGGCCATGCTTTCACACCTCCATGCATGCACCCTTTCCCAAACTCTCAGCAGTTCTTATAATCAGTTTTCGTGGGCTGACCAGGATCTAATCTCAGAGTGAGCAATAGGGATACGTGATTCACATTTCTTCTTATTTGCTTTCTTTTGTGAAGTGTTGCTCTATGGTAAAGTGATTCAGGCTCCTGGCTTAAGTCAGGCCACTGAACTAGAAGACCCGCAGTAGCTCAGAGGGTAGCTTCAGCACTCTGTTTTATAGCTACAAAGTAAATCTTCTAAAAATCGCAAATACCAACAAGAAGAGTGTGTAGGCTTAGATTTTCCAAACATCTACTTTAAGGCTCTTAAAAACCTCTACTTCCCTTCCAGCCCCTAACCTCCGCCTTAGGTAGGGGAAGGAGGTGAAGACTTCTTTTAGTTACTTCCCGTGGATGAAGGTTGTTGGGTTCTTTGGGGGTACACCTTATTCACCAGGACCCTAGCAGTTCAGTCAAACAGCCAAGTACAAACCACAGCAGCAAACAGCAAGCAACAGCAACAGATGTGGAACCACTCCGCAAAAGCAACCATTCTCTGACCAAAGGTGAGGCTGCTGTAGAAACTCCATCAAAGCAGCAAGAAAAGTTCTAAGCATTTCTTTTTGCGAACACCAGCAAAGCAATCCTAACCATTTTACAGTGTAGAGATGCAAAAAGCATTGTCTCATTGTCTGTGGGCTTCTATTTATCCAGGCTCATAGTCCAAACAAGGATGCTTTTTAGCTCACGAAACCACGCCTCTCAAATGACATTATTTTCCGGCTGACAAGCAGTTCCACAGGGCTGTTTTCTGCAGAAAGAAAACATCTCCGCATCCCACACTTGGGATCAAAACAAAAACACATTCACATGACACAACTGAGTTTCCAAAGAAACCAGAAACTTCCACTTCACAAGTGCATCTTTTGAGATGGCTCAAAGAAGAGCTAAGTCTGCTAAGTCATCCTCTCTACTGGGTCTACGTACATGAGAACACGTTTACAGCAAGGCCTCTCCAAATCTTTAAACATAGAAAACATCCCAACATTTCTAGCTACTTCCTGTATATCAACAGTATACAGTGAAACCGACTTGCAAATATATCTATACTTCTCAGGTACATTCCATTCTCACTAGAGCGCTGTGAAATACTATTGACCTCATTTTTCAGATCAGGGAAGGGCAGTGCCAAGAAATGAAATAAGTTGTCTGAGGCATTCTGCCAGAGAGCGATGAGTCCTTTTTCTCTGAAATGAGACTTGTGTCCTCTACACTGTGAGTGGTGGGCAAGTGGTTTGCTTAGTTTAGGGGTCAAGGTGTGTCTCACCATTGTGATTGTTCTTCCACTCTGCTCTTGGAAAGCATGCACAGATGAGAAGATGGATGATATTACCACAAAGAACTCGACTAGCAGTTTTCACGCCTGTGTAGTTAAGAGCAGACCGGAGCAGGAGAGGAGTTTCAGCAGCAGTTATAAAGGTGGCCAAGTGGGTTCAGGGGCGTCTCTGACAGGAACTCAGTTGCTGGCTTTTTGATCACCTCCCCCCTGAGGGGGAAGCAGCCTTGCCCGGCCAAACAGGAGGACAATGCAGCCAGTCCTGATGAGATCTGATAGGCTAGGGTCAGATGGAAGGGGAGGAGGACCTCCCCTATCAGTGGACTTGAAAAGGGCTCTGGGGGGAAACGAGGGATGGGGCTACAGCAGGGATACAAAATGAATAAACAGTAATTAATATAAAAATAATTTAATTAAAAAAATAAAAAATGATCTCAAAAAAATGGTGGCTAAATCATTCATCTACAGATGACCTATTCATCTTCTTTTTAAAAGGCACTCACTGACAGTGGCAGTTTGACAAAATAGCCAGTTCCATTATGGTTTTTCCAACCATGTTGAATGAAAGGAATACTTTGGCTTTTCTGTGCACAGGAAGCTGGGAAGCCTATGCCTTTGAGAGGCCCACATCACTGTTTAGCCTAAGATGGTAGCTGATTTGAAGGGATGAAGGCATGATGAAAAGAGAAATTGTTATAAGAATGAGTTAAATTTTTCCTTTTTTCTTCAGATCATCTGCGCTATAGTTGTGTCACAGAGGATGGAAAAAGTCCAAGCTAACAACAGAAGTTTTGTTTTAATGACTAAACTAATAACAGAAGTTTATTTGTGGAGATTTTGTGCTATGCATTTACCTAAAGTGACCTTTACCTAAAAATTATAAATAATCTCATAAAATATTATTGTTATTTTATTTATTAAGAAATTATGGTGCCAAAAGGTTACACACCTTTCTAAGGTTACATAACTAGAAGTTAACTCAGTGAAATTCTAAGTCACTTTCCTTAACCCAAACTCTTAATTGTCTAACTCTTAACACCTAACCCAGGGCTTCTTCAGGTTTACCGCATTTCCGAATCCCCCAGAAATTTCCAAAAGCAAGTGTTGTCAGCTGCTATCTCCAGAGCCTCCAAGTATGCATGAATATGGGATGATGGCTTTCACTGCCCTCTTTCCCCCCTCCTGTGTTTAAGCCTGCATTAACTCTTTAATGGCAGAAATTAAATTTATGTGTGATGTTGGGATACATTGATGTTACATGTTAAATCTGACTTCTCTACTTACTGCATTTTGAGTTTGCACGAAGGAAACTCTCTGAGCCACGCTGGTTTCATCTGAAAATTGGTTAAAAAATAATACTGTGTATTTCAAAAGATCCTCTTGAAATTGGATCAAATGGTGTATGTAAAGCATCCAGCATAATATTTGGCTCTCTTTTTTCCTGAATAAATTAATAACACTGTGAAATGGTCAGAATCATGAAATAGTATTTTGAAGATCTAGCTGAATCTCCAAAGTCATTATAAACTTTAAATTGAGTCATATTTGCAATTTATTTCCCATGTTATAAATAAAAATGCATATAATTCAAGAAATAGGCAATTCCAAATATGAAAACAACATTCACAATAATAAACACCATAGGTTACCAGAAACTTTTACATCTCTTGTAGAAGAACTACACCAAAGAACAAAAGAAACCAAATTGCTTTTCATAATTATTATGCTGCTGTTTCTGTTGTTCTTCTTCTGAGACTCTCATGCGTGCATTTGGGAAAAAGCACTGATTATGGTGTTCTATTGAACAATAGGATTTTCAGCAACAGACAGAGGAAATCTAGATATAACAACAGTAAGGTTAAGTACAGCCATGTAGTCTTCAACCTAAATTGAAAGATGTATTACTAATAGACTTTTCCTTTGAGAAAAAAATATAATCACTTGTCTGGCTACTAAAAGGACTTAGAGACAACAGCCATTATTGGCAACAAAAAACACTGATGAAGCTCAGTCTGGGGCTTTAAATACCATGAACTTGTAGTTGGACTCACTGAAGAAACAGATGATCGGGGGTAAGACATTCATAAGGTGGCTTGGAACATTTGCAAATTTATAAAGCTAGAATTTTCCAAGTAACTCTGAGGAGCATGCTAAAACCGTTATGGTAGGTAGTCAAAGTAGCTTTCACTGGTCAAAGTTGGACAGTCAGGCATCATTAAAAATAATTTTGCAACAAAATGGAACATATCAAATTACTTGATATTCATCAGTCAATAATGACACAAGATGAATAATTTCATCAACTTTAGAAAATACCAGGGAACAAACAAATGGGTTTTAAAATACGTAAATAAAGGAAAGAATTAATGATGAATCCTTCCTTTGTTATAAACAGTACCCCAGGGTTACCAAAGGAAAAGGCCATTTTTTAATTTTTATTTTTTTCTATATTAATTACAGTTTATTCACTTTGTATCCCAGCTGTGGCCTCTTCCCTCATTCCCTCCCAACCCCACCCTTCCTTCCTCTTGTCCTCCATGCCCCTTTGCAAGTCCACTGACAGGGAAGATCCTCCTCCCCTTGCATCTGACCCTAGCCTATCAGGTCTCATCAGGACTGGCTGCATTGTCTTCCTCTGTTGCCTGGTAAGGCTGCCCTCCCCTCCTCAGGGGAGGTGATCAAAGAGTCAGCCACTGAGTTCATGTCAGAGACAGTCTCTGTTCCCTAACTAGGGTAAACACTTAGATGCTGAGCTGCCATAGCTTACATCTGTGGAGGGGTTCTGGGTTATCTCCATGCAGAGTCCTTGGTTGGAGTATTGGTCTCAGAAAAGACCCCTGTGGCCAAATTTCTTGGTTCTGTTGCTTTCCTTGTGGAGCTCCTGTGCACTTCAGGTCTTTCTGTCTCCCTCTTTCATAAGATTCCCTGCACTCTGCCCAAAGTTTGGCTGAGTCTCAGCATCTGCTTTGATACCCAATTGAGTAGAGTCTTTTAGAGGCCCTCTGTGGTAGGCTCCTGTTCTGTACCCTATTTTCTCCCTCTTTCAATGTCCAACCCATTTAGCTTTCTGAGTGAGGATTTATCCTCTTACCCAGGGTCCTCCTCCTTGCTTAGCTTCTTTAGGTGTACAGATTTTAGTATGTTTATCCTATATTATATGTCTAATATCCACTTATAAGTGAGTGTATACCATGTGTGTCTTTCTGCTTCTGGGATACCTCAGTCAGGATGATCATTTCTAGATCTCACCATTTTCCTGCAAATTTCATGATTTCCTTGTTTTTAATTGCTGAGTAGTATTCCATTGTGTAAATGTACCACAATTTCTGTATCCATTCCTCCATTGAGGGACATCTAGGTTGTTTCCAGGTTCTGGCTATTATAAATAAAGCGATTATGATCAAATGTCCTTGTGTACTTGAGCATCTTTTTGGATATATGCCTAGGAGTGGTATAGCTGGATCTTAAGGAAGCACCAATCTTAATTGTCAGTGAAAGCACCAGATTGATTTCCAAAGTGGTTGTACAAGTTTACATTCCTACCAGCAATGGAGTAGGGTTCTACTTTCTCCATAT